>BPTQ01000008.1:285637556-285816369 GCA_019973895.1 Chrysanthemum seticuspe | reverse complement strand
CAGGTTTATGTAGCTCGATTGAGTTGTATGGAGCAGATACCAGAGCTTTACTACGTTTCCTGTTCAAGATTTCAAATGTTCGATGGCCGTGTGAGTATTAAACCACCTAAACCCCATTTTATAACCTTTGCCTATTCCGATTAGAGTGGTACATTACAGTTCCCAACATACACGAGTTCTTTCTCGTGGGCCTTCTTCTTTTTGGAGCAAATTTCATGGAAGTTCTCGCTCTAATTCTACCTTTCTCTTCACCTTTATTTTAATGCCTAGTACAAAAGGGACTTTGTACAATTCAAGTGGGGGGACGGGAGTAGATTTATCTCTTGAACTTTATTTCGCTCTCATTTTTCTAGTTTATTTTGAAAAATTATGCCATTTTTAAATTTTTGACATGTTTTTCCGAACCTAACTAGATTAGACCTTAGCCGAGCACATACAACCCTTGACATTACATGGTGAGATTAGCCTTATCCGTTTCCAATATTTTACCCCAAATCCACCAAATTATGAGTGTGCCGGTAGCTTGTAAACTTTAGAACTTGTCCTTTGCATCATTTCGAGACCATAGACGAGGTATGTTGAGTTAGCTCGATGTATTTGGACTTTTCAGTTTTAGAAGGCAGTATTATAGGATTATCACCCAAACAGCCTACCATTGTGAGTCTATCGATTAGTCACCTCGACTTTTCGACCCCCATGTGAAACCCTTTTGTTGCACTCCCCTTTAGTGCAAGATACCCCTAGATACACCTTTCTGAGCCATTCCTTTCATTTCGTCAACCCAATATATTATTTCGTTACACCCTTACACCTTAGCCTACCCTGTAGTCTTTATTTGTAATTGGGAAATCATCATTTGCCTAAGTTCAAGGTTCGAGTGGAAAGGTTTGGAAATCACGCTTTCATCGACAACAATTATGAAGATCATTGAAGACCCCCCGAATTCCCATTGTTCATCTCAAGTGGGGGGATGTTATGTTATTATGTTATGTTAAAAAAAAATGTGATTCGAAAAAATAAAATAAAATAAAATAAATAAATAAATAAAAAATGATTGAGTTATGATATTGTAAAGTGCGATATTATAAGCACTATAGTATGAGCTTTATTGATTAGTATCGAGGAGGCCACCTCGGTCACATTAGAAGATTGGAGTTGGAGGTATACCAACTGAAGAAGAAAAGGTAGAGTGCCCATCACGACGTCCTCTAATGACACATCTACCTTGCATTTCATGATCCGATCTCTAGACTTCTAAGCTTGAACTTTGGCCGGACGGTAAGTGGTGATGACTTAGTTATAGATTTAGACTACCTGCTTGTTTTTATTTTACACCAATTATATATCCCATGTCTTATCCTACCCTTTAGTCATGAAGCGTGTCTAGGTGATGCAGCGAGCAATCTTTGGTGTCTTGGCCATGGATTTGGTCATGTATCATTGATTTTGTCCACTTCGCCGTGACATGTTAGTAATGACGAGTCACCCCTTAACCTTTGTCGTTTCTACCCATATTGCCTTCGAGAATTGTTTAGCCCTTAACTCTAGTGGTGGAGATTTGTGTAACCGCCAAGCTTATGATAGAATACATGCTATGACTGTGCGATTGAGTGATCACCCCGAAATTGACACTTAGAATAGTTGAGAGATTTGAGTGTTTGTTCCCCTTTTGTGAGGTGTTCGGCTTTGTTTTATTCTAGCATAAGGGATTTGTAAACTCATATTTTCCAGGTTTTGGGAGATATCTTTTTAGAAATCTATCTAATAAGGTCTACTTGAGGGCAAGTAGAGTTCAAGTGGGGGGATATTTGATAACATCAAATAGTCATGAATATTAAGTGTCAATTTCCCTCGATAATGCTCGTTATTTATATCATTTATATGGATTTACGCTTGTTTTCCATTGTTTTCCACTTTCAGGTAAATTGCGAGCATTGGAGCTAAAGAGACGCGGAAATGGAAACATTACTAAAGATTTATCACAGTATGCTTATTTTGGAGAAGTTACGGCGTAACTCGTCTCTCACATTACGCCGTAACTATTGCGTGACCGAGAAGTCCAACTTATCAAGAGGTTACGGCGTAACTCTTCCCAAAGGTTACGACGTAACTCCATTAGGTCAAAAGAGGTTCCACGCCGCTGATATTTACGCCGTAACTACTGCATCACTTACGACGTAACCGAGTTTATTGAAGACTACGGCGTAACCACTTATAAGGTTACGCCGTAACTAGCAGATCTAGTGCATTTACGAAGAAATAGAAGGTTACGGCGTAACTCCTCTATTAGTTATGCCGTAACCTTGACCTGGCCTATAAATACCCCACGAATTCCAGCATTTCAAAGTATCCCATTTCACACACAACACTTTGAGAACGTGGTAAAAAGCTCAAGGCAGGTCTAGGGAAGCATACGGAGCTGTTTCCAAGGGAGAAGTCACACCATTACGATAAGCTTTAGCGTTTTATATTTCTTTTACTTTCAATTCATGTATTTCGTACCTTTGAATATTGAATTGATGTGCATGATTAATATGAGCGGCTAAGCACCCTTTGGTGCTAGCCTAGTTATGATTCCTTAATTGTTTTGTTTGCGTTTACCTTTACTTCCGTACAATTATTTCTAAGTGTATGCATGCATAGTTCTTTGGTAGTCACCCTTGGTTTGGTAGTTTTGAATGGCGATAGAGGCCAATTGCCTAGGAGATATGACCAACTGACCCTAGGTGAGCGGACTGAGACGGGAAGGGTAAGATATGACCAACTGACGACCCTTTCTACTTGTGCGATTTGACCAACTAATCGCCTATCGTTTGGATGAACTTAAGAATTGGGGGGTGTAGTGTCTAAGTTCCTAACGGCCGGGCACTCACTATTTAGAATCTAGCATGTAGCGGTACTTCATGACTCGGCTTAGGGGACCAGGAACAACAGGACTTATGACGGTGCGCCTGATTTCTCCTGTGGTGGCATCTTTGCTGATAGGTTAGGGCGAATTGACCAAATGTTGTTCTCTCGAATTTGACCCCACCTGAAGTAATTGGAAGTAGGTAGACGTAGACATAACTAGCTAGGAGAATTAAATAGGTTAGCACCACTATTCCTCTATTGATTTCCCTTTACCATTTATTTGCTTTTATATTCTGCATTAGTAGTTTAATTAATTAAATACCTATCGAAACCATTATAATTCTGTGACAATTAGACTTAGTAATAATCCAACACACATAGCTCTTGGGACGACCTCGGCTTTACCATTTACTACACTACATACGACCGGGTACATTGCCCGTTAGTGCATTAGGGTAGACCATAGGTATAGCGAGACACTATAAATATTAAGACATGGTCAGTAAAACCTGCATCACTCGCCTTGTCGCGAATGGTAGCACTCAGATAGAGGGGATTGATGTTGATGAGACCTTTAGCCCGGTTGTTAAACCTGACACTATACGCACTGTTCTCAGTTTAGCTGCTTCTAGACATTGGCCTGTTCACCGGCTCGATGTCAAGAATGCATTTTTGCATGGGGATTTATCTGAGACTGTTTACATGCATCATCCACCTGGTTTTCGTGATACTAAGCACTCTGATTATGTATGTTTACTTCGCAGATCTTTGTATGGGTTGAAACAAGCTCCTCGGGCTTGGTTTCAGCGTTTTGCTACATATGCTCTTGGGATTGGCTTTACCCATAGTCGCTGTGACACCTCCTTATTTATCTATCATCAGGGGACTGACACTGCTTATCTTTTATTGTATGTTGATGATATTGTACTGACTGCCTCTTCTGATGGATTACTTCAGCGTATCATTGCAGATCTTCATAATGAGTTCTCTATGACAGATTTGGGATCACTAACTTATTTCTTGGGCATATCTGTTACTCGTGACACTTCTGGTATGTTTTTATCTCAGCGTAAGTATGCTACCGAGATCCTTGAGCGTGCTCACATGGATGATTGCAATTCCAGTCGGACTCCGGTTGACACTGTGTCTAAACTGGGTGATGATGGCAGTTTGGTATCTGATCCCACCTTATATCGGAGCCTTGCAGGGTCACTTCAGTACCTAACATTTACTCGCCCTGATATTTCTTATGCTGTTCAGCAGGTGTGTCTTCATATGCATGATCCGAGAGAGCCTTATTTCTCTGCGCTCAAACGGATTTTGCGCTATATTCGGGGTACTTTGGATTACGGGTTGCAGTTGTACTCTTCTTCCACTACTTCGTTGGTTGCATATTCTGATGCTGATTGGGCCGGTTGCCCGACTACTTGGCGGTCTACCTCTGGATACTGTGTTTTTCTTGGCAACAACTTGCTCTCATGATCCTCCAAGCGTCAACCGACACTTTCTCGTTCGAGTGCTGAGGCAGAATATCGTGGGGTTGCCAATGTCGTTGCCGAAACATGTTGGTTGCGGAATCTTCTTAGAGAACTTCACACTCTGTTTTCTTCCGCAACACTTGTCTACTGTGATAATGTCAGTGCTGTCTATATGTCCTCGAATCCGGTTCAGCATCAACGCACCAAGCATATCGAGATTGACATTCATTTTGTTCGGGATTTGGTGGCTACAGGTCAAGTCAGAGTTCTTCATGTACCTTCTCGCTATCAGTTTGCGGATATCTTCACCAAGGGATTGCCTTCAGCTTTATTTGAAGAATTTTGCTCCAGTTTGAGTGTTCGGTGTCCTCCCGCTCAAACTGCGAGGGTGTGTTAGTATTGTATATTTGCTATGTATGTATATGTAGGCCCGTATCCATGTTCGGCCTAAAGCCCATTGTGTCCTAGGGTTTAACGTGTATATGTATGTCCCGGTTATGGGATTGTTAATCAATCAAACACAAAACATTCTACAGCCTCTTCGTTGGTGTTTAGATTCATTACAAAGGAGTAGCGAGATAAACGAAGTATCAATGGATGAGACAACGATAAACCATGACGACATTCTCTCGGACAACTTTTAAGATCAAGAAAATGATATTGGTTGTCCTCCAATATCAACGCCTAAAGGTCGTCCAAGAAAACATTGTGTTTTAGGTGGAAACGAATTGGCGGGTAAGGTGAAGAATAGATGTTCTTTATGCAAACAACAAGGACATACCAGACCGACGTGCCCGTGGAAGGAAAATATTGTTGTCGTCGAAAATGAAGCTACTGATATGTCACAAGCGAAGAAGATTTGTTTGCCACACAATGTGGGGCTAAATCCGGTGTTTCATTTGGAGCATGAGACGACTTTATTTTAGTTATATGATCGACCTTTATGTTTTGTTTTATCATCATGAGTCCAATAAAATTGAATAGACATTTAGTCATTTACTACTAGTTATCTATACTACTTATAATGGAGGGATGATCATCTCTCCTAAATTTTTTTAAGATGTAATTAATATGTTTTTTAAGCATTACAAATTTTAATGCATAATATACACAATAAATAGTTTTTACTAATTTATCTTCCACAACATTTTAATGATTCATTTATTATTTCTTTTTGAATTAGTTTAGTTTTAATACAAAAATGCAAATATAAATGAATATGATTTTAAAATGCATGCAAAACTACAAAGTTCCAAAACTATTATTATATCGTAAGAGTGTTTCAAGAACCAATCTAAATTAATTTTGAATTATTTTAAATAAAATTAACCACAAAAGTAAAAAAAGGTTTTTTGTAAAAGTCGGGACAATTTTTTTTTAAGACAGATGATGCAAAGATGTAAATTCACCAGTGATAATTTAATTGATTTTATACATATTACACATATTTATACTACTTATAATGGAGGGATGACCCTCTCTCCTAAAATTTTTTAAGATGTCATGAATGTGTTTTTTAAGCATTACCAGTTTTAATGCATAATGTACACAATAAATAACTTTTACTAATTTATCTTCCACAACATTTTAATGTTTCATTTATTATTTCTTTTTGAATTAGTTTAGTTTTAATGCAAAAATGCACATACAAATAAATATGATTTTAAAATGCATGCAAAACTACAAAGTTCCAAAACTATTATTATATCGTAAGTCTATACTTCTTATCATAGAAGGATGACCCTCTCTCTTAAAATTTTTTAAGATGTCATTAATGTGTTTTTTAAGCATTACAAGTTTTAATGCATAATGTACACAATAAATAGCTTTTACTAATTTATCTTCCACAACATTTTAATGCTTCATTTATTATTTCTTTTTGAATTAGTTTAGTTTTAATGCAAAAATGCATATACAAATGAATATGATTTTAAAATGCATGCAAAACTACAAAGTTCCAAAACTATTATTATATCGTAAGAGTGTTTCGAGAACCAATCTAAATAAATTTTGAATTATTTTAAATAAAATTAACCACAAAAGTAAAAAACGGTTTTTTTAAAAGTCGGGACAATTTTTTTTAAGACAAATGATGCAAAGATGTAAATTCACAAGTGATAATTTATTTGATTTTATACATATTACACTTATCTATACTACTTATAAGGGAGGGATGACCCTTTCTCCTAACTGTTTTTAAAATGTCATTAATGTGTTTTTTAAGCATTACAAATTTTAATGCATAATGTACACAATAAATAGCTTTTACTAATTTATCTTCCACAACATTTTAATTCTTCATTTATTTATTTTTTTTGAATTAGTTTAGTTTTAATGCAAAAATGCACATATAAATGAATATGATTTTAAAATGCATGCAAAACTACAAAGTTTCAAAACTATTATTATATCGTAAGAGTGTTTCGAGAACTAATCTAAATTAATTTTGAATTGTTTTAAATAAAATTAACCACAAAAGTAAAAAACGGTTTTTTGTAAAAGTCGGACACTTTTTTTAAGACAAATAATGCAAATGTGCAAAGTGCTAAGTGCTAATTCAATGATTAATATATTAGTATATTAATTATTATACTTTTCATGGATAACTCTAAATGATTGCTTAAACATGTAAAACATTATAAGCATTCTTTTATTTATATCTTCTATCTATGTGACAAGTGTTATAAACAATATTAATGATTCAAACATTTTTTCATAAATATATACTTTACAAGATGTATACATTATAAGTACTCTTTTATTTATATCTTTTATTAATATGGGACAAATGTAATAAATAATATTAATGATACAAACATGTTCAAAAATATATATATATATTTCATAAAAAAAAAATGTTTCTACTTACTTGTGACTACAGACCACTATTAACTAATTTGACCATAACCCCATAACATTATTGACTACCGCAATGTAAAATCACGCCACTTTCAATTGTTTTTATATGAATTAGTTTGATATTATCCATCACTTTTTTTTAAAGTTACTCAAACTCATTATTTTTTCGTTATTGGTAAAGTTATTGTAAGAGAAAACATAAAATTGAAAACATTTTTTGCCGAAAATTTTATTATTTGATAACCGCCATCGCAACGCGCGGGTACCCTACTATAATATTCTAAAGAGTTGAAATATGCGACATGAAACTTTTGGCATCCGCAAATTTATCGTCACATAAAACGTTTTAGATTATAAAGCATGATTTATTGAATTTTTTTATTTCATGGTATCCGCCGCCGCATCGCGCGAGTACCTTGCTAGTGATTCATAAATGGCTTTACTGGTTTCGAATATTAAGATACCAAAGTGATAATGGGTACTGAAATTGAATTGAGTTTTGCATCTCTTGAATTTCGTAAACGTGAAAAATATTTAAAATTGGGATAAATGGATTGGATAGGTCGTTGGAGAAAAAAATGGGACTAAAAACACGTATAAGTTGAATCAATTTAGACTTGTCTTTTTATTTTCGTGATGATAAGCGGAGAATTTGTTGTTATTGACAACCTTTAAAGCTTATATATTTTTTTTGAGATAACTTTTTTTTATAAATATAGGGTTCATTATCATTGTAATTCATCTCAATTTTTTTAATATAACTATATTTTAAGAGTTATTCTCTTGTTAGAGTTTATTCCCTGAACGTTTCATCCTCGTAATCAACCATTGAATTAGGGTTATCAAAATTCATTTCGTGTCATATGCCATATTAACACCAAATTGTGCACTTCTTAATATTTTTAAAACAAAGTGATACACCTTTTATAAAGGGAGTAAGATTGCTGAAAAAAATAAGTGTTATTTGCATAAAAAGGTATCATACTTGTTATTTTTTGTTATTTTATGTTGCGTA
This sequence comes from Chrysanthemum seticuspe, assembly GCA_019973895.1. NCBI lineage: Eukaryota > Viridiplantae > Streptophyta > Magnoliopsida > Asterales > Asteraceae > Chrysanthemum > Chrysanthemum seticuspe. The sequence goes on along the minus strand of BPTQ01000008.1, from coordinate 285,808,167 downwards.
CTTTTTTTTCCTCAACTTGACACTAACCTTTTGAATTCGTGTTATTGTGTGTACCGGTGACCTGCTTAACATGTTAGAGCCGGTCAAGTTAACGACCGTTAATTTTATTATTGCACTGTTAGTCCATTTCGTCTGTTTTAACGACCGTTTATTATATTATTACACCGTTAGTCCTTTTCGCCCGTTGTTACACGTTTTCGTCTGTTTTACAAGTTTTCGTTTGTTTTTACACGTTTTTTTCGTTTTTGCACGCTTTTGTCCGTTTTTACACGTTTTCGTTCGGTTTTTACACGTTTTCGTTTGTTTTTGCATGTTTTCGTCTGTTTTTACACGTTTTCGTTCGTTTTTACACGTTTTTGTTCGTTATTGCACGCTTTCGTCTGTTTTTACACATTTTCGTTTGTTTTTTCACATTTTCGCCTGTTTTTACACGTTTTCGTTGGTTTTTACACGTTTTTATTCGTTTTTGCACGCTTTCATTCGATTTTTCACGTTTTCGTTCATTTTTGCACATTTTCGTTTGTTTTTGCACGTTTTCGTCCGTTTTTACACATTTTCATTCATTTTTACACGTTTTCGTCTGTTTTTACACGTTTTCGTTTGTTTTTACACGTTTTTGTTCATTATTGCACTCTTTCGTCTGTTTTTACACGTTTTCGTTTGTTTTTGCACGTTTTCGCCTGATATTACACGTTTTCATTTTTTTTTTCACGTTTTTGTTCGTTTTTGCACGCTTTGGTTCGATTTTACACGTTTTCGTTCGTTTTTGCACGTTTTTACACGATTTCGTTCATTTTTTCCCGTTTTTACACGTTTTCGTTCTTTTTTGCACATTTTCATTCGTTTTTGCATGCTATCGCCTATTTTCATACGTTTTCGTTCGTTTTTGCACGTTTTCGTCTATTTTTACACGTATTCATTCATTTTTGCACGCTTTGGTTCATTTTACAAGTTTTTGTTTGTTTTTGCACGTTTTCGTCTGTTTTACCATGTATTCATTCATTTTGCACGCTTTCGTCTATTTTTTCATCCATTTTTACACATTTTCGTTCATTTTTGCACGTTTTCGTCTGTTTTAACACGTTTTTGTTCGTTTTTGCACGTTTTCGTCCAGTTTTAAACGTGCAAAAACGAACGCAAACGTGTAAAAATGAACGAAAATGTAACAACGGACGAAAGCGGACAAAAACGAACGATGCAATAATAAAATTAACGGTCGTTAACTTGACCAGCTCAAACAGGTTAAGCAGGTCACCGGTACACATAATAGCACGAATTCAAAAGGTTAGTATCAAGTTAAGAAAAAAAATAGTACACAACATACAATGACAAAAAATGACAAGTATGATGACTTTTTATGCAAATAACTGAAAAAAATAATGGTGAAAATAACATAAATTGGACAAATCCAATAAATTGGACAAGCGTACTATAATGCATTACTCCATGTTTTAAGCTAGTTAAGTTTTAAGGTACTCAAAAGTATGCGGTTTTTACGAGGTTTGTTCGAATTTTTGAAAGATCTTAGGCCATCGCCAATGGGCCAGCATGGGATTCGTGTAATGTCAGAATTTGGGGAGCTGGCAAACGACTAATGCATTGCAAAACCTCCATATAGACCAATCGTTTAAACACAATTCAATCTTGTACACATGTTTGATATGCATGAAAAGTGGGGCCCTTCACTACACATTTACTTTAGTTGTCTTTTTTATTGGAATAAATCTCATGGTTGTCTATATAAACCGAATTGTTTATAAAACAATATGATGATGTGGAAATTTTATTAAACTTTGTAGGGTTCAATGCATTGGGGTGTTTTGTATATAAATTAATTATTGACGTGGCAATGTATTAAACTTTACATTGTACAATGCATTGAGGATGTTCTTAGAGTCATTTTTTAGTTGAAATAGTTAGTTAGCGTCAATTATCATCTTAATTAGGCTTCTAAAAGTTATTTGGGTTAAATTCATGACCACTAACCTGAACCTCTTTAAAAATCAAAAAATCTTGCGTCACACAAAAATTAACTTCAATATCTAAAAAAAAGAAAATAAATAACTTAAAGTTAAACCTTAGGTTGGACACAGTATACAGCCCGATTGACCCTCATTTTATCCGTCACGTCAGTTTTCTCTCTCCGATTATCTACAGGTGATTGGTTGCCGCAGCAAGGACGACCTTCATTTTTTTAATATAAGAAAAAAAAAACTATTTTTAACAACTAACTTAAATTTTATTAATAATTAAAATTAAAACATTATAATAAAACTCAAATAACATTAAAACATTACGATAATAAAACGACTAAACTAGTTTTGATTTTGACGATGCCAAATATCTTCTACCAAATCGGCTTTTAGGCTAAGATGAGTTGTTTTATTGATTATCTCCTTGATAATTTCCAACGATTCCTCATCCGTTCTTACGGGATCATAATCACGGTGCTGCTCCGCTCGAAAGAATATGGGAGATATCGCCCGCCCTTCATCCTGAATTATCATATTATGTAATATGATGCATGTGTACATTATATCTGATAGGCTTTTTTTTGTCAAACTCTTTAGTCGGATGTTAATCATTATCCACTTGCACTTTAGTACACCAAAAGCTCGTTCCACATCTTCCTTGCTGCCTCGTGCATCGTCTTAAACAATATTCGTTTATGATCATCCGTCCTTGGATTTTTAATGGATTTCATAATAACGGACCATTCCAGATATATCCAATCAGAAAGATAATATCCCCGTTTATAAGTCACGTCGTTAGCAACGAATTCCACATCATGTGCCCTCCCCGTTTGAGATCATTGAAAACAGGCGATTAACGTAAAACATTAACGTCGTTATTCACCCCGGAGACACTAAATAACGCATACCAAATCCATAAATTTTGGGAGGCGATCGCTTCCAATAAAATGAAAGGATCTGACCAGTGATCACCCCTACAAAATTGAGCTTTAAAAGCGTGTGGGAAATTTGCCCACGGCCAGTCTGTACAATCAATGCTTCATGTGAAAAACTAAAATGGGGGGTTGAATAGTTTTGCCGATTTTAAGTTAGTTTCAAAAACTTTAGATTCGAGATTATGTGAAATCGTATGGATGAAAAGAAAGTATAGAATTAATGATAATGCAAGTAAATAAAGTAAAGCAAGGGATAGAAATGACACAACCGATTTATAGTGGTTCGGCTACAAGGACACCTTCCTTGCCCTACTCCACTCCCCGAGTCACCTACTCGAGAGTTCAAGCACTATGTCAACAAACTCCTTCAACTTGACGGAGAAGCCTTCACAACGTTGCTTACACCTTTTTCCGGTACAAAGCTAAATACCAAGTCCGTAACACGGTGGACCAAACCAACACGACTATTACACAACAACTATGTGAAATATCAAATACAAGATCTTTGCTACAGAAATCTTGTGGAGGAACAAATCAATCAAGGACCCCTTGCTTGGATGAATTGTAGAATGCTCGTGATCTCGCCTTAGAGAAGGACCTATATGAGAATCACTAAAGAAAGAAAGAAGAACAACTCTCTAGATCAAGAGATCTTTTGTTAGAAGAGAATGAGAGTATATGAGAGAATTATTAAGAAGAGGGGTGAGTTAGAATGAAGAAATGGCTCTCTATTTATAGGCAAAACTTGCCACTGTTCCCCGAATCCCACGGATCCCTCCCTTAAGGGATCCGTCTAGTGTAAACCTAGGGATCCGTAGGACGCTCCTCTTTGCCCATGGGTTTTTTGGTTATGGGTCATGGGTCATGGGTTATGAGTTGGTCCATGGGTATTTCTTTAGATACAATGTATCTAATGAGTACAATGTATCTAGTCAAGTGGGTATGGGTCAATACCATGGGTTATGGATATGATTCATGGGTTGTGATTTTTACCCATCCTAATAAACTATTACAACAAATGATTTATTACAACAATTTGTATTAAGTGACTATATGTAAATGCTTTACAAAAATAACATGTATCCTTATAATTTTACTTATGATAACATTATATTTGTTATCAACAAAACACAAAGAGATCGCAAAATATTAATAAACGTTTTTACGGTTTATTTGTATTAACAATCTCCCCCTTTTTGTTGATGACAAAACATAATGTTATGATAAGTAAAACTTAAGAGTAAATATATGTTTTGAAAGCCCCTAAGTTTTACTTCTTCTCCTTCTTTTTGTCGAAACAAAAAGTTAACCCATCGAAGAAATAAAATGTGGAAAAATAGTCCACGTATCGCTTACTCCCCCTTGACGGTAGCTCCCCCTAGTTTGGGGCGTCAAGTGAAGAAAATAAAAAAAGTCCTACAAAGAAGAGGTTAGTAGTAACATGCATAAGTAATCTTGTGATTGACGAGAATCAAGATTGGGAGCCAAGGTTTGTAAACAAGGCTTTGTAATAAAATAACAAAATGTAGTGGTATTTATGCCACATACAAGCATGTAAAAGTAAGAAAAAGACTTGTTCTTGAAAATGACTCAAAAGAAAAATACTAAAAATAGAAAATAGTAATAATGATTCCTTCCATGCTTGCATAAGGTTATGGATGGAGGTTTTGATGAGTAATGGTATTGATACGATTAAGAACGAGGTTGAGTATGAATCGCATTTATTCCCTAACTTCTATTGCAATATCCCTAGTGGATTGGCAATGTTCACAATGTAAGGGATGTGGGTAATGAGTGCGGAAGGTTTCCGGGTTGTTTTGATTTGTGAGATGCGGAAGATGTGGTGCAAAAATAGGAAAATACGGATTAAAGTTCGGAATGTTTGGAAGTGGTGGTGGAAAAGAACCTAGATGTTCTTGTAGCTCAATGGGAGCTAAGGGTGGTGAGGTTTCAAGGTCTTTGAAAATTGTGTTTGCAGAAGTGGGAGGTATCAAAAAGGCTATTTCTTTTTGTTTTGGTTGTTGAGATCTTGTTGGAGTCTTAAGGAGTTCCAAAAGAGTGACTTTAGGTGGTGAGTTGATGGGTGATGAAGTTGGTGTACTTGTTGGTGATGAAAGAGGTGCTATAATGAAAGCATCTTGTGGTGAGTTATTTGTTGGTGATGAGCCATTCGATGATGGTTTTGCTAAGCAACAAGTCCGGATGCTAATCCGTGCGGATATCCTAGATTTTTATTGTGGTATTTTGGAAGGTGGGAGGACAAAAGTTTGGATTTCATGAAGAGGATTGTTTGTACTAGGTGATTCATCTAAGTTGGAAGATCTTTTGGATGACATGGTGTCGTTTGTTTGTGAAGATGAGATGAATATGCAAGCATTTTGGGAGTCCTATATATAGAAAAACAATGCATTGTAATGAATGCTTGACCCAAAATGTGGATTAAAATCTAATGATTAAATATGAATTTAAGGCATGTGATCATGAGAACACAAACATTAAAGAACATACTCCAAAAAAAAATATATTGGAGTTTTCATCCAAAGTGAGAAAAATAGAAGATAAAACTAGCTTCTGTCTCACGTATCCTTCCCTTGAGGGATCCGTCCAGCATTAAGGCTGGGATCCGTGGTACGGGTGATTCAGGCAGCTCAAAATTTTCCTTTTGGAAACATTTGTGCCTAGTGTGTGCCTATATGCAAACTATTTGGAGTTGCGGTTATCTCGACTCCTAAAAATAAAAGAAAAATAAACTAGAAGTGAAAAAGCATACTATTATGTGAGATAACCCGAGTGCTCCTAATTCATTGTTGCTTAAATGAATGTACCCGAAAACACATATTAGTTATGTGTCCTCTTTAGCATTCAAAAGACATGAGATGCAATGAAAACGGGTTCTTACTTTGTATTAATAATGAAAAAGCGATTTGTCCTAGACGTGAGAAATTGCTTTTGTGAAATTGATACGGGAAGAGATATCATTTTTAGAAAACGTTTCAAAAAAAAGTTTTCTATGTGCGAATAAAAATCGTTTTATCCTTTGAAAAGAAGATATGTATGTAATTATATGTTTGCAACTTGTACTTATTTTGAAAGAAAATTAGAAAAACTATGAGTTATAAGTGAAAAACTTATCTTGGGTTTTGAAAATTCCCGTATTGCTTGTGAGTTGTGCGTGAAATAGAGATCCTAGACTCAGAAGGAAGAAAGCTAGTGTTTACATACCTTGTAGAGTTAAAAAGTAAATTACGACGATTGTTCCATGAGACCAAGACCAAGACGAAGTAGGTTGAATTGGCTATGTCACTTAGATGAATGCCGTAGTCAACTAACGCTTGTTTCATCCATAGTGCTTGTTGGCATGCTTTGCCGGCGGAGACGTATTCGGCTTCGGTTGTTGATATTGCTAATGCCGTTTGTTTCTTTGAAAACCAAGATGTTAAACAACATCCCATAAAAGTACATACCTCACTTGTACTTTTTCGGTCAACATAATCACCTGCATGGTCAAAATCTGCATATACAATTGTTTCTACTTGATGAGTGTCTAAATACTCATCATTTTTGTACCATTTAAACTACAAAAACATCTGAAAACACTTAGAAATGCATCAAAATGATAAAAATATCACAAATAAGTATTTTATGTGTTTTAAATGCAAAAATATCAAAATCTGGTGAAAAACGTATCAAGTTTGCATAATTGGCAGTTTTAGTCCCCCAAGTTTCAAAAGTTGTCAAAAATAGTCCCTGGTAAATCAAAATAAAGAAAAATATCATTTCAAGTCCCTAGGGATTCATGAGTTGTCAAAATTGGTCCTTGAGATTTAAAATTTCAAAATTACAACTTAGGTCCCTAAACTTTCAAAAATGACAAGTTTGGTCCTTGGAATATTGGAGATTGTCAAGTTTGGCCCTTGGATTATAATTTCAGAATGTACATGATTGGCCCCTGGAAAATCAGAATTGGCAGCAATGGTCACTCAAGTTTGGAATAATTGCAGTTTGGTCCTTGTATTAATAAACTATGTTTTGACCCCTGCCAATAACCTTGACCCCCCCTTTTTGGACCCTTGGTCAAACACCCCAGTCAAACCATACACCTTATCCCGCCCACTGTCTCCCACCTTTCTTCTCCACTTGCCCTGCAACACTCACCAATCACTTCCCCCCTCAGACCTTATCCCTTCAACCCTCATCCCCCATAATCATCACACCTACCCTCCACCACCCCAGTTGCAATATCACAGTCCACAAAGGTCAAAACCATTTTTGGCGCCAAATTTTGATCAAACGGCCAAAAATGACTCAAGTCATCCAATGGTTGAGATGAAAGGTGGGATTTGCTCAGAGGACACGTGGGAGCATATTGGTGTATAAAAAGAAGCAAGAGAAGGAGAGAAGAGAGGAGTCTTTTAGTTTTAACATTCATGTATGTCGTTTTTATTAAAATTGTCTTAGCTAGTCTCTAAATTTGTAACTTAAAGCTTTCATGTACTAAACTCAATCTGTTTTATCAATATAATCTGTTTTTCAAGTATCAATTCAAAGGTTTCATTATAGTTTCATGTTTTGTACCCCCTGTTATAAGATCAGTATACAAGTGCTAAAAACCAAGCTTCAATAAGCTTTATTATCATTCAAATAAGCTTACTTAAGGTTATTATAGCTTTGGGTAAGCTTATAAATCAGTTTTAAGCCAATTCTCAATATGGTCAACAAAAGTCAACTGAGGTGCTAATTTGGAATCAATCATGAATGTGGGTGTTGCAGAGCTTGGATTGGGTTGGAATTGAGTAGTTTAGCATAGTTTGGGTTTGGTATAAGCTGCATAATAAGCTGGACTCATGTGAGTAACTTTAAGTTTCAATTCCAATTCTGTCTTGATGCATTAATCTATTAACAGTAATCTGTTGTTTATACTTGTTGTTATTGCATTTGTTAGCTTTGATTTAGTTGGTAAATCATGTTTGAATGCTGTCAATGGATTAGATATTAAAAAAGAGTAGATTGCATTTAAGCTCCTTAAAACCTGTGTTTGGTTTAAGCTGTCATTTGGTATTACAGTGCTTAAAAGTTGTTAGACTCAGTTTACTAAGTCCCCTTTAGGCACATTAGGATCATTTGAGTCATTCATTTGTGCATCAAATCAGTAGAAGTCAAAATCACTTTTAAACTGTCTTAAGTTCACATCTGTTGGAATTTTGCAAAATCAAAAACTTGTTTTGTGTTCAAATATCACTAGAGTAGCTTGCATCAGTTTCATTATACCATAAAACATCAATCTCAGTCCAATAATTGGTCTCAAATCTCATTTTAGTCAAACCTTTCAAAATCTGTCAAAAGTCAAATTTGAAAACTTCAGTTTTCACCCAACCTTGGGTGATTTTTCATAGCTTCAATATTGGTTCAAATCCAGTGAAACTTTGGACTTTAAAACTTAATTTGGTCTAGTTTCTTAATATGATTTTTATAGATTTTTAGAAATTTTCTACAAGCTCCAAAATAGCTTGTCAAACTAGGAAAAAGTGCCCTGTGCACTGACTCAGTGAATGCTGAGTCTGCACAGGTTCTTGCAGAGCTTGTCAAAAGCTCAATTGAGCTTATCTCAGGCTCAGCTTTGGTTCATAGGTTCCTAGCCAGGTCTAGTTTAGGTTCCAACATCTGGTTTTCAGTTTCAGCTTATTGGGTAGCTTATTTTTAAGCTACAAAGTGGTAGCCAAAAACTGTTTTTGGCTTTTAAAGTCAAATCATCAAATCTGTGTAGTTGGTACTTTAGAGGTTTAGGTCAGTTGTATTTGATTTCTTTTAAGTAATTGTAGCATATTATAGCTTCTGTGACAATTTGGTGCTCAGTTGGTACCTTTTGGCTTATTTCAAGTGCTTATTTATAAGCACTTGCACTGCAGTTCCATATTCTCACACATAAGCTACTGTTTTTATATTTTTCATAGAATCAGAATATTAATTTAGACTTTTCCTGAATTTTTCAGATTTTTCTAGTTCAGTTTGCTATTTTTCTTCATTTAAAACAGTTTTTAGGCAATTTTAATTAGCTTTTAATACAATTAAATCAGAAAAGTTTCAAAAAAATAAGTTTTCAATTTTCCTAGGTTAAGATAAATATAAGGGTTTATAGACAGATTGGTTACCCAACTTTCCAACTTTATTTGCCTAAGTTACCAAACTTTTTTTTTGTGCAAACAGGGTATTGGACTACACGGTGTTGACATTCAGGTTACTTAATTTGTAAAATGAGACATTTAGGTTACTTAACTTACCTAAAAAAATGCATTTGGGTTACTTTGATTACACTGAAAAATGAAGGTTGAATGCTTAACTAAAGTTCAGTAACCTAAGTGAACAAAATGAAAGTTTGGTAACTTAGGCGAACAAAGTGGGAAAGTTGGGTAACCTGTCTGATATAAAACCCTAAATATAAAAAGTAAAAAAAATATTTTTCCAGATTTTTCATAGTTTAATTTGTAATTTTTAGCAATTTAATTAGTTTTAAATAGTCTTTAATTCATAGAAATTAGAAAAATAATCAGAAAAATACAAAATTAGTTTTGAAAATTCTTGTTAGTTATTTTAGATTTTTCTAAGTCATAATTTCATTTTTCTAGCTTTATTTCATATTTTCTTATATTTTAGGGTATTATTAAATAGGTAAAAATAGTTTTTAATTAATAATAATTAGATAAATAGTTTTAAAAATAATTTTCTTTTTCTAAAAATTTTCTCTTATCATTAGGTTTGTAAAAATGTCATTTTTATATTTTTAGGATTAATATTGTTTCAGTTTCACATTTTCTTTTGTACGTTACGTAGTTTTTAAAGTTAAATTTGTAAAAGAAAAATCAAAAACATTAGATTTTAAAAATAGTGATAGCGTTTATTTAATATAATTTATCTTTTTAATTTTCTTTAATTTTCATTTAAGCCCCTGTAATTTATAAACTTTTTCTTTAGGTTTAATCAATCATATCTCTTTTTCCGTTCAAATCCTCTCGATCACTATTCGTTTGATTATTCTCGCACAGCTCGATGGGACATAACGACCTGGGGAAACACTATACTCTCCTGGACTTCATTGCATTTTGTGTCTGAACTGTTTTAAGTTTCTTACGGTTAGCCATTCACAAGTGGCTAGCTTGTGTGAGATAACTTGACGGTTTAGCACGAATCACTACTCCCGTGCCCTTAGGATATCATAATCCTAATTGTGTTGTACCCTTAATTTATCTAAATATCCTTTTTACGACTTCTAGGTGTGATGTTTTAGGGTCTTCTTGGAACCTAGCACATAGACAAACACTAAACATGATATCCGGCCTACTAGCTGTGAGGTAGAGAAGACTACCAATCATGCCATGATATTTTGTGTTATCAACTGATTCGACGTCTTCATCTTTTGTGAGTTTGGTGTCGGATGACATTGGTGTCCTAATTGGTTTCGACTCTTCTAGACCGAATTTCTTTAACATCTCTTTTATGTATTTAGATTGATTAAAGAAGATACCATCTTCTACTTGTCTGATTTGTAGACCAAGAAAGAAACTAAGTTCTCCCATCATACTCATCTCGAACTCGTCATGCATGATTTTAGAGAAGTCATCACACATGTCTTGACAAGTAGATCCGAATATAATATCATCTACATATATTTGAACGATGATTATATGTGACTCCTTTTTCTTAGTAAAAAGTGTGTTATCAACTAACCCCATGGTGTAGTTGTAATTGATTAAGAATGACTTGAGTCTATCATACCAAGCTTTTGGAGCTTGTTTAAGACCGTAGAGGGCTTTCTTTAACTTATACACATGTTTAGGTTTTTCAAAATCGATGAAGCCCGGTGGTTGAGCTACATATACTTCTTCATTAATAAAACCATTTAGAAAAGCACTTTTGACATCCATTTGATAAAGCTTAAGATCATTAGCACAAGCATAAGCAAGAAGTATTCTTATCGACTCTAATCTAGCCACGGGGGCATAGGTCTCATCAAAGTCTATTCCTTCTTGTTGGTTATACCCTTGGGCAACGAGTCTAGCCTTGTTTCTAGACACTACTCCGTTTGCATCTAACTTGTTTTTATAAACCCATTTGGTTCCTATTATGGTTTGATTACTAGGTGGAGGGACAAGTGTCCAAACATCATTAGAAACAAATTGATTTAACTCTTCTTGCATAGCCATTACCCAACTTTCATCTTTTATGGCTTCTTGTGTATTCTTAGGTTCTATGGTTGAAACAAAACAAAATAGGCTATTTTGGTTTTGAACTTGAGACCTTAAGGTTCTTTCGTTTAGCTTTCCTATGACCTTATCTACGGAGTGATCTTTGGACTCTTTAATATTTATGAGTTCATTATTTGAAGATTCTTCTTCTTCTTCATTTATCTTTTTCTTTATTACAATAGCTTCACTTTCTACAATCTCGTCATCGACAAGAGGTGGAGAGGGTTTGGGTGGACTTTCATCAAATTTTACATTTAATGACTCTTCTACCTTCATTGTTTCTCTATTTAGTGTGACGTAAGCTTTGCTATTAGGAGAGTAACCTAAAAAGATACCTTCGGTTGATTTAGGATCAAATTTTGTAAGGTAATCTTTAGTGTTAAGAAGAAAACATTTGCTACCAAAGACTCTAAACTGATCTAACGTAGGCTTTTTGCCTCGAAGTAACTCGTATGGAGTTTTACCTAAAATTGGTCTAATTAAGACTTGATTAAGTATGTACGTTGAAGTATCAACGGCATTGCACCAAAACTTTTGAGGTATGGATTGCTCATTTAGCATGGTGCGACTCATTTCTTGTAGGGTTCTATTCTTTCTTTCAACTACGCTATTCGATTGTGGAGTGCGCGCAGCCGAGAAGTTGTGAGTAATACCATTAGCATCACAAAAAGCTTCAAATTGCACTTCATTATCGAATTCCCTACCATGATCCGTTCTAATAGACACTATAGGACTTCCTAGTTGTCTTTGGATTTTCTTGCTTAATATTTCAAAATAATTAAACGTTTCCGTTTTGTTCTTTAAGAATTTTGTCCATGTGTACCTAGAGTAATCATCCACTATGACCAAAGTGTAGTAGTTGCCTCCATAACTTTGGATAGCGGATGGACCAAATAAATCCAGGTGTAGTAATTCTAGACACTTAGTTGTAGACACCATGTTTTTAGCTTTGTGACTAGAATGAACTTGTTTTCCTACATTAAAAGCATCACAAAAGTGATGTTCATATTTTAACTTAGGTAGATCTCTTACTAGATCTTTAGATGATAGCGATTGAAGAAGTCGCATATTGGTATGACCCAATCTTCGATGCCATAAGGTCGAAGTATCATCCATAGAGGTAAGACAATGTTTGTCTTTAGGTTCATTACCGATTTTAATGACACAGACTCTATGTTTCCTAATTCCTCTTCCTATGGTTATGCCATTTTTTAATATCTTACTACCGGTTTCGGTAAAAAGTATATTGCACTTTTTATCACATATTTGTCCTATACTTAAGAGGTTAAAGTTTAGGTTTTCTACGTGACACACATCGTTAATGGTTAGAGATTTGTTAGAAATCGTACCTTTACCAATGATTTTACTTTTGCTATTTCCAAACATCACATTTCCTCCATTGAAGGATTCATATGTGAAGAATAGATCTTTATTGCCGGTCATGTGCCTCGTGCACCCGCTATCCTTGACCCATTCATCCGGATCTAGGTCAACCTTTAAGCACACCTAAGAAAACAATTAACTCAAAAGTTTGGTCCCCATTTGTTCATAGGTCCATTAGTGTTAAACATTCCATTCATGTTAGACATGTATGGATAAGGCGAATATGCATTCCATGGTTCAAAGTTTTGAAAAGGAAAACCATTTTTGCATATTTGGGTTCCATCCCATTTGATGGTTACTTCTCGAGTAAACATTATTAGGTCTCCTAGATGAATTAGGTTTCGAGAAAGATGGAGGTTTGTTTCTTGCAAAAATAGGATTATATTTTGGAGGTGGTTGTCTAGTGGTAAAATGAGTTGGTTTCTTCTTATTAACAATAACAAAATCAGTTCGAGATGAAGAAGCTATGTTATTACCACTGTTTGCTTCAGCAGACCCACGGATCCCTGGCTATACACTAGCCGGTTCCCTTTTTGTGGGATCCGCCACGACAGTGGCTTGTTTTTCTAGTGCCTTAACAAATTGTGTTTCTTTGTTTTCACTAGTTGATGCATCAAGTTGCTGAATACCTAAACCTTTTTGGTTGTTTCCGGTTTTAACACTATCTAGTATCATATCTAAAGTATTCGTACTCATTCTAGCAATCTTAGAATCTATTTGATCAACTAGTGTTTGAAGTTGAACGCAAAGTTCACATTCGCCACTTGCAATTTTACCCTTTTCTAGACGTTTCAATTTTGCTTTTAACTTTATGACTTCCTTATCTAAACGTTGGTTTTGATTTTTCAAAAACTTGTTTTTGTTAATCAATTTTAAGCTAATTTTGCAAAGTTTGTCATATTCATTATGCAATGAGTCATCATCTAGTGATGAACAACTATAGTATTCATGACATACCTCGTCATTTGCCATGAGGCAAATTTCTTCGTCCTCCTCATCGCTCATTCCCCACGTGCCGCTCACGAATGCCTTTTGATCATCCCGTTTGGGACACTTACTAATAAAGTGGTTTGGGTCCCCACATTTAAAGCAAGCATGATCATCCCTTGGTTTCTCATCCTCTTTGCTTTTCCGGAATCCTTTCTTGTCGTTATACGGTTGTTTGACGTATCTTCCCTTCCTTCTAAAGAACTTTTTAAAGTCACTTACCGCCATAGCATACTCCTCGTCATCACTATCCGAAGAGGAGTTCTCTTCATTGCTTGAGGCCGTTTTGGCTTTAAGGGCAAGAGATTTGTGTTTCTCTTTCACCTTTGAGGCTTCGGAATATTTAGCAAGGACAAGCTCGTAGACTTTTAAGTTGCGTATGAGTTCATCAAAGGTGAGGATTGTCAAATCTTTTGACTCTTCAATTGCCGTCACCTTGGATCTCCACTTGGATGGAAGTGCCGTTAGATATCTCCTAACATGGTTACGGCTAGAAAAAGATTCATCAAGTGCTTGTAAAGATGTAATAATAGTATTAAAATTAGCAAAAGAATGATCTATAGTTTCCTCATCCGATATTGAAAATTGTTCATATTGTTGAACAAATAAATTAATTTTATTATTTTTAACTTGTTGATTACCTTGATAAGCTACAACTAAAGAATTCCAAATTTCTTTAGAGGTTTTAAGCATAGAAATTCTTTCGAATTCCTTTTTGGGTAAAGCATTATATAAAACCATTTTAGCTTCACTATTTTTAGAAAAAATTTTCTTCATGTCATCGTTTAGTTTATCATGAGGTATGTTAACTAAATTTCCTTTATCATCTTTTGAGGTAGCCTCAAAATCGCCTTCAACAATAATGTACCAAAGATCAATATCTTTAGACTTCACATATGTTTCGAATCTATTTTTCCAATATATAAAACCATTAGTTTCAAGTAGTGGTGGTCGTTGCATAGATTGCCCTTCCTTGTGATTTACAGAACCCATAGTGATCGAAAAGTTTTTAAAATACGGTTTACTTTAAAATTTTATAAACTCTTGATGCCAATTGTGGAAAACTATAAGGGGGGGTTGAATAGTTTTGCCGATTTTATGTTAGTTTCAAAAACTTTAGATTCGAGATTATGTGAAATCGTATGGATGAAGAGAAAGTATAGATCTAATGATAATGCAAGTAAATAAAGTAAAGCAAGGGATAGAAATGACACAACTGATTTATAGTGGTTCGGCTACAAGGACACCTTCCTTGCCCTACTGCACTCCCCGAGTCACCTACTCGAGAGTTCAAGCACTATGTCAACAAACTCCTTCAACTTGGCGGAGAGGCCTTCACAACGTTGCTTACACCTTTTTCCGGTACAAAGCTAAATACCAAGTCCGTAACACGGTGGACCAAACCAACACGACTATTACACAACAACTATGTGAAATATCAAATACAAGATCTTTGCTACAGATATCTTGTGAAGGAACAAACCAATCAAGGACCCCTTGCTTGGATGACTTGTAGAATGCTCGTGATCTCGCCTTAGAGAATGACCTATATGAGAATCACTAAAGAAAGAAAGAAGAACAACTCTCTAGATCAAGTGATCTTTTGTTAGAAGAGAATGAGAGTATATGAGAGAATTAGTAAGAAGAGGGGTGATTTAGAATGAAGAAATGGCTCTCAATTTATAGGAAAAACTTGCCACTGTTCCCCGGATCCCACGGATCCCTCCCTTAAGGGATCCGTCTAGTGTAAACCTAGGGATCCGTGGGACGCTCCTCTTTGCCCATGGGTTTTTTGGTTATGGGTCATGGGTTATGGGTTGGTCCATGGGTATTTCTTTAGATACAATGTATCTAATGAGTACAATGTATCTAGTCAAGTGGGTATGGGTCAATACCATGGGTTATGGATATGATCCATGGGTTGTGATTTTTACCCATCCTAATAAACTATTACTACAAATGATTTATTACAACAATTTGTATTAAGTGACTATATGTAAATGCTCTACAAAAATAACATGTATCCTTATAATTTTACTTATGATAACATTATATTTGTTATCAACAAAACACAAAGAGATCGCAAAATATTAATAAACGTTTTTGCGGTTTATTTGTATTAACACTTCCTATCATCCCAAGAAACCCATGATTTTCGTAGTGATGAACATAGAGTTTTTCAATGTCAGTAATTGTTGGCTATTGCAAAAACTCTTCACCATATAACTCCATGATGGCCTCACAAAATTTTGGAGACACTCACGAATGGATCTCGCACCCATTTGAATATATTCGTCCAGAGTATCAAGATTGACTCCGTATGCCAATTGACGAAGTACACTTCATCAATGAGGAAATACCAAGTGTGCCCACACAACTAGGAATTTGTTGAAAATAAATTGAATGATCGGTTACCACTCGAACAATTCGTGTGACTGGGTTTCGACTCATTCATAAACGATCATGGAATGCTCTTTCGTCATACAGTGGGTTTTGGCAGAAGTAAGCCGCCACTAAATGATTACGAGCATCCAAACGATCCCTATTAACTTGGTTTCGTGAGATTTTAGGTTGTGACGGTTGATAAGCCTCCCAACACTCTTCTGCAAACACCAGAAACTCGCTACTAACTTCATTTTCATCATCCGAAGATGAATCGACAATAAATAACTCGCAAGAATTCATTATCTAGATTTGAGAGAATGTGTTTGAATGTATATATAGAGAATATGTGAAAAAAATAGTGAAATGAGGGTGTTATTTATAGGTAAGTTTTAAAATGGCCTAAAAAGGCATCCTACTTGTCACTTTTTTTTTGAAGGCATCAAAGTTTTAATTGTCCTATTGTTGCATCCAACTTTCTTAATTTTCCTATTGTAGCATCCAACTTTCTTAATCATCCTATTGTATGCATCAAACTTCCTTAATCTTTATATTTTTCTATTGTCACCTCGCTTTTTGTGCCTACAGGCCTATAATAGGAAAATTAAGAAAATTGGATGCTATAATAGGAAAATTAAAAGTTTGATGCCTACAAAAGGAAAAAGTGGCAAGTTGAATGTCTTTTTAAACAATTTTCCCTTTTCAAAAATTAAAAGATTTTTTTTTCTTCCAAACGTTACCCAACGGTAACATTTATTTTTTATTTTTTTTGCCCAGCCCGAGTTCCAAATGTTACAAAACAGCACACATTTATTGCAAAAATGAAGGTCGTTGGAACGACCTTTAAGCCAAAAAATGGGCAATCGATCAATTGATTTTTCATGCCACTGAAATGGCGATCGATCGCGACCTTCAAGTGTTGGGATTTTAGAACCAGTTAACCATTAACCTCTACGAGTACGCAGCGAATATTGGATCTAGTTAATGCAGTTATGTTAAGCACGTAATTAATAAACACATAATTTATGCAATATTAATTAATTAAAAGGTATAAAGAAAAGCTAACCTTGCTTGGCAATTGATCTCTAGTAACGGAACAAGAAACCTTAACAAAACCTTAAGTATCTAAAATAGATACCTCGAAGAGTATCACACACAAACCCGATTAACGTATACGTTCGATTAATTGCTAGTCGAGAACGTAAACTATAAAATCAGTCAAACACTTGACCCTTGAATATGTCACTAAACAAATAATCCAAGAATCAGGCTTGTTACTGTACGTGAACACCAAAAGGAAAACAGCCAAACAACTTGCTTTACTCTTCACCCGATACTGTTTCTGCCCAAGAAAAATACCACGATCAGGACATGAAACCAACTACTTTGCTGCTGCTGTTGTGTCGACAAGGAGACCAGGAACAAAGTATAACCAATTACTAAACACTTGAATCAAAGACAAGTTTAGAACTCAACCAAAACCTTAAACCCTTAATCGATTAGAAGAAACAATCGATCAAAAGCAGGAGCATGAAAAGATGAATCGGTTTTAGGGATTAGGAAATATTGTTATGCGTGAGTTTGGCTACGGGTTGTGTTTGCTTATATACTAATCAAACCGACTCCTAGTTGGAGTACAATACTTGCTCAACAAGTCATAATCCAACCCAAACCCATGCTCCCTTATTGCCTGATCAGTGTGGATCAACAAGGCCCAAGGCACCACCCAATTCGACCCATATCAGAAGCTAATAACAGCCCACGGGTCAAATATGTGATCGGGTCAAATTCCATGTAAAACGGGTAATGTTTATTCAATTATTAGTTTTACGTTCAACACGTATACTCGTGTTTATCGCGTGTGCCCCCATCGGCTCATACACAATTAGTCGTCTTGTCGTGTTTTAAGACTCCCATAAACCAACAGCTCCCACTTGGGAGTTGGCGTGTCGAATAGCACACAAAACTAACGACGGAAACGCCTAGCAAATGCTCTAACTCGCTTTTTAACTAAAAGTGTCTAAGAGAATAGTTTCGTAAAAGTTTCTTAGTAGCATGGTCATTCAATGTCTTGCTTTAATCATCCTTTGTTATAGATACCGTAAAACCATGGATTATGGATCTCAAATCATTCCATATAGTTTAACCATTTAGAATCTCGTTATAGATTTTAATTCATATATACCAAATGTAATCAAGAATCATCTTGCATTACCCTTTGAGTCTGGCCAGACAGTTATCTGATTAAATCTGGAGAGGCGCCATGGTATCTTTCTGCACATATCAAGTGGAGTAACAAATTCTTTATTGACTACAAGTGTTGTGGATGCTGCTTCACATAACTTCGAAATATAGCTTTTATAACTACCTTGTTCAGATAGCGTTTTGCATATACTTAAAAAAAGTGATATCCACACATAACAGAACTTACTTGCATCTCAAGTCTAAGGACGAAGATAACAAACCATTTTCAATATTTTACTTATGACAAGGATCCAAAAGTAAATGTTTGAAAGTTGGGGAATCCAATATGCATCTCTAGTGAACACATATGAGTTTGGCGGGAACAATCCGAATTCTCGTTAGAATTATAACCAACACTCACATTTGCCTTATCATAACAATATTCCCATATTGTTAACCGACAATGGACATATTTAGAATGATAAATCATTTCATGGATTAAACATGCAAAAATGGAATAACAGATTATATGAATATAATAACAAATACCTCGTATCTTTATTAATCAGAAAATAATAACTGTCTTACAACTCCAAATTATCCAAATACTAATTAACACACAGTTTACATGAGACTACTAGCAGGTACCAACCCTATTTCTCTAGTCAATTTAGAATGCTTAGGGAAATACAAAGCTTTCGTAAATGGATCAGTTAGATTGTCATCTGTGTGAACTTTTAATATCTTCACATCGCCCATTTCAATGGTCTCTCGAAGATAATGAACTTTAGCACGATAATGTCTAGCACCTTTAGTGATTCTGCTTTCATTAGCTATAGTAATGGCTCTAGTATTATCACAATACATATTTATGGGTTCTTCAATTGTGGGAACAATGTTTAACCCATAAATGAATTTACGAATCCATACAGCCTCTTTTGATGCATCACAAGCAACAATATACTCAGCTTCAGTAGATGAAATAGCAAAAATACTTTGCTTAGTGCTTTTCCAATCTACAACACCTTCATTAAGAACAAATACATATCCAGTCTGAGATTTTATGTCGTCAGCATCTGTCAGATATCCAGCATCAGTGTAGCAAGAAACCCTGAGCTCTTGTTCATCTTTCCCTCCATAAATCAGAAACATGTCCTTAGTATTGCGTAAATACTTAAGAATATTTTTCACAGCAGTCCAGTGAAGTTCACCTAGATTCTGTTGAAATCGGCTTGTAATATTCTGTGCGAACGCAACATCAGGACGAGTACATCTCACAGCATACATAATAGAACCTATAGCCGAAGCATAAGGAATTCTTTGCATGCGCTCTTTCTGAGCATGTGTTTCAGCACCTTGTGATTTACTAAATTTAGGCTTATCTTGCATTGGGATCGCGCCACGTTTGGAGTTCTCCATACAAAATCTTTTCAAGATTTTCTCAATGTAAGCACTTTGACTCAAACCAATTAATCGTTTAGATCTGTCTCTATAGATCTTGATTCCAAGAATATATGCAGCTTCTCCTAAATCTTTCATGGCGAAACATCTTCCAAGATAGGATTTTACATATTGTAACATTGGAATATTGTTTCCCATAATCAATATGTCATCAACATATAGAATTAGGAAAGTGACATAACTCCCACTAGCTTTCTGATATACACATGGCTCATCTTGATGTTGAGAAAATCCAAATTTCTTTATCTCATCATCAAAACGTTTATTCCATTGTCTTGATGCGTGCTTAAGTCCATAAATAGAACGCTTGAGCTTGCATACACGGTTAGGATATTTTGGATCAACAAAACCCTCAGGTTGCTCCATATAGACCTCTTCGTAAAGATGTCCATTGAGGAAGGCGGTTTTGACGTCCATTTGTCATATCTCAAAGTCATAGTATGCAACTATGGCTATGAGAATCCTTATAGCTCTAATGTCTGCTACAGGAGAAAAGGTTTCTTCATAATCAATCCCGTAGGTTTGAGTGAAGCCCTTTGCTACGAGAGGAGCTTTAAAGGTGTATACCTTACCATCCATGTCAGTCTTCTTCTTGAAGAGCCACTTGCTGCCAACTGTTTTGCAGTTAGGAGGAAGCTCAACTAAGACCCAAACATCATTGTCTTTCATGGATTGCATTTCCACATTCATTGCATCAAGCCATTTCTTGGATTCAGGATCCAGCAATGCAGCTTTATAGTTATTGGGTTCACCAAGATCCCCTAACTCATGTTCCTCAGCGTCAATGTATAAACACATACGGTCAGGAGCACGGCGTGTCCTATTGGACTTTCGAATGGGAACAATATCACTTTGAGGTTCTTCAAGTTCTTGATCATCCTCATCATGATGAATGCTAGTGTCTAAAGAAGGATTTGTATCTTCTTCTTGAATTAATTCAAGATCATCCATACTCCGACTTGCTTTAAGATCCATAAGATTACTCTCAAAGAACTCAGCATTTCGAGCAACAAAAACTTTGTTCTCAGATGGAAGATAGAAAGAATATCCCATAGTTTCCTTAGGGTATCCTACGAAGATACACTTAATAGCTCTAGGTTCAAGTTTGTCAGGTTTGGTAAGTGTATCACGCTTAGCAAGTGCCTCACAACCCCAGACTTTTAAGTAGGACAGCTTAGGGGCTTGCCCATGCCATACTTCGTATAGTGTCTTTTCAACCTTCTTACTTGGAACCATATTGAGAATGCGTGCAACAGACTCAAGGGAATAATCCCGAAAGGACTTTGGAAGAGTAGTTTGTTTCATCATAGAACGCACCATGTCAAGCAGGGTTCAATTTCTCCTCTCAGATACACCATTGTGTTGTGGAGTATAAGGAGGAGTTCAATGGGCAATAATCTTATGCTCCTTCAGATGATCCAAAAACTCTTGACTCAAATATTCACCTCCACGATCAGAACGTAGTGATTTTATGGTCTTCCCGAGTTGATTTTCTACTTCCTTTTGAAACATTTTGAATGTTTCAAACACTTCATGTTTATGTTTCAGCAAGTAAACATAACCATACCGACTATAGTCGTCAGTGAAAGTCACGAAGTAATTTGCTCCTTGTCTAGACGTGATTCTAAATGGGCCACATACATCTGAGTGTATAAGTCCAAGTAAATCTTTAGCCCTTTCCACTTGATGTGAATAAGGTTTTCTAGCCATCTTACCAGACATACAAGCAACACACTTTTCAAGAGACTTAATGTCAGATGAGTTGAGAAGTCCATCATGTTGCAACTTCTCCATGCGTTTCTTGCTAATGTGTCCAAGACGACCATGCCACAAGAGAGCAAAGTCCAAGTTAGTCTTGGCTCTTTTATTGCTGACAGCAAACATAGAACTTTCATTTGTATTCGAACAAGACATTTCAATTTCAAAAACACCATCACGAGAAATAGCAGTAAAATAAACAACGTTATTCCTAGAAAATGAAATATAATTATTCGATTCAAAGCGGTTAATAAAACCATCGTCATACAAATGAGAAACTGAAATAATCCCCCTAGTAATAGAGGGAGCATAATGACAATCTTTTAAAACAATAACTAATCCACTAGGGAGTGATAAATGATAACTTCCAATAGCTTCAACTTCTGCCCGTTGACCATTGCCCACGTACAGACTTAAAGCTCCTGGTTTTAGCTTCCTACTGCCCCTTAGACCCTGAGTATTATTACAGATGTGAGTACCACAGCCAGTGTCATATATTAAGGATGATTTAGGGAAAGAGTAGAGTTCTATAGTGAAAATACCTGAAGAACTAGCTGCAAGAGACTGTTTCTTCTTTTTCATTAACTCGGCGAGATACTGGGGACAATTCCTTCTCCAATGTCCTGTCTCACCACACTGGTGACAGGTAGCGTCCTTTGTTGGATTATCCTTCTTGGGTGGTGGAGGAATCTTGGGTTTGGATTTAGAAGTAGAAGCATTGTATGGCTTATACTCAGGAGCATAACCAAACTTGCTGTTTCCATTCCCACGATCCCCCTTAGCAGCCTTAAACGATTTATTCTTCTTTTGGTTTTTCTGATCCTTACCACCACGCACATAATGGAGTGCAGGTGCATCATCTTTCTTTGGCAACGTTTGATCATGTTGCTTAAGCATAGCATGCAGTTCATTTATAGTCTTCCCCATGTTGTGCATATTAAAGTTCTGCACAAACGAGATGTACTCTTTAGAAAGACCAATTAAGATCAGACTGACTCCATAGTGTAGAGTAACTGGGTGACCAAGACGTTCCAAACTGTCAATGTAGCTCTTCATCTTCAGAACATACGAGCTAACCGATTGACCCTCTTCCTGCTTTCAAGCGTGGAATTCACGTGCAGTTTGTAGAAGCTCTTGTTCTGCTTGTTGGGAGAACATAGACTTCAACTCCTGAAGCATGTCATAAGCACCAAGATGAGTTAGATTTCATTAGATCTCTAACTCTATGGTCATGAGCATGAAGGCAGCTATGTCCTTTGAACCTTTGACCCAAGCAGTGTGAGCTGCTAGAGCGTCAGGTAGGACAGGGTGGCCACAGGAGTAGCAACAGGTGCTGCAGGTATGGGATGCTCTAGATAAGCTTCTTTATCTTCAGCTGATAGTATAATGCGAAGCTGGCGATACCAATCAATGAAATTAGGTCCAGTGAGTTTTTGTTTCTCAAAGAAACTCCTGAGTACCGAACTGTTTCCGATTGAAGTAGTCATCTACAATTGAAAAGTTCAAATAATTTGTATTTTCGATAATTACATTCTTAAAAGAATTAACTACCCAATTAATTACTAATAAGACTAAGATCCATCTTGCAACCCCATTTAATTACCGTAGGTCTGACCAGTGTATAAAAAAATAGGACAAGAGGTAAGCGATGAGCGTTAATTGCATAATGCAACTCTTAGAATTTATGAGACTGTTTAAGGCATTAGTATCAAGTAATAATGTCAAAAGCATGTTTAGTTCTCATCTTATGCCTCGGGTTCGAGGTCTGACTAAGTTAACTAGAGATAAGTCGACCAAGTATGAACGTGTAAAAATAACCAGAGGTCTGACCAGTGAGAAATAATTACCATGGGTTGGAAAGGCCCTTAGGTCTGACCAGAGAAGTCAATCCAAGTGCACGTGTTCATAGTTGGATGGCATAGACTTAAAATTAAACAAATAGGTATGGACACATAAATGTGGTAAAAGTCGTGTACAAAGAAGCATGCAAAACAACTTTATAACACTAATTTTAAAAACTTTTTGGTAATGACACTGTAGTGATCATCATGGTTCACGGTAGCTCCAATCGAAAGCACAGGGAGGCAGAGGACCAGGTAAGCGCTGAAGCATAACCTTAGACATCCTTTCAGTGTGACTGTGCGCACTTCTTTGAACCCCCTATTGAGTTTGTTCTAGTGGGTGAGCCGTACATCCCAAGTATCCATAGCGTCTAGTTTTTAAATTCTTGAAAACTTGTTTCATATATTAGGTCACTTTATTTTACAAAAACAATTTTCCACGAATCAAATAGCAGGTCACAATGAGCATGGTATTTAGGCGTGTAAATAAAGACCAATATTAATGTTATGGTTACGATATGTTTTATTCCATATTGCATACTATTAGGTGTCAAAGCAAGTAATAATGCACATATAGAAATCACAAACATATAAGCAGAAACATCAACATAAATAACCACATATTGTTCCGAGTCCTCTTGCGAGTCTTCCCCAAACGGAGAGCCATAAGACCGTCACTAGGATGTAATACCTAGATCGCCCCATACATCACTTAGCAAAGCAATTGAGTGGGTCTTGTGGCCGGAAAACACATAAAAAGCATGGCAATCCCAATTATCAAGTAATAACACAATTTTATGTATTTATAAACCAATATGTAATTCTAATTATCATAATAATTCTAATTAACAATTAATAAGTACAAATTAACTTTTAATTCTAATTAGCAAGTAATTTTAATTTAACATGTAATTCTTAATTAACAATTTAATTTTAATTAACAAGGTAATTATAATTAACATGTAAATTAAATTCTAATTAACAAGTAATTCCAATTAACAAATTAATTCTAATTATCAATATAATTTTAATTTGTGTGTGACTAGTTATTATTTATTAAAAATTGACAAGTATTGCATGTAATTGTCAAAATTAAAATAAAACAAAATAACTAAACTAGGTTTCATGCAGCCTTTTAAAACATGTTTATTAATATCAGAAACGTGTAACTCATAATCGCAAAAATGAGTTGACTCGTGATGCCACTGTTGGGATTTTAGAATCAGTTAACCATTAACCTCTACGAGTACGCAGTGGATATTGGATCTAATTAATGCAATTATGTTAAGCACGTAATTAATAAACAAATAATTAATACAATATTAATTAATTAAAAGGTATAAAGAAAAGCTAACCTTGCTTAGCAATTGATCTCTAGTAACGGAACAAGAAACCTTAACGAAACCTTAAGTATCTAAAATAGATATCTCGAAGAGTATCACACACAAACCCGATTAATGTATACGTTCGATTAATTGCTAGTCGAGAACGTAAACTATAAAATCAGTCAAACACTTGACCCTTGAATATGTCACTAAACAAATAATCCAAGAATCAGGCTTGTTACTGTACGTGAACACCAAAAGGAAAACAGCCAAACAACTTGCTTTGCTCTTCACCCGATACTGTTTCTGCCCAAGAAAAATACCACGATCAGGACATGAAACCAACTACTTTGCTGTTGCTGTTGTGTCGACAAGGAGACCAGGAACAAAGTATAACCAATTACTAAACACTTGAATCAAAGACAAGTTTAGAATTCAACCAAAACCTTAAACCCTTAATCGATTAGAAGAAACAATCGATCAAAAGCAGGAGCATGAAAAGATTAATCGGTTTTAGGGATTAGGGATATATTGTTATACGTGAGTTTGGCTACGGGTTGTGTTTGCTTATATACTAATCAAACCGACTCCTAGTTGGAGTACAATACTTGCTCAACAAGTCATAATCCAACCCAAACCCATGCTCCCTTATTGCATGATCGGTGTGGATCAACAAGGCCCAAGGCACCACCCAATTCGACCCATATCAGAAGCTAATAACAGCCCACGGGTCAAATATGTGATCGGGTCAAATTCCATGTAAAACGGGTAATGTTTATTCAATTATTAGTTTTACGTTCAACACGTATACTCGTGTTTATCGCGTGTGCCCCCATCGGCTCATACACAATTAGTCGTCTTGTCGTGTTTTAAGACTCCCACAAACCAACATCAAGTTGATCGAGCGATTGGTCTCTACTGCAAGCAGCCTTAAAATCTTAAATACAAAATTGTCTTATGTTATTTGCCTTTAAAAACTAAAGTATATACTTCCTAAAAATTAGTTTAGGACTCAACTGCGTATAATAACCATTTGAGCATTGGTGGCCGCTTAGTTTGACCCAACTCAAAAGAATCTCAGTTAAATAGTCTTGCTTATTCATCCGCAGTTTAATCTATAGAAACATACCAATAGTATATTAGTATGTGAACATTCCTGATGTATTTGAGCATAGCTCTGCTATACTTACCGTTAAAGAAATACAAATTTAACTGAACGAGGTAAATGTACTCGTATATGCTCGTATATCTAACTTTTCAGGTAGATCTGAAAACACACAGTGCGTATCTTAACTTAGAAGCTACCTTGTGTAATACTGATTAATAACAAAATTTTAATAAAACCAAAAGCATAGTAAAGTGTTGTCTAGCTAGCTAGAAGTCATTTGATTAATGAGAAGCACATATTTGTTCCAAACTCAATAAATCTTCTTCACTTGATGGCCTATCCTTTGGTTTGTATGCCAGGCATCTTATTGCAAGTCTAACACATTTGGAAGCACCTTCTCGGGGATAATTATAGACCATATATGAATCAATTATCTCCTTGAGTTTTCTTCTTTCTAATACTAGACTCGCCCAGCTTGTCAAATCTTGAGTCTCATAACGGAACATGATGTCTTTCGCCTCTCGGCCAGTTAGAGTTTCTAGCAACAACATTCCAAAAGAGTATATATCACTTTTCACACTCAAATGACCTGTAGCAATTCATGGAAGTGTATTAACACAAGTAATGGGGTATGCTAGACAAGGCGATATTTATATGCACGTGCGATAAAAATGTAAAACAAGTAAAGATCAACTATAGAACCTATAAGAGACATGAACAAAATTAACACGATTAACCCAAATTAAAAACCTGAACTAGCACTTAGCATCTAACGCACTCCTGAATTATACTTGTTTCAATTATTGTCATAATTAATTAAAATAGTTCAGCAATGTAAAAAGATATATGTATCCGTCTAAAACTTATAAGCATGTATACTTGAGCGAGGGACCTAAGATGAGTGTATATATACCCTTATGGTGTGTGTGTGTATATATATATATATATATATATATATATATATATATATATATATATATATAAGTATCTAACTGATTAAATACATAAGTAACCCTAAGTTTACACCCGAATCCAGTGTCTTCGTCACTCACGTCAATGAATGCTCTTAATCCATTTCAGAAACCTTTACCCTATTTACCTCCTCCCGTTCTTGAATATTGTATAGCGTCTATTCCAAGCTATGCGATGTACAAAGACTTGTATTATACATCCATAGAAGAGAGTACATGGACTAAAGAGCCAATCAGTGTAAGGACATGAAGCAACCAAGGCATTTCACTACAACATTCACTGGCTACCCCAGCGACATATGGGGGGATTCCCCATCGACATGTCGCTGGGGAAAGGTATCCCCAGCGACATGTCGCTGGGGAATCCTAGCTGGGGAAGTCTCGTAAGGGATTGTATCCCCAGCGACAATCCCCGGCGACGACGTGGGTCCCACTCAAATTTAAGTCAAAGAAGCAGTGCCACTGTGGCACATTATCCCCAGCGACATGTCGCTGGGGAATAGTCGAATTAAGCAAAATGATTAAGACACTAATTATATTGATTAAGTATCCCCGGCGACATGTCGCTGGGGATACTATGGTTACTTGTTGACAAGTCAACGAGTTAGCCTACTATCCCCGGCGACATGTCGCTGGGGAAACTTGGTTTTCTCGTTGACTTTTCAACGTTTAGCGTGTGTTATCCCCGGCGACATGTCGCCGGGGAAAGGTCTGCATTTTTTTTTAATGCAGCCTGCAGTGCAGGCGATTTCCAGATTTTTTCCGGAATTTTTCCGGAAAAAATCTACCAAATAAACCTGTACCAAAACCTGTATAGACTCGCCACAACTTGTACCAAAACACAAATACCATATAACGGATCAACGCAATACAAATAGATCACAACTTTTACATAAACACGACTCAAAAGTCAATATGTGCATTGATAAATAGGGAAACAAGTGTTTAAATGGCGCCAAGATGAACCTAATAATATATAACACAACTACCTAAAGTACCAATGTAGCATACTAATAATATATAACACAACTAGCTAAAGCTAGTACCAATGTAACATACTAATAATATATACACAACTACCTCTCGCCGTTGTTATCCTCATCACCGCCATTCTCCTCGTCATCACCACACCCACCACTCCCGCTAGCACCACCCGAGTCATACTCCCTGAACATATCCGCGTATCTGTTGTCGCTTCTGAGGAGACTCATCATAAAGCTTACATCTTTGGTGACTTTCTCGGTGGGGGCGGGCATACTTGGCCTGGATGTGGCCCGTGATGGCAATACGCGACCCACACCGGGAATATGCCCACGAAGCTTACCCCCTCTTGCCAACGCATTGATTTGATCCTCTGTGTATTCACCCGTGGCCTCAAGCTTTTTCATCTCGTCCTATGTAGTGACAAAAACACAAGATAGTAAATATATTAGTCGGGTTGCTACATTATTTCTCGATAATTCATTAAAGTGTGTTTTGAAACAAAACTTACATATATCCGGCGGTCCTCATCGTTAAGGAATACCCCATCAACAGTATGTGTTCGCCAATAAGTGTCGATGAGTGACGGGTATTCATGAGTCTCTGATGCCTGCATCTGTACATACACACGCATATAAGATGAATAATTTTAAAAACGACAAATCACAACACACC
Source organism: Chrysanthemum seticuspe (assembly GCA_019973895.1). NCBI lineage: Eukaryota > Viridiplantae > Streptophyta > Magnoliopsida > Asterales > Asteraceae > Chrysanthemum > Chrysanthemum seticuspe. The sequence continues at coordinate 285,779,963 of BPTQ01000008.1, read as the reverse complement.
AAAGCGTATAATCAGATATATATATATATATATATATATATATATATATATATATATATATATATATATATATATATATATATATATATATATATATATATATATATATATATATAATGTTTATTACCATATTATCTCGAAGGCGAGTCAGCGACCGGGATCCCTGTCTAGATATGACCTTGCTCTTTTGCCGGTTAAGCCGATTTGTAGCGGCTCGAGAAATGTTCTTGGGATCATTCCAAAACTTAATGTACTCATCCCAATCACCCGCTGTAATTTCCTCGGGACGTGCCCGCCTAATCGCCTCCGCATCGTAATCCCCGGTGGTGGGGTCTACCTTCCAATGTTTGGCTTTGAAAGAAGCCTTGTTAGTATTGTAGGCTTTTTGCAGGTGCGAGTTTATGCCTTCGTAGATCTGGGGCCAGCGGGAGGAGTCGATGTGCGGCCTTGAGGTCAAATAGGGTCTGCAATCATATACAACAAAACGAAAAGAGAGTTAGAGATATAATTTATATATTTATTTAAATTTGTTTATTTATTTATATGATATAAATAAATAAGCGAATTTAGATAAATATACACAATTAAATAAATGAACACGATAATGAAATAAACATAAAAGGATAACTGACCCCAATATCTGAAATGATTCCCGCCTTCTTCTCCTTCGGGACCTTGTCCCAAGAAGGGTAGTAAAACGGCACCTTCCTAACGACCTCCCCTATGTAGTTAGACCAATGCGCCGCATGGGGGCCGAGAGGGTTTAAGGTTTGTTTGTCACCCACCTCAAAAGTGATCGACACGGGACCTTTTTCGTCTACGATTGCCTTCAGCGAAAGGTTCCGGGTCTTGTCGCGGGTATTCAGCCTGCCCGCTGCCCTGCCGCCCAAATTGGGCTTTCGTTTACCTTTGCCTGCAAAATCAAGTTAGTGATAAAAGTCATAAATATGTATCAAATTTATGCTTGTATTACAATACTCCGGAAATTCTTACCTTTGTTAATGAAGCTTGCCCAGCAACCGGTGGGTACGCGGTCTGGAGGGGGACGATCCTCCCCGCCACCGTCACCGCCGTGGGACCGTGCAACATCTGTCGACATCTGTACAAGTACAATTAGCATAAGATATAGAAATTCATGAACAAAATAATATAAGCATGCACACATCCAAATATATACACATCCAAATAAATATACACATTTAAACAATCCACAACAATTTCATTCATTCATTCAAATATATAAGTGTATTTTGCAAGTTACAACTCAAGATCAATCTTCTTCTTCACTAGAATAAACTTTCTCAACACCATCATCATCAACATTGATGAGGGCTTCAACATCAGAATCTGCTAAATCATGAGGAAGGGCGTCTTCATCAGCAATAATATCATCGTCTTCGTCAGGAACATCAATGATATCTGGCGGTGCGTCAACAACCGTTGATTGACCATCTATATGCAAGGTCGCATTATCCAAGTCATTCAAACTAGTAGAAAGTGGGAGATCAGATGAGTTGTCGAAATGTATAATATCAGGATCGTCCTCTACCACGATGACACCCCCGTCGGAAAACTTTTTATGATTAACATGTTCGACGACCTTCCGGTGGGGTTTGGTATTATCTTCAAGGTAGAAGACTTGTTTGACTTGTGTTGCGAGAATGTATTGGTCATCTTTAAATGCCTCAGGCCTGCAGTCGACGATTTGTGTCATGTTGTTTCTAAAGACAAGTTTTTTGACTTTACGTCCTTTGTTGCTAGTGTCGAACCACTTAACTCGGAACAACGCAACTGTGAACAACAAATACTTAAACTCGAGGATTTCTTGAAGCTGACCATAATACATTTCTCCGTCACGGCCAGGCGAACAAATGCCGCTGTTTTGAGTTGTGCGACGTTCATCACGGTTGTGCACGACATACCTCACACCGTTGACTACGCAAGAGTTTACTGAGATTGGAGTCCATGATGGTCCATTAGCCAAAGCGAATAACTCGCTCGTTGTGCTAACCTCTGAGTCTTGGTCATTGTCTATGTGACGTTGACGGATCTATGAAGAAGACAGGATTAGCTAGATAGAGAACACAAAATATGATATTGTTATTTTTACAGTTAAGTAGACCAAATAAGTCTTAAGTTTACCTGCGACCCAAACCAGTCGGGGAATTCTTCTTGCATGTCTTTGTTAGGAAATAATCTGAAAAACGTTCATGGTATTAGAATAAGTCGTCGAAATGATAAGTTAAGAAAAAGAAGTTTCAAAATAAAAAAACGCGTACCTCTTGAACTGGGTCCGGTACGTGTCGATCTCAGGACTGTTGTGAAGTACATACCATTTCACTTTTTTAAACTCTTGGGCATCAAACCCAATAAATGACCGTAAACCAATCGTTTTACATACCGATCGAAACACCTGAAACTGACACGTTGGGGGAGGGGGGTCCACATTACGGTCGGGACGATTAAATTTCGTGGTAACATCCCGAAAATAATGAGAACTGAATGTCAATGCTTCTTCAGCAACATAACCCTCCGCAATCGAACCTTCCGGCTTAGCTTTATTGCGAACATAACCTTTTAGCTTCTTCATGTATCTTTCAAATGGATACATCCACCGGGGGCGAATAGGCCCGCCTTCAAGAGCCTCTATAGGTAAATGGATAACCAAGTGAACCATAATGTCAAAGAAAGCAGGAGGATATATGAGCTCAAGCTCGCACAGAATATCGACCACCTTGATCTGAGCTTTCAACATGTCATCCTCCATCAAAGTTGCAGAGCATATTTGCTTAAAAAAGGAACACAACTCAATTAATGGTTTTGCAATCTTATCGGGCAAGTAATTTTGAAGTCCGTAAGGAAGTAAACGTTGCATCATTATATGACAGTCATGAGACTTCAGGCCCGTTATATTGGTATCATTATCGGTCACTCTGTGCTTGAAGCATGATCCGAACCCATCTGGTAGTTTAGATCCTTTGATGTACTGACAAAACTTTTTTTGGTTCTCTGGTGTGAAAGAATACGCAGCCTGAGGCTTCAAGCACTTCCCGTTTTTGGTTTGGCCGAGCCACAAGCCATTTCGAATGCCCAACATTTGCAAGTCTTGTCTTGCCTTGACGGTGTCTTTAGATTTATCATTCATTAACAAAGTGTTCAAGATGGCCTCCAACACATTTTTTTCGATATGCATGATGTCTAAATTGTGTCTTAGTGAAAGAAAAGACCAATACTCAAGCTCGTAAAAAATAGACCGTTTAGTCCAGTTATGCTCGACAAGAAGATTGCGTTTTATCTTCACACCTCCATAACTCGGATATTTACCCTTCACACGCGTTGGCAATCTATCAAGTTGAGCCAGGATTACATCCCGACCAAATTCTTCAGGAGGATCTGCGTTATCGGTTTGGCCATTGAATTCAAGTGAGCGTCTCCATTTATGGGGCTTCGTTAAGAATCTTCTGTGGCCAAAATAAGCTGTTTTGCTTAACACACGAACAGATGGAGCGTCTTTATTACATGTAGGGCATGCCTTGTAACCTTGCCCACTCCACCCAGACAAACTACTTCGAGCAGGAAAATCATTGATGGTCCATAAAACCATTGCTCTCATATTAAACTTCTGGCCTGAGGCAATGTCTATAGTCTCGATACCTTTCTTGTCCCATAAATCCTTCAGGTCCTCAATCAAAGGCCTCAAGTAAACATCAATGTCCTTGCCCGGGGATTTAGGACCAGGAATTAACAACGTTAGCATAAAAGAACTCTCTTTCATACATAACCACGGAGGCAGATTGTATGTTGTCAATATCACCGGCCACATGCTGTAGGCCTGACTAAGGTTCCCAAACGGATTGAAACCATCAGCAGCCAACCCTAGTCGAACATTTCTTGGTTCTTTTGCAAAATCTGGATACTTTGTGTCAAATTTCTTCCATGCTCCACCATCAACCGGGTGTTGCATCTTACCGGGCTCCGTACACTTTCCAGTAGCATGCCAAATCATATCCTTTGCAGTGTGACTAGACTTGTACAAACGTTGTAGTCTAGGAATGATCGGAAAGTAACGCAACACCTTCTTAGGAACTTTCTTCCCCGGCGTGTTACTGTCTTTCCATCTACTCGTATTACAGACCGGACAAAAATCCAAATCTTTGTTCTTGTCTCCCCGAAATAAGCAGCAATCGTGTTCACAAGCATGTATCGACTCGTACCCTAACCCAATCATTTTAAATGTCTTCTTTATTGAATAGTATGATGGTGGGAGCTTGAATCCTTTACTGATGGGAAATACATTTTGTAAAAACTCTAACATTTCATTAAATATAGAATCAGTCAATCTACCTTTAGCCTTAAAATAGGTAAACTTTGCCATAAAGTCTAATCGAGTCACATAGTCACAACCGGGGTACAGCTCCTCGTTGGCACTGGCATATAACTCTTCAAACTCGTTACGTGTAGCTTGAGTCGGTTCGTTACTTGTCTCACCAATATCTCCTTGAGTTGGTTCATTGTGTTCATTATTCGGAGGAATATAGCTAAGATCATTAATTAACGCTGTCATGTCACTCATCAGAGGCTGTCTTGTGTTATCTATTACTGGCGGTGGCATGGGTGGAGCCGGTTCACCGTGTTCCACCCATATTTTATAACGTGGGTCCCACCCTTCTCTCATAATGTGGTTTGAAAGGTTTTTGATGTGTACCCATAATATATTTCGACAAGACTTGCATGGACATCTTATTCTCCCGGCACTAGTCACTAACGACTTGCAATGATTGACGAATTTTTCAAGACCGAGAATAAATAATGGTTCATGACGCTGTAAAACTGTCCAAGTCTTATCATCGAATACCATAACTGCGTTTTAACGATACATTTAGTTATTATATGCAACTTAATTAAACACATTCAAACGAGGAATACCAGATGTTTTGTTCACCTAGTGCAACTATGGAAGGCAATCCTAACCCACTCTTTGAATAATTTGTCTCATATATGAATGCGTATAACCGATTTACTATTTAAGAAAATTTCGGCAGCATTTCCCCTCAACTCCCCAAATATGTGTTTAAAGACATATTCGTAGGAGTAAAGGAGAAACACTGTCGAAATCATCTCAAATAGAAATCCAATTATACGCATTCATATCCTAAATGAGACAAAACATTCAAAAAGCAGTCCCAAACGGGGGACTTTCCGAAATTAATTTCTAATAAATTAATTTCGGACGGGTTTTCTATAGGATGATTAATTTTAGACGGGGATTTTCCAAAATTAATCACTAAAATCCTAAAACAACTAATTATTATAAACTATAAACGGCTCATATCAACAAATAATAACTATAAACTAACAAAATAATATAAACGAGCACATGTCAACAAATAATAACTATAAACTATAAACTACATATCATTTCACTTTTTTAACATACATACCATTATTTTAACATACATACCATTTCACTTTTTAATATACATACCATTTCACTTTTTTAACATACATATCATTTCACTTTTTTAACATACATACCATTATTTTAACATACATACCATTTCACTTTTTTCACCAAATAATAACTATAAACTAACAAAATTTAAACAACTAATTATTATAATTATAAACGAGCACATTTCAAGGCAATTGAACTAATAATAACTATAAACTAACAAAATTTAAACAATAAACATTCCCCAGCGACATGAATAAACATTCCCCAGCGACATGTCACCCGGGATACCAAAAGGAGAAAAAAAAAATTATTACATACCTTGTCTAGCCTCCTCGTCGCCTACTGCCAAAAAAGAAAAAAAAAAAAAAAAAAAATTAACTTTCCAAGTTAACAACTTACAACAATAATAATCTGCAAAAATTATAACATACCTCGCTCTTGCTCCTCGTCGGTCCTCGTCGGCTACTGCCAAAAAAAAAAAAAAAAAAAAAAAAATTCACTTTTTTAACTAACAACAACTTACAACAATAATAATCTGCAAAAATCATAATATAATTAACTAATTTAGTTGAATAACATTTAAAATTTGTAAAACAAACCGTGTAACGTGTGGTGGTGGTGATGGTGGATGCGTTGGTGGTGATGGTGGATGCGGTGGTGGTGATGGTTGATGATTGTTGGTGAATCGGTGATGGTTTTTGCTGCAGAAATCGCCACAGGAAAGAGGAGGATAAGGTTTTTTTTTTTTTTTTTCGTTTTCTGCAGTGAAGAAGATATCCAGATCTACTTTATGATAAAGTTTTTTCCCCGGCGACAATCCCCGGCGACATGTCGCTGGGGAAAGGTATAGTTTTTGTCGTTTAGCGTAAATGGCGCGATAACGAAAATTTTGGTGGGTACGTATCCCCGGCGACATGTCGCCGGGGAAAACTATTTAATTTTTTTTTTATAATCCCCAGCGACATGTCGCCGGGAAAAAATGGTTTTTTTTTTTTTTTTTTTTTTTTTTTTTGGTTAAAATTTAATTACTTTATGTTGTTAACGACTTCAAAAGAATACGATTTTATCTTTTATTTTTATTATAATCCTAAATATTTTCCTTTCTTTTAATATAAACTCGGGAACAAAAAGTTACCATTCGGCATCTTTATATTCTTATATGAGAGTTAGATTTACAATCTAGTAACGGGCTAGAGGAACAAGAACATATTACATCAAAATGTTGCATGCAATATTTAATTGGATCAAGAAGCCAAACGATGCATAGTTGAATGTGTTTTATAAATCTATGATTCACCGAAGAATAATTATGGTTACACATTAGACGTTCAACATCCAAGTCGGTATGTTATGGTTACACATTAGACGTTCAACGGATGAGTCGGTATGTTATGCTTACACATTAGACGTTCAACGAATGAGTCGGTATGTTACGGTTACACATTAGACGTTCAACGGATGAGTCGGTATGTTATGATTACACATTAGACGTTCAACGGATGAGTCGGTATGTTATGGTTACACATTAGACGTTCAACGGATGAGTCCGTATGTTATGGTTACACATTAGACGTTCAACATCCGAGTCGGTATGTTATGGTTACACATTAGACGTTCAACGGATGAGTCGGTATGTTATGGTTACACATTAGACGTTCAACGGATGAGTCCGTATGTTAGGGTTACACATTAGACGTTCAACGGATGAGTCCGTATGTTAGGGTTACACATTAGACGTTCAACGGATGAGTCCGTATGTTATGGTTACACATTAGACGTTCAACGGATGAGTCGGTATGTTATGGTTACACATTAGACGTTCAACGGATGAGTCCGTATGTTAGGGTTACACATTAGACGTTCAACATCCGAGTCGGTATGTTATGGTTACACATTAGACGTTCAACGGATGAGTCGGTATGTTATGGTTACACATTAGACGTTCAACGGATGAGTCGGTATGTTATGGTTACACATTAGACGTTCAACGGATGAGTCCGTATGTTAGGGTTACACATTAGACGTTCAACATCCGAGTCGGTATGTTATGGTTACACATTAGACGTTCAACGGATGAGTCCGTATGTTATGGTTACACATTAGACGTTCAACGGATGAGTCGGTATGTTATGGTTACACATTAGACGTTCAACGGATGAGTCCGTATGTTAGGGTTACACATTAGACGTTCAACATCCGAGTCGGTATGTTATGGTTACACATTAGACGTTCAACGGATGAGTCGGTATGTTATGGTTACACATTAGACGTTCAACGGATGAGTCGGTATGTTATGGTTACACATTAGACGTTCAACAGATGAGTCCGTATGTTAGGGTTACACATTAGACGTTCAACATCCGAGTCGGTATGTTATGGTTACACATTAGACGTTCAACGGATGAGTCGGTATGTTATGGTTACACATTAGACGTTCAACGGATGAGTCGGTATGTTATGGTTACACATTAGACGTTCAACGGATGAGTCCGTATGTTAGGGTTACACATTAGACGTTCAATATCCGAGTCGGTATGTTATGGTTACACATTAGACGTTCAACGGATGAGTCGGTATGTTATGGTTACACATTAGACGTTCAACGGATAAGTCGTTATGTTATGGTATACTTATTATTATTATTATTATTATTATTATTATTATTATTATTATTCTTATTCTTATTATTATTATTATTATTATTATTACCATTACTATTATTATTAATAAAGTCAAACGAAGTCAAACTATATCCCCGGCGACATGTCGCTGGGGAAAATTGAAAAATAAAATTTTAAAGTAATGAAATTAACACTAATTACATATTTTAAATAATTAAAGGATTCCCCGGCGACATGTCGCTGGGGAAACGTTCAAAATAAAATTTTAAAGTAATAAAATTAACACTAATTACATATTTTAAATAATCAAATGAATCCCGGGCGACATGTCGCTGGGGAAAGATAAGCGGGAAAAGTTCCCGCCACGTTGCACGATGAAATTTTCGGTCAAAATATATCAACCGTATCCCCGGCGACATGTCGCCGGGGAAAACCTCTCCATAAATTAGCTGACTTTTCTACGAGACTTCGTGCCACGTAGGATCTATTTTTGTCGTTTAGTGATGATTCCCCAGCGACACTTGTCGCCGGGGAAAACAGCGATGGGGAAACTGGTAAATGTGGTAGTGTTTGGCCTAGTCGTATGTGAGTGTGCTCACTACTCACCAACCAAGAGGTTGTGGGTTCAAGTCTTGTTTGAGACATTTGTGAGAAATATTGTGAGACTTGTGATACAGGTGTGTGAAAAATTGTTGTTCAAACAAAAAAGTGCAAGCACATGAAGCCTTGTGGATCAAATACGAAATATATTGAGAGGTTATTCATATACAAGAGGTGGCTTTAATGTGTCAAAACTTAAATGAGTTTTTAACCTTTTTTTGAAATAAATATATAAAGGGAAGTAGAATAGGTGCTTGGAATCATAATTCTAACCAACCACTAACCCCATGATCTAAATTGACACAATATAACATATCAAATGAGATGTTGGTTCATATATCAGGTCTGAGTATGAGAAATTAAATCTACCCATATTAATCTAAGAGCGGCATAATTGTAGTCCTAAATTACCAATAGATGTTCATTAGAAGACATGATTGAACCTATGTTTAACTTACCAGTGTGGATATATTCTGGGTCTGATGAATAACCTCCGTTGCTGCTCTTAATGCATGTACTAACATGTGTTTTCCCGGATTCAGGACCAAATCTTGCCAACCCAAAATCTCCGATTTTTGCATTAAAATCCTGGAATAAGAAAGAGTTAAAACCATGGACCAAGTCATGCCAACCCAATATGTATTCACCACTAAATATAATTGCCATAAGTTTACTTGATCCAACAATATATCTGAGCATTTAAGATTACGGAATATGATCTGATCTTTTGACAAATGTAAATAAGTGAGTCCACGTGCTACTCCTATCAGTATCAGAAGTCGGTTTCTCCATGATAGCGGTTTAGTAACAACACGTGCATCTGCAAAAGTGTTCATGTTATATCAGCAACTTCATTGCAATAATTTAACTTTGGAGAAAATATAATTACATATTGGTTTTAGAAAGATTGAGTTATATTTGTTTTACATCTGTATATGAAGTGATCAAGACTTCGGTTCTGCATGTACTCATAAACAAGAAAGTATTCTTGTTCTTCATTGCAGTATCCCACAAGATTAATAATATTGGAATGAGCCAAACGTCCTAAGATGTTTACTTCATTCTAAAAAAGAAAGATAAAGTTATTCAGCAAAGAGATTCACAAAAAATCATATCTAGTATTTTAAAATTTGAAAACAAACCAAACTCGGTCACTTTCACACTTTTTTCGTGCAACTCGAGTTATTACTTCCTATTCTTACATGCTTCCTAAGAGAACGGCTAAACTTTCAAAGTCACCATCATATCATACAAGCCATAAATTAACTTAATGGCGCCTAAAATTTTGGTTCTCGTGTTTTCCAATAAAATCTAAATTTCTTTAATTAATTATCAATTCAAGTTGATCTATATTGATACTTACCAGCCATTCAGCGTCTCCTTGCATACTGGATGCACTGCGTCTTTTAACAGCAACAGCAATTCCAACACTACGTTTTGAAGGAGCAAAAGTTTTCTGGTTGATCCAGCCTAAAAACACCATTCCAAAAGCTCCCTGACCCAAGAGAGAATCCTGGTTGAAGTTTTCTGTAGCTCTTTTTAGATCAGCAAACTTAAATACTTTCAAACTTGGACTAAGAATTCTGAAATCTGTAGGCCGTTCACCGTTTTCCGAAATTATATTGCTAGCACTTCTAGTGACATCATTGTGATTACTTGATATCTTTGGATCACCGCTGGCTGAAATACATTAATAGGTACATATTTAAAGATGTCCATACACAAATGTATAGAATCAGTGCACAAAATTTAGTGGAGATAAAATACCAGAGCTTTCTCCCTTAGAGGCAAACGGAATTTTTTCAACCATTCTACGTAACATTGTTTTGCCTGCAGGTTGCAACAAACTATCGGTTTTCTCTTGTAAGGTCAGTACAAAATTAAGACTGACCACAACCTCAGCCATGGTTGGACGATGCTTTGGATGGCTATGTAAACATCCCTCCGCAATTTGAACAAACTCCTTCAAGCATTTTGAGGATATTTGATTGCTTATATCTGAATCAATTATACACTTCAAATTTCCTTCTTTAATAGAGTTTTGCACCCATGTCACTAAACCCCATTGATCCTCATCGAGAGTTCTATCTATTGCACGCTTCCGACACAACACTTCAAATAACACCACCCCAAACGCATACACATCAGACTTCCTTGTCAACCTTCCAGTTGTGAAATAATTTGGATCCAAATACCCAAAAGTTCCTTTAACAAGTGTGTTGACATATGTCGATGGCTGATTTGTGGGGCCTATCTTAGATAACACGAAATTTGAAATTTTAGCTGCCCAACTCTCATGTAATAAAATATTAGAGTTCTTGACGTCGCGATGCATAACACCAAATTCAATCCCGGTACCAGTGTGGAGGTAGTCTAGCCCACGAACAGCACTTATACAAATCTTGAGTCGCTGAAGCCAAGAAAGAGGGGTACGAAGTTTATGGAGATGATCTTCAAGTGTTCCATTGGGCATATATTCATACACCAGAATCATCTCTTTTTCATAATTACAATAACCAAATAAAGAGACAAGATTACAGTGCCGCAACTTTGAAAGCATCTCAACTTCAGCCTAAAACTCAGTTGCTCCTTGATTCAACATGGGATCTAACCGTTTAACGGCAGCAACAACAAGACTTGATCCATCTTTTATGTTACTTCTGTAAACTTTTCCAAATCCTCCCTGACCAATTACTAATGATTCGTCAAAGTTTTGTGTTGCTAACAAAATTTTAGAAAACTCGAATTCATTGCATAGTTTTCCATTGCACGCTGGATGAGGTTGCGCGTTGGGACTCCATGGCATTGCCACTAGCAATCAACACAGTCTTTGATATATAGATCAAGTAGAAATTAAAATTGATGACTTACAAAATGATAGTCATGTTCTGATATGAACCTATCCCATACTAGGCTCGTATCGATGTTCATAAGTCCAAGTGTAGAACTCACTCAAAAAGCTAGCTTGATGAGGAGGGGACACTTAGACATTAAAACCACCGCCCAATCCCATACTTGGGCGATGTGGGATCGTAACAATACCCCACCCTTTGAAGAACCAATGTCCTCGTTGGTCACGTCTATGTTGGTCACGGTTGGCACCCCTCTTTGGGTCCAAGCCACCACTCCATAGGCCACCACTCCGAGCTCGTTGGTCACGGCTATGTTGGTCACGGTTGGCACCCTTATTTTGGGTCCAAGCCACCACTCCATAGGCCACCACTCCGAGTGTTGGAACCTCGAAAGGTAGGGCTAGCTCTGATACCAATTGATATGAACCTATCCCATACTAGGCTCGTATCGATGTTCATAAGTCCAAGTGTAGAACTCACTCAAAAAGCTATCTTGATGAGGAGGGGACACTTAGACATTAAAACCACCGCCCAATCCCATACTTGGGCGATGTGGGATCGTAACATGTTCCTCGAAACTGATATGGACCCATATATGACTTTGACTGAATCAAACTTTCTGTTAATATGTGTTCTCAGAGTCAACATTGACATCGCTTGGAGTTAAGGCTTTGTGGGTTTACACTATAGGTGTCAAAATGTGCCCAAAAGCAAAAAGATGGACTAAATAGGTAAATTTTTAGCCTCCTCTTTTTTTTAAATGGGCACATATAGTCAATTGAAAACTTAAATAGGTACTTACGTGCACATTTGTTTTCCTCAATTGTAGAGCATTAAGATCGTTTTAAAGAAATATTTTTTTATAGAATATAATTAAGTTTTTTAATATAAATAAGATATTACGTTTAAAGAATTTATTTCGTCGTTTTAGGTCTTTTATTAAGCGATTTGTATAACATGTGCCCGTTTGGCCCGTGTCCGTTTAGCCCGTGTCCGTTTAGCCCGTGCCCGTTTAAGCCCATGCCCATTCTAGCCTGTGCCCGTTTAGCCCGTGCCCGCCCAGCCTGGCCGTTTTGTCACCTCTAGTTTACACTCTAAAAATGGCGTAACTGAAAGGTTTATTGATATAATTAATATACGTATGACCGGATTCAAACATGAGCCTATAGGATTGTGCACTTTACGTATGAGAATTGATGTTTAAATAATTAATGTAAAAAGTTATATTTAATTATTTCACAATAACGACTAACGGACGTTTGCCCGACCGTTTTACCACCTTTAGTTTACACTCTAAAATGGCGTAACTGAAAGGTTTATTGATATAATTAATATACGTATGACCGTATTCAAACATGAGCCTATAGAATTGTACATTTTACGTATGAGAATTGATGTTTAAATAATTAATGTAAAATGTTATATTTAATTATTTCACAATAACGACTAACGGACGTTAGTACTTAACGTTAAGTGACTAACGATCGTTAAATAGTTACTTAAAGGACTAGAAGAGAAAATATACCAAGAGAAGGTTCTAGAACCCTCCCCCCCCTAGTTTGTATATAATTGACCGATTATGGGTTATGAGAGACCTAATCCCACCGTAACTTGGTCTCTAAGTTTACCAAGTATAAATACAATGACATTTGTCATTCTAGGTTAATCTTGGTTCACCTAAACAACCATAACTTCTCTTCTCTCCCATCCTTTGCTCATAACCGGTCCAACACCCTAATTATTAAGAGTTTCGATTTGCTTGTGATCAACAAAAAGTGTTTTGGTTGTTATTGTGATCCAAGAACCTAACTATTCGCATCAAATCGTTAGTAATACGTGTGTACAAGAACGTAGGACAAACACCACTTGTGTTTGCAATTTTCCCTAATCGATTAAGGAGCTAGTCGATCCACATAAACCCTAATTTTAGGGTTTAACTTGATTTTATCTTGTTTTGCTTGGAGTTGCTAAAAGGTACGCGTTTCTTATGTTTCGGTTAACTAATTACTAGTACTGATTCTTTTCTTCCGCATGCTTTGATGTTTACTTGTTTATATTATGAGTTGTCATGAGTATTAAATTCCAACAGTGGCATCACGAGCCGTTAATACTGTATAATTAATTACCGAAACACATTAAAATCGAATCGTTAATTGATTATTGCATTTTTCTTGAGTTTTAGGGTTTAAGAAATCGAAATCCTAATTTTTTTAAATTAGGGCCGAATGCTATTTAATTAAAAAAAATAGGGTTTGTAAAATTTGTAGAAACCCTAGGTTGTATGCAAAGTTTTTTTTTATGTGATTAATTAATGAATAATTATTATATGTCATTAAAGTATGCGTATCTTGGGAACTTGATTATTTGATGATAAGTTTTATGTGGATCCATGATGAAAACATGCATGTTTTATAATGGATCAATGGATTATTATGTAGTAATTGTTACGAGTTTTGATTACATGCTAATTGCGCGATATGGTTTAATTAATTAGGGTTTGTTAGTATTTAAATGTATGACATGATTAAAGTACTAAAAGGTTAATTTATGTGTGTTATTGTATATCTTTAACGTGAGACTTACGCAATCAATCTATCGATGTATGTGGTCCACTTGTACCTTGCTCGAAACACAAGTGAGAGTCTTATTTCAAGATATACATGTTAGCTGATTTAATTTAGCATGTTCCTTGTTTTCGTTGTTTATTTTTTATTGTCTATTTGTTTATCTATTGTATGACATGATTGTAAGCAAGAGTAATTTTTTGAACTGAAAAATAAACTGGACTAAACAATGGTGAAATTTGATTTATTTTTTAAGAGTTAAATCTTAAACTTTTATTTGATGTTTCTTGTACCAATAGTTAGAAAGGCTCACCCATTTTGACAAGCTATAAGAGAGGTATAAGGAAGGTACGCAATAAATTATGACCTAAAAGAAGAAGAGTTTTAATACGCTTTGCGCTGACACGCTTCTCCGCTTCTTTGTGCGTCAAAATGGATCTACATACAACTATTTTATGTACAAAATCATCTTAAGGGTAAATTGACCTTAATTCCATGTGCCACTTTGTGGTAATTATCCGAATAACTTGGGTCTTTTGACTCATGCAGTAGTACGATATAGTGGACGATAATTAAAGGTAATTCTTTGAGTGGTTTACCCAATACCTCGATTAAAACTTTGTTGATTTAATCTTAGTGAAAGAAAACTAATGAGTAAAGTTTGTTAAAACCTATGATATGAAGTTGTGTGCATGCTTCTTCATACATATTTTGATTACACATAGGGCTGTAAACGAACTGAACGTTCAGTGAACATTTCATGAACGGTTCGGTAAAAAGTTCGTTTATGTTCGTTTATTTATTAAATGAACGAACATGAACAATATTTTACGATCGTTTAGTTAAATGAACGAACATGAACAAAAGCCACGTCCGTTTATTTATGTTCGTGAACGTCCGATTATGCGTTCGTTAATGTTCGTTTATGTTCATTTATTTATTTATGTTCGTATATCAAATCTTTTAATTGTATAATTTTTAAATTAGTTTGTTTAAACAAAACGACACTTATAAAACAATATTAGATGCATAATTTAATAAATTTTATGATTGTTTGTCTATGTTCATTTATATTCGATCGTTTATGTTCGTTTAGCGTTCGTTTAGTATCTTAATGAACGAACATAAACGAACATGAACAACTCATTTTCTTAATAAACGAACATGAACAAGAAATTTCGTCCGTTTAAGCGTTCATGTTCGTTTATTTGTCCGGTTTAAATTAAATGAACGAACATGAACAAGGCTTCGTTCGTGTTCGTCCGGTTCGTTTACAGCCCTAATTACACACATCAAAATTAGTACCTTAAAATTTAAGTTTATGCCATCTAATTGCAGAAAGACTTGGATTTGCAATTTAGTTATGTGGGATCTTAGTTAGATTGCAATAATAAGGTACATCTCCATGTTGCGTGAGACCACTACTAGAATAAATTTACAGTTTTTAAATTAGACAACTTAATTGAGTTAGTTAGTGAGAGCTATGACTCAAGGCATAAGATGGGATGAAACTTGCTTACATTGTAACTGGTTTAGAAATTTTATATCCCATAATGATCTAAGAATTGAAAAATGTTTGTCAAGTATTGTTCGACAATTACCTTGTTGAATACTTTGATTACTAGCAGATCAACTAATGTAATGAAACTACGCCAATTTTGATCTTAGCTTTAAGAAAATTATATGGTTTGTATGAATATTTACCAAGGGTATTTAACTTTCTTTAAAGGATGTATTATCGAAAATACTAACTTTTGAACTTTTTGTGTAGAATGGCTCAAAATGTCGATAACCACACAAAGTACTGCTTTCAAATCTATGTTTGATCGAGAAAAATTGACTGGCGAAAATTTCAATGGTAGACAGCTCAGGATTGTTCTGCGAGTTGCTAAAAGACTAGATTATGCGAGTAAGCATATTCCTCCTGCTCCTCCTGTTGACTCAACTACTGAAGAGCTAGCAGCTTGGACTGTTGAGTATGATAGACACAATGAAGTTGCGTGTCTTATGCTTGAAAGTATGATTCCTTCATTAAAAAAGCAATTTGAGAATTAGTCTCCTATGGATATGCTCAATGAACTCAGGCGTATGTTTGAGAAGCCAACAGTGGTAGAACTATATGATTTGATTGATTCTCTACACAGCTGTGTGGAAACCTAGGAGAGGGGTTGAATAGTTTTACCGTTTAAAAACTTTATTGTTTAGAAAACTTATTGTGAGATCAATCAATATAGATAAATGATGTGTTAGTGAAGAATGAAAAATATGTAAGCAATAGATAATATGTAAGTAAGGAAAGAAAAAATCAAACCATGACAAAGTTGTTTATAGTGGTTCGGTCGACAAGGACTATTTTTCCTTGTCCTACTCCACTCCCCGAGTCTCCAACTCGAGAGTTAACTTCACTAATCAACAAGCTCCTTTAACCGGCGGAAAAAACCTTTACACGTCAAGCTAGATGTCGAGTTCTTTTACAAGGGTACAACCACTCCCAACACACTATGTATTTTGAGGACTAAAATACTAACAACTCACACTCAGAGGTTTAAGATGGTTTGGTACAACAATGATTTATGAACAATAATGATTCACACAACAACAAAACAAACAAGCCTTTCAACTATTTGTTGAAGCTTGATGATGCCTTGATCTTCTTTGCTACAAAATATGATCACTAAAATGAAATGAAACTGAGTTAGATGTAATAGAATGAGAGAATGTATGTGTTTTATGCTAATGAGGGATGAGAAAACAACTTGGGTTGACTTGCTATTTATGGACCTAGTGATCAACAAGATTACGGACTGGACGGAACCATAAAAAGAGGTCCGCCCTTTATAAATTTTGGTTCCGCCAGTCTGACAGTAGAGATCACAAAAAATCTTTCAAAGATCATCCAAATTTCTCCAAGATTATGTAAGATATGATGAGTGAATATCTAAACAAAATATTCTATAAAATCTTCTAAAGATTTCCAATGTGATGCAAGCTATGATGTAATAAGTAGTTTTCCATTTTTAGAATTAATATGTTATATAAGTAAATAATTATGTAATGTTATATTTAAGAAACTAAACATACTTGATCTAAAAATGTTGATGGACATTATAGTTTAGAATGTTATCAATGTTAATTGATATGTAGCTAATCAAAATGTGATAAGATGTAAATGCTCAAGTGATGAAGACTTTATTTAAGAAAAGCTTTTATTAATGTCTAATATTCTTGACAAGCTTTATACTTTGCAAAAATGAAATTTACTTTTGTCGTTAACAAAACAAGGTAAAGATCATATAATGTAAATAACGTTTTTGGATGATATTTGTATTAACAATCTCCCTATTTTTGTTGAGAACATAACATAAATTTTATTTTTATCAAAGTTGTAAAGATGTATAAGAATTTTAAAAATATGAGATTAATTTGAACTTAGAAGAACTAGTTAGTTAGATAAAGTTGACAATCAAAAGGTTATTTTATCTTATGACTAGTTGGACTTTTGTTTGTCCAATATTTGGTCTTCTATAATTTTGACTTTTGAAAGTCAAAGCATGATGTTGACTTTTTTTTGAAAGTCAATGGTCAAGTTCAATAATATTCTCCCCTTTTTTCCGAAACAAAAAGAAGAGGCGAGGCGGAAAATGCAATGAGCCCGAGCCAAATTCTCCCCTTTGGCCAATGCTCCCCCTTAATTGGGTGCCAAGAGAAAGATACACGGATTGTGAAAAGCTACAAAATAAAGGTTAGTAACATTCATCATCACAAGTATAAAAATAATTCCAACCAACAAGTAATCACCAACAACATTATAATAAACATCATTCATTAGTTAAAATTTTTATGACTTAAAAGTAATAAAATGGAACATAATAGAGATGTTTGAGACATAAAAGAAATAATAAAAAATATAAAAATAACTTAGAAAAAAAATAAAAAAAAATCCTAGAAAAATAAAAAAATAACTTAGAAAATAAAAAGTCCTAAAAAATAAAGCAAGAACCATCCTATTGAGGAGGACGATGAGAAAGAGTGTTAATAAGCTCAAGGATATGATTGAGGATGAACCTCATTTCATCTTTTAATTCGTGGACCATGATTCGGGTCCTTTCACTAAGATGGGTGGTGCGCTTATAATGGGAGCAGCCATGTCTAGGAAGGAGAGTATGATCATTGTTTGGTGGTGGAACATTGGTGGAAGCATTGTTGGTATTTGATGGAGCAATGAGGGAAGAAAGCAAAGCATTTTGCATTTGCAATGCCTCATTTAGATGAGAATCCACCATGTTGGAAAAGGCATGGAAGTTTTTTAGATGAACTTGTATCTCTACTTGAGATTGTGAGTGGTCTTCCCACATTGACTCATCAATGTTATCAATATGTGGGGAAAAGGATGTATGTGGTAGAGCATGATCTCCATAGAGTGGCCCATGAATATCGTTGTGGATTGGGTGGAAGAGACGAGGTCTAGGTTCATTTTGAAAAGGAGTGTTTGGTTCAAATGATGCTCTTGGTGGTTCATGAGCGATATGCTCAATGGTTCCGAATGATGGAAGAGGTGGTGGATTTGTGGGCCTAGGAGGTAGGTCTTCCAAGTCATCCAAGAATGGATTTTGAGATTTTGGTGGAATTGAGAAGAGTTCTATGGGTATAAGTTGTGGAGATTTTGGTGGTGATGGTGTTTTTGATGATTGTATCGGAGCTGGTGGAGGAGAGGTGACAATTGGTATTTTAGTAGGTGGTGGAGTGGTGATGATAATGGGTGATTTTGGTGGTAGAGTTAGAGTACTCAAGGTAAGGAAGTTTCATCTCTTATTGGAGATGAAATGTTGAGTGCTGATGAGTCTGAGGAGGAACTAAGGTTGACAAAGCAACAAGGTCTTACACTTATTCTTGCGGTTTTCTTGAGAGGTTTGGTTGATGGTTATGATGTAGATGACTTTGTCATTCTGACCAAGCTTATGCTAAGAGAAGAAGGAAGCAATTATTGAGGTGTGAAAATGACCATCCTTGATGTCTTAATTTATAGGATCATGAGATTATGGAAATTTGTGTTTGATTTGATGTTAAGCCATACAAGTGAAGTAGTTCCTAATGATTTGGAAGAGTTTAAATGCATGTCAAATCTCCCTAAGTCAATCCATACAAGAAGTGTTTAGTAAAATGAGCAAGATATGCAATAAATGAACTTCAATCATTGTAAAATCCTAGAAATCAGTCATCCACGGATTACAAGGAACCAAAATAATGGCTCCTTCCTTTACAGAAAAGGGTTCCTTGGGTGGATTTTGAGAATTTTTGAATTAAGTAAGTTAAACTAGTCCTAATATAAATGAAAAGCCGTAAAAACTATCCTAGAAACAAAATTTAGTAAATTAGAGTGCGGGATTTAGTAAAATTCAGCAAGTTACCTGCAGTGAGCTACGACACAAAAAAATTCAAAGACGGAACCCACTTTTTGGTTCCTTCTGGTCCGGCATGATGAATTTGGCGGCACCAAACTTTAGAACGGACGAAACCAAAATTTTGGGTCCGTTGATTCGTGCTAAACAGTCAAGTTTAATCACACAAGCTGGCCACTTGTGAATGGCCAACCGTAACAGACTTAAAACAGCTTAAGCACAAATGCAATGAAGTCCTGGAGAATAGAATGAATTCCTGGGTCGTTAAGTCCCACGGAGACTCAATGGTGTGTTAAAACACTTGATCAGACGATAGAATGATCACTAATGATAGTGATCAGAAAGGTTTTGGATTGGATAATTACACTACTGAAAAAGTTTATAAATTACAGCGACTTAAATACAAATTAAGAAAATTAAAAAGCTAAAATATATTAAATAAACGCTATCACTATTTTTACAATTGATGAACGTTTAAAACTTAAAACTTACGTTTAAATAAAAATTACGTAAACGTACAAAAATAAAAAGTGAGATCTAAGAAATAAAAGTCCTAAAAATATGAAAATAACATTTTTACAAACCTAATGATAAAAGAAAATTTATAGAAAAAGAAAATTATTTTTATAACTATTATATTAATTATTATTAATTAAAAACTATTTTTAACTAATAAATAATAGCTTATAGTACAAGAAAATAGGAAACAAAGCTAGAAAAATAAAATTTTGACTTGGAAAAATCTAAAATAACAAAAAAGAATTTTCAAAACTATTTTTGTATTTTTCTGATTACTTTTGGATTTTCTAGGAATTAAACACTATTTAAAACTAATTAAATTACTTAAAAATACAAATTTAACTAAGAAAAATCTAGAAAAATATTTTTTTGTCTTTTTATATTTATCTAAACTTAAGAAAAATGAAAAATTATTTTTTTGAAACTTTTCTTAATTTTTTTGTATTAAAAGCTAATTAAAAATGCTTAAAAACTAATTTAAAACAAGAAAAATAGCAAACAAGCTTGGAAAAATCTGAAAATTTCAGGAAAACTCTAAAATGATATTAGGAAGCTAGGAAAAATGGAAAAACATGTGCTTATGTGCAAGAAATTGAAACTGATGTACAAGTGCTTATTGAAATAAGCACTTGAATAAGCAAATGGGCACCAAAAGCTACCAAACTGATACACAAGCTACAATAAGCTAAAGGAACTCAAAAGAAACAAGTCTCAACTGCTTTAGACCTCAAAATAACAAGATAATAAGATTTGATGACTTAAGCTTATAAGCTATAAAGCAGATTCTGAGGGGCTACTTTAAGCAAGAAAATAAGTACTTGAATAAGCTAGAAACTACAGACCAACAACTGGAACTTGAACAAGACCTGGTTGAGACCTAGTAAACCAAAGTTGAGACCTAGATGAGCTCAAATGAGCTGGCTGCAAGGTCTGCAAAAACTGCATAATCCCTGTGCAGGCTCAATGCCCTGCACAGGGCATATGGCACCATTTTGACAAGCTCTTTTGACCCTTATAGAAAATTAACAAAATTATACAAAAATGATAACAAGAAACTAGAGCAGTAGGACTTTTTAAAACAACAAGTTGCATTTGATTTGGCCCAGAAATGAGCATGTGAAAATTCATCCCATTTGGCTCAAAACTGAGTTTTCAGTTTTTGACTTTTGTACTAGAAATTAAACTTTGACTTTTTTGAACTTTGCCACTGATTTTAAGTACTAAGATTGATGTTATATGAAGAAATGGAACCTCTGCAAGCTTTGTTTATGACATTTGAACATAAAACAAGATTTTGAATTTGCACAAATCCAACAGTTAAGTCATTAGGAAAGATTTCATGGGATTTTGACTTTCAAGGTGTTGCAGGCACAATCTAAGACAGATAAGAGTTAATATGAACTACACAAGCATAAACCAAAAGACCTTAACCAATGAACAAGCCTTTAACACAGTCAAACCAATAGATCCAAACACCACTTAAAACATTGATTTGCAAATTTAAAAAGGCTAACTAATGATTTATCATCTATCAATGATCAAACTGAGTTCACTAATCCTAAATATAACTAAATAAACAAGATTGAGCAGTTTATGACCACAGATACACAGATAACCATAAAATGCAAAAATTGACTTGAAACTTGAAAATGAAACAGGTACTCACAACTGTCAGCTGGTGTTGCAGGCTAAACCAAACCCAAGACTACACTACCCTAACCTATTTCAACCCAAATTCAAGCTGCATCAACTTTAATCATCACCAATCCCAGTTTTGAATCAAAGTTGACTTTTGTTGACCTTGAACCAAACTGGCTAGAAACTTGAATGCAAGCTTTCAAAAAGTTATGAAAAGCTTGTATAAGCTTATTGAAACTGATAAACAAGCTATATGAAGCTTGGGTTTATGAAATGGAAACTTAAATTTTTAACAGTGAGCACACAAACATGAAACTGAATGAAACTTGGAATTAATGATTAAAACTTGATGAAACTGAAAATGTAACTTGAGTTTAATACTTAGGAACAAAATATTACAATTTTTGAGTTAAACTAATACATTACTAAGAAAAACGACATAAGACTAATTTAAGACTAAACATCTACTCCCTTTTCTTCTTTCTTCTTGCTCTTTTATAGTTCCAGATGATTTCTCTCTCCTCTCTGAGATAATCCCACCTTATTTCAGGGCCATTGGATTGGTAAAACTGATCCTGGCCTTTCATTGGATTTTGGCGCCAAAAAGGTCTTTAACAGTTGGGGTTGAGTGAGATGAGGGAGGGGGCATTTAATGTATCTTGGAGTTGTGTGGAGGTGGGGGGACAAGGGTGGTGATATGGTGAGGAGGGGGGATGGGAGGAAGAGTGATTTCAGGGATGTTGTTGGGGAAGAAGGACTTGGCGCCAAGTTGGGGATTTGACCAGATTTTTTACTGGTGGCTAATATATGATGGGGGGTCCAAAATGTATTATGACAGGGGTCCAAGGGTCAAGTGGATTTGTGATAGGGTCCAAATGGGTGCTTTAAAGGTTTAATATTATAGGGACCTTTGTGTAAATTCTGAAAACTGAGGGACCTAAGCTGTCAATTCATCAAAGATGTTTCAAGGGACCAAAAGTGACAAGCTCCAATAGTATAAGGACCAAACTTGACAATTTCCAATTTCCAAGGACCATTTTTGCCACTTTTCAAAGTTGAAGGACCTTTTCCGCCATTTGACTAAAGATTCATTCAAGGACCGTTTTTGACAATTTAAAATATTTCAGGGACCTTGAATGATATTTTTCTTTATTTTGATATACCAGGGACTGGATTTGACAACTTTTGAAACCTGGGGGACTAAAACTGCCAATTTTGCAAACTTGAATCATTTTTCATCTGATTTTGATATTTTTGCATTTAAAACACATAAAACACTGATTTGTGATATTTTCATAATTTTGATTCATTTTTGAGTGTTTTCAGATGATTTTGCAGTTTATATAATACAAAAATGATGAGTATTTAGACACTCATCATCCGTCAAATCCGTGATGATCAGATTTGTTCACAGAGGTATTTTTTAACCGTAGGGAACTTTTCCAAATCCTGAATTTTTTCTTAAAACATATGGAGATAATTATTTCTGGTTAGGAACAAGCAATAACATACATATAAACACACGGGAGCATGTATTTCCAATAAGGGATAGTGATTTTCACTAAAAAGTGAAAACGGTGAAAATTTGATAACATCCAAATGTTATCCTCTAGCATGAAAAAGTTAGTTCACATCATTTTTTTATGTTTAGTTATCATCCTAGAAAGCGAAAACACATACAATACATCATACATCAATGTTTTTGTCCTTGTACCAAACACTCCTTAAAACCTCCCTCATTTGTCCAACTTCTTGTTAATCTTAGAAAGCATCCTTCCAAGACACTTGAACATACCCTTCTTTTGCTTGAATTCCCCCGAGGGGTTCTCAATCTCTGGAAGTGAGGCGTAGTACTCATGAAGTTGAAGGAGTAGGAGGTTGTGGCCGTTTTCCTTTGTTCTTCGTCTTGGCCACCCTTTCATCACTCAATGGCACAATGTGAGGGATAAGAGGATAGTCAAGTTTTACCCCTCTAGGACTTGGCAGAATGGGTGCAAAAGCTCTAAAGAGACTGGTAAGAAACATTCCGTAGGGAAGAGCAACGGTTCCTTGAGTGGGAATGTCGGCCATTCTCCTAGCAATGTAGTATGCCAAGTTGAATGGTTGACGGGTGGACAAGCTATAAAGCATGTAGCAAAGGCAAGTATTGATATGGTCACGGTTTCCTATGGTGCTTATGACATTGGCTCTAAGAAGTTCTTCCCATTTCTTGAATTGAGGCTTAAGCTCATTGAGTTCCATTCCATATGGATCTCGGTTGATTTCCTTTCCGGCTCTAGTGGCACGTGTTGGTGCTACCCTATTAAAGAAGAGGTGCTCACGGATGACATCTTTGTCGACCAAGGGAGTTTGGTAAGGAGGGGAACAATCATGAATTGAGTCAAGAATTGTGAGTGACCATTTATCCGAGTAGAGACAAGTTCCAACACAAGGAATTCCTAGCACTTGGGCGAAATGAGTGAGGGGAATGTTGAAATCAATTTGGTTGACTTTGAAGCTAAGAGATATAAGACCATCATCATTTGTTACAAGAATTGCGCTAGCATAAAATTCAAGGACAAATCTAGGGCAAATGGGCTCTTCTATGTCTAGGAGACCATCAAAGTGAATAGTGGCTAGTTCTTAACGAAGGTTTGTTCCCTCGACAAAGGATGGATAAATTGTCCTACCCTCATGAAAGTAACGTTTTTCTAGCCCTCTAAAAACCTCAACTTGTCTTTGCTAAGACCCTTAGTTTTGTGGTGTTGTGGGATGTATCCAAGGGTGTCTTTGTGGTCGTAATACTTTGCGGGAGGCATGTTTGTTCCTAGGAGCAAAAAGTTTCATGGTTTTAGTAAAAACAAAAACTAAATTAACATTTTGTTCTAGTGTGTGCCTATATGCAAATAATGTGGAGTTGTGGTTATCTCGACTCCTTTTTATGCATAAAATAGTTTTTATTAGTAGTGTTTGGCAAAATGCAAGAGATAACCCAAACGCTCCTAATTCAATGTGGCTTCGTTTGAATATACTCAGGAATGCATATTAGTTATGCATTACCTTTAGTATTCAAGAGACATTATGCGAGTGATGAAAATAACGTTTTTATTTGTATGAACAATGAGAAATTGTTTTTCCTACAAGGGAGAAGTTTTTCAAAATTTTGACATGGGGTTTTTAGTTAATTATGATAATGCCTTATGATATGTAACTCCTAACTAAGGGAAACATGATTAGTTATGTAATTTAACAAACGTAGATCATGTTTTGTGCAAGGAGATGCATAATCCCCATGTTTTGATTTTGTGCATAAATTGGAACCCTAGACTCAGAATTAAGAGAAGTAATGTAGTTAGGATACTTACAATGTTGATTTTGGCTGAGATTAATTGAAGAAAAAACCTCAATTATGAGTTATGTGTGTTTGTAAGTCGTTTGGTTATGTGGGTTGTGAAGAAGAAATTGTTTTGTAGTTCAAAATTTTGGTACTGAGGAGACCACAGACTAGATGGACCCAATTTTTTGGTTCCGTCTTTGTTGACGTTTGGTTCCGTGGGAACAGTAGCAGAATTTTGCTAATTTTTTGTGTTTGGTCATTCTAAGTTTTAAGCTATGTTTTTTGATTATGTGTTTGGTTCCATTAATCCTAAACCAAGTCTAAGAAGATGAAATGGTTCTCGTTTAAGAGGTTTACTTAGGATGTCGGCAATGTTATCTTCGGAGGAGACTTTCTCGATTGAGATGTTTCCTTTTTGAACATTGTTGCGAAGGAAGTGATGGCGAATTTCAATATGTTTCGTTCGGGCATGTTGGACAGGTTTTTTGCTAAGATCAATGGCTCCTTTGTTATCACAAAGTATAGAGATGTCGTTGAGTTGAATTCCGTAGTCCACGAAAGCTTGCTTCATCCAAAGAGCTTGTTGACATGCCTTTCCGGCTGAGAAATACTCGACTTCAGTAGTTGAGATAGTGAGGGCCGTTTGTTTCTTTGCGAACCATGAGGTGAGACATTGTCCAACAAAAGTACAAATACCACTTGTACTCTTTCTATCAACATAGTCACCGCCTCACCGGCATGGTCCGAGTCGGCATACACTATGGTTTCTACACCCGTTCCTTTGGGATACCATAATCCTAAACATGTCGTGCCTTTAATGTATCCAAATATTCGTTTTAAGGCTTCTAGGTGTGATGTTTTTGGATCTTCTTGAAAGCGAGCACATAGACAAACACTAAACATAATGTCGGGTCTACTAGCCGTGAGATAAAGTAAGCTACCAATCATTCCTCTATATTTAGTGTTATCTACGGATTCACCTTCCTTATCCTTGGTGAGTTTAGTTTGCGAGGACATGGGTGTTTTAGTGGGTTTTGAGTCTTCAAGACCAAATTTCTTAAGCATATCTTTTATGTATTTAGATTGGTTAAGGAATATACCATCTTCTAGTTGTTTAATTTGAAGTCCTAAAAAGAAATTTAACTCGCCCATCATACTCATCTTAAACTCGTCGTGCATGATTTTAGAGAAATCATCACATAGCTCTTGACAAGTTGATCTGAATATGATGTCATCTATGTATATTTAAACTATGATAATGTGTGATTCCTTTTTCTTAGTAAATAGAGTACTATCTACTAATCCCGTAGCGTATTTGTGTTCAACTAAAAAAGTCTTAAGTCGATCATACCAAGCTTTTGGTACTTGCTTAAGTCCGTATAATGCCTTTTTAAGTTTGAAAACATGATTTGGTTTTTCAAAGTCGGTGAATCCGGGAGGTTGTGCAACATATACTTCTTCGTCAATGAACCCGTTCAAAAATGCACTTTTAACATCCATTTGAAAAAGTTTGAAGTCGTGAGCACATGCATATGCAAATAAGATTCTAATAGACTCGAGCCTAGTTACCGGTGCATATGTTTCGTCGTAATCAATTCCTTCTTGTTGATTATAGCCTTGTGCCACACAAGCCTAGCCTTGTTTCTAGACACTATATCGTTTTCATCCATTTTATTTCACAAAACCCATTTCGTTCCAATTATAGTTTGATTTTTAGGTCTTGGAACTAATTTCCATACATCATTTCTAATAAATTGGTTTAGCTCCTCTTGCATAGCAATTACCCAAGATTCGTCTTTTATTGCTTCGTTTATGTTTTTCGATTCAATGGATGATACAAAACAAAACTAGTTACTTTGATTTTGGGCTTGTGATCTTAATGTTCTTTGATTTAATTGTCCTATGGCATTTTCTAAAGGATGACTTTTGGATTCTTTGATATTTATAATATCTTTATTTAATGGTTCATCTTCCTTGTTATTATCATTGTTTTCTTGACTTTCAATAAGTCATCATCTACCAAAGGTGATGTCTTAGACGGAGGTGGACTTTCGTCAAATGTTATGTTTAACGATTCCTCGACTCTCATTGTTTCTTTGTTTAAAACAATGTATGCTTTTCTAGTTTGTTAGTAACCAAGAAACACACCTTCATAAGACTTTGGGTCAAATTTGGTGAGATAGTATTTGGTATTTAAAATGAAGCATTTACATCCAAATACTCTAAAGTATCCTAAAGTAGGCTTTTTGCTTTTAAAGATTTCATAAGGTGTTTTGTTCAAGAAAGGCCGTATTAAGACTCTATTTAAAATATAAGAGAAAGTATCAACGGCGTTACACCAAAACTTTTGGAGTATGTTTTGTTCAGTAAGCATTGTTCTACTCATTTCTTGAAGAGTTCTATTCTTATGTTCTGCTACATCATTAGATTGGGGTGTTCGAGGAGCAGAAAAGTTATGTGTTATACCATTTGTATCACAAAAGTTTCCAAATTGTGTTTCATTATCGAATTTGCGGCCATGATCCGTTCGGATCGATACAATGTTAACACCTAGTTGATTTTGAATTTTCTTACTAAGTATTTCAAATTTATCAAAAGCTTCGTTTTTAGTTTTCAAAAACTTTGTCCAAGTGAACCTTGAGTAATCATCTACTATGACCAAAGTGTAAAAGTTGCCTCCATAACTTTGTATCGCGGATGGACCAAACAAGTCCATATGCAAAAGCTCTAGACACCTAGATGTGGAAACCATGTTTTTTTCCTTATGGCTACTATGAACTTGTTTCCCAATTTTGCAAGCATCACAAAAGTGTTGGTCATATTTCAATTTGGGTAAGTTTCTAACTAGCTCTTTTGAGGATAACGATTGAATGAGTCTCATATTAGCGTGACCTAGACGTTTATGCCAAAGGGTAAAGTTATAATCTAAGTTTGTTAGGCAAAGTTTTTCTTTAGATGTTCTATCTACTTTCATGACGTATATGTTATTTTTCCTAACTCCTTTTGCTATGGTTATACCATCTTTTAGTATTTTACTACAATTTTCTTCAAATAGTACTTTATACTTTTTATCACATAGTTGGCTAATACTAAGTAGATTAAATCCTAGTCTATCAACATGAGCAACATTTTCACTAGTTAGAGAGTCATGAGCAATTGTATCTTTGCCAATGATTTTGATTTTGAGATTGCTACCAAAAGTAACATTACCTCTGCCATACTCTTGGTATGTTGAGAAGAGGCTTTTGTTTCTCGTCATGTGTCTTGAGCATCCGCTATCTTTTATCCATTCATCAGGATCCAAGCCGACTTTTAAGCATACCTATGACACATATAACTCAAGCGTTTGGTCCCCAATATCTCAGGGGTTCGTTTAGGTTAAACATACCATTTACTTGGTTTATGTATGGAAATGATTGATATGGGTTCCATAGTATGTAATTAGGAGTTTGATATGGTCTAGGGTAGTTTTGATTCCAACCGGTATGTTGATAGTTGGGTTGTATGTTGTAGTTGCTTTTGGAAAAGGGGCGTTTGGCAATAGGTGTTTTAGGCATTTGTTGTGTGTTTTTAGATCTAAATTCATTTTTAGCAAGTACTACTCCTATTGTTAACAACATGTTTTTGTTTAATAACATCTTTAGATTTCTTAGTTACTTTGACAAATTCACTACGGTCCGTTTTGCAAACTTGTTGTCCTTCTACAGACACCACGGAACCAAATTTAACAACGGACGGACCCAAATTTTTGGTTCTGTTTGGTCCATGTTGTACTGTTGCAGTTGGGACAATTTTTTTGTCTTTTCCGGCCGTTTTAGTTTGACTACTTGGAATTATTACTTCATTAAAACCTAATCCACTTGTATTACCTGGTACTTTTTTAATTCTTACTATTTCATCGGCACAAGAAATGTTTTTGTCAAATTTCTTAAATTTAGAGTTATGTTCGATGAGAACCTCCTGTATGAGTTTTAGCTTTTCTATCTCAAAACCAAGCTCTTGACATGATTTACATCCATCTTCATTACCCTTGCCTTTTTCTAATCGTTTTGCCTTTTCTTTTAACTCATAAACTTCGTTTTCTAAAAATTCCTTTTTAGTTTTTAAAAACTTGTTTTTAGTTATGATTTTTAAGCTAAGCTCACATAATTGATTATATTGTTTTTCAAAGTGTCATCATCAATAGAGGAGTAAGATGAGTCAGAATGTACCTCATTTGATTCATGTGCCATGAGAGCGATCTCTTCCTTACTTGGTTCTTCGTCATCATCACTTTCACTCCAAGCCCCGCTTACAAAAGCTCGTCGAGTTTTGCTTTTAGGTGGCTTGGGGCAATCTCCTATTAGATAACTTGTATCACCGCATCTAAAGCACTTCCTTTCACTTTTTCCCTTTTTGTCATTTCGGTCTTTCCGGAATGATTTCTTTTCATCTCGGGGTTGCCTTACAAACTTTCCTCTTCTTCTAAAGAACTTTTTGAAATCTCTTACGGCCATGACATACTCCTCGTCTTCACTATCCGAGCAAGATTCGTCATTATCACTAGATTCCGTTCTTGCCTTTAGAGCAACGGATTTGACTTTCTCTCTTTTGCCTTTAATGATTTCCGAATCTTTCTCCATCACCATTTCATGTACTTTGATTTTTCCAAATATGCGTCAAGTGACATTATTGAGAGATCTTTTGATTCCTCAATAGCTGTTACTTTTGCTCTCCACTTCAGATGGAGTACTCTAAGAAATTTCATGAAAGTTCTTGCTACGAAAAGATACATCAAGTGCTTTAGGAGAACTAACAATAGTATTAAAATGAGCACATCCACAATCAATGGTTTCATCTTCAGGGATAACAAATTGTTCATATTGTTGAACAAGAAAATTAATTTTTTTATCATTGACTTGTAAATTCCCTTAATGTGTAATTATTAAAGATTCCTAAATATCTTTGGCGGTTTCACACATAACAATTCTTTCATATTCTTTTCTACGCAAAGCATTATAAAGCATCATTTTAGCTTCATTATTTTTAGTTATTAATTTTTTTTTCATCATTTGAAATATCTTTTGTTGTAGGATTGAATATAGGAATGATCCCAACTGCATGATTGTACTTTATGGATCTTTATCAATAAAGTAAATCATAAATATTTATCCTCAGACTTGAGATACCAGATAACCATGGATGTAGCACATTTTTGTAAAATAGTCCAACGATGTCCATAACTGGTAGTAATAAGGGCTATTTTCAGAAGTGTTGCGAAATTCATGGGTTTTGCTTGTAGTCAAGAAAGAATTTTTTCATTCGAAGTGTAACACTGCTAGGCCCCTCGTAGGGTTGACAAGATGTTTGCATGGCCATGCCCAAGATTTATCTGTAATACGTTCAGATGATTTGGTAATCTTGTTCAATCAGATATAACGAGAAATAGAATAGTTAAATAATGGAATGACTTGATCGCTATTCATATTTAACATGGTATTAGCAACAAAAGGATAAGTATAATGATGAATCATTAAAAGGTTTTCCAGAAAACCACACTCAGGGTCATTCTGGGGGCATTGGCGTGTCTGCTAAACGGTAACCAATGTCATTACTATATTAAGGTATATCCAAGTGGGAGCTGAAAGGTTTATGGATATAATTAATATACGTATGACTGAATTCCAACACGAGCCTATGGGATTGCACACTTTACGTATGAGAATCGATGTTCAAATAATTAATGTAAAATGTTATATTTAATTATTTTACAATAACGACTAAATGAAGTTAGCACTTAACGGTAATTGACTAACGGTCGTTCAATAGTTACTTAAAGGACTAAAAGAGAAAATATACCAAGAGAAGGTTCTAGAACCCCCTCCTCTTGGCATATAATCGACCGGTTATGGGTTATGGGAGACCCAATCCCACCCTAACTTGGTCTCTAAGTTTAACAAGTATAAATACAATGACATTTGTCATTCTAGGTTAATCTTGGCTCACCTAAACAACCCTAACTTCTTTTGTCTTCCCTCCTTTGCTCATAACTGGTCGAACACCCCTAATTATTAAGGGTTTCAATTTGCTTGTGATCAACAAAAAGTGTTTTGGTTGTTATTGTGATTCAAGAACCTAACTATTCGCATTGAATCGTTAGTAATACGTGTGTACAAGAACGTAGGACAAACACCACTTGTGTTTGTAATTTTCCCTAATCGACTAAGGAGCTAGTTGATCCACATAAACCCTAATTTTAGGGTTTAACTTGATTTGATCTTGTTTAGCTTAGAGCTGCTAAAAAGTACGTGTTTCTTATGTTTCGGTTAACTAATCACTAGTATTGATTATTGTCTTCCGTTGCATGCTTTGATGTTTACTTGTTTATATTATGAGTTGTCATGAGTATTAAATTCCAACAATAACCAAATGATTGTTTAGCCAATGATGGATTGCAAGCCAGCGACAGGAGTTACACACCATAAAAATAAAAAATAAAAATACCTTTTTTTTTATAATTTTGTTTTTAATTATAAAATGTATAATATCAAAAAGATTTATGACTCTACTCTATGATAAGAAAAACCTTTAAAAGATTTCTGACACATACATTTTATTTCTCCTTGTTAAATTTACTTATTACCAAGGTTATAAATAGCGCGAGGCGTGGTGTGGCGGCATAACCAAGCCTCATGCCTTAGCGGTCAAGGAGAAGCTTTTGCATTTATAAGGCGACACAAAATATGAAAACCTTTATATATTTATATCATATTTCATATATATCGAGTTTACAAAAAGACATGCCATAAAGTGGCATAAGGCGTGTCGTGGCGGCATGACTAATCCTCACGTCTTTGCGAGACCTTTACATGCCTTTTAGAACCATACAATTTATTTTTTTAAAACCAGGTAAAGCCGCCACTTTCACGAAGTTGACGTTACCACTTTAGAGTTGTTTACACCTAAGAAGAATTGAACTTGTCACACATTTTACTTTTAGTGTTGTTAGTGCCCTTATACACCCCTAAGTAGTTAAGTTGTGTTCTACAGAAGTTGATATACATGATATGTGCTTAATTGGCTTTGGAGTGTTGGGTGTGGTCTCAAACTCACAATTGGTGCGTGGTACGTGTGGTTTAAGAAGTTTAGTCCATTTTGTTTGTGTAGCAACCAACATTTTTAGGGCAATACTTGTTCATAAGAAGTTGAAACTATTTGTGACAACTGGTATTTTTTTCAAACTTATTTTAATAATAAAGTATGTTTATTATTACTTATATTTCATTTCAAGCTTTTCCAAACTCATTTGATTTGAAAACGAGAGGTTATCTCGTGAAACGTGAAAACTGCACACAACGCATACCGGCACAACCGTAGACTCATTAAACAATGATTTGATTATTATATTATTTAAGAGGAACTAGTCGTGTGAATACTCGTTTTTATTGGGAAAATTATTTTGAACACAATGGCGTAATTTCGTGACTTTAATCAATCGTTATCAAGCCTTAACAAGTCCAGAACCTCAATTGTATAAAAGATATAAAAAAACTGCATAAATGGTCCTAGTACTTAAATTTACACCGCAGCCCCTTGAGTTTAGACAAACTTACACTTTGTTATTTAAATTGTCAGATATGTAAGTTATATCAATTAGGGTTTCACTTATTCTTCACCAAACCCTAGTCACTCTCATTCTCTCTCTATCACATCGCTCACTGCCACCGTCGACTGGCCACCTCAACCGCCGGCCAACCACCATTGAACGTCGCTGCCTCCGCTACTATTCTTATTGAAGCTGGATCTAGATCGTGGTTTGGTAATGGGTTTCGTGTGCTGTTTTGGTTCGTGAAACGTCGTCGCCGCCTCCCATCACTTCACCTCTTACTTTCTCTTGTCTTTTGGTATGTCACGACTAAACATAGCTTTGCTTTAATTCTTTTTATCGGTTGTCGTGTTTTGTGGACTTAAAAATGGTATTCAAACATTTCTATTAATAATAGCTTTGAAATCGTGTGGTTAAACCGTAACTAAAAACGTTTTGATATCAGATTCGTGTGATTAAACTCCTAAAACGTTTGTGTGATTATGTTTGCTCACAGGTCGGGTTAAAAATCCGTATGGGTTTCGGGTCGATCCCGTTTGATCTTGGATTTGGGTTGATTTTTGCATACCATGTTTTCTTGGTCTCGGTTATGTTTGGATTTGGTTGTTGATGTTCTTGTTCTCGGTTTTTAATTTGGATTTGCTTTTTTTTTTCTTCCTTAGCTTATTGTATGAGTCTTAGCTTATTTGGGATTTGAATAATAAACATATGAGCTTATTTTTGTTAGGTGGCTATCGGTACAAAATTGGAACCCAAGGGTATTCAATTTTGTTGCGGGTGTGTATGGATTTGATAACGGGATTTGTTTGTGTTTATTGTGTTGGTTCACATCGTGAGGGAATACCCACAGGGGTGTTTGCCTCGGATCAGTTTAGCAAACACAACTGAAAGGTGTGTGAGTTCGGTTTTGCTTTCAGGTTAAACATCACCCACGAAGGGTGTGTTGTTTGCTCCGTTTTTGCCTCAGCTAAACATCAACCACCAAGGGGCTTAACGCCCAAAATTTCAATTTGGGTGTGTTTGGTCTAGCAATGGGCCAAAGCCCATCAAGTTAAATGTGTGTACATTTGGTTTTAAATTTATTAAATAAGTAGTAATTTTGTTTGCCTACATATTTAACTTGTGATGGAGCATTCCCAACAATAACACCATAACATCAATAGCATCGTCCACGTCAGCGCCACATCAGCTTTAACATTTCACCTTAACATCCCCAAAAAACACCCATAACAATAACATCCCAATAACATCAATTACATTCCAAACAATTTACAAAAACAACCCCTCATTTAGGGGCATAAATGAAAAAAGAAAAGAAAAAAACAAAAACAAAAAAAAACAAATAACGCGCGTTAAGAGGGTAACGCCGACCCTCTAACGCCGTTGTTCCAACGGTTTCAACAGCCATAACGTCGTTAAATGCATGGTTAACGCCGTTGGGGCGTTAGCTTTGTGCATGCTCTTATACATTTAATCGTTTACGAAAATCGGATATCATACTGTTGGGATTTATTGATTTGATGATAACCAAAGGACCAAGATCGCTATTATGGAAGTCTAGAAGATGGATATTTTAGAAATCTTGTTGATAAAGATAAAGATCAAGATTAGGAAAAAAATTAGTTTCCTAATACAATTAGGTTTCCTTTGTAAGTCTATATGGACTATATATATATATAAAGAGATCCCTAGACATTGTTTTATTTATGTGTTAATCATGTTTTAGGAACACATAAATGATCTCCCCACTGGGGATCGTTCACGCCCTAAGATCAAAGGTGCCTTTGATCCTTGTTATAGTTAAATACAAATGGAAGTCTCTTATAATAAAGTACCAAGTCATATAAACGGATGACTTCAAAAGGGATTACATAAACCAACATGTCTAAAAGAAGTGAAATATCAAATCAATGATCTTTAAAAAGAGTCCAATATGATAAGGGAAACTAGGGTCGGTCCACTCAAATGCTCTTACTCTCAGCCCATCAAAGCCCAGCATCCTACTTAGTACCTGCCGCATGAAAAAGAAAATGCGGCTGAGCTTAAAAAGCCCAGTGAACAGATATAACAAAACAAAAGCTAAACATATTCAATAATACAAAAACAAGGAGACTGATAGCAAAGTCGTAACGAATGATCACAATGAGTCAATGAGGAACCTGCAGAACACAATATTAACAGATAACCAGAAGAACAGAAATCAAAGAAGACCAAAGCAAAGCAGGGCATCAGCGAACATATACAAGTACACATAAAATAACTAAACATACAAATACTAGACATAAACGAATAGGAGTTGATAAACAATATCATAAGCAAAACAAGTAACCAAACAGTGTACAAGCGTATCAGTCAGGGGATCATCTAAACATAAATATGGCAATAATCAGAATAGATATAAGCTAAGTTGAACTCCATAAGCAAGCGGAAGCAACTGAATCGAATGTAAGTATGACAATCACACAAATCAGATAATCACAGTTAATAAACAGAACAAGTATCATAACCAGCGGAAATACTAACAGTAGTATAAGCATGATAGTCACATATATTAGGTAGGAATACAGAACGAACATCATAATTGAATGAATTAACTGAACAAGAATATAGCATGGCAACGAAACAAGTCAACTAAACCGATAACATAAGTTGAATCGAATACCATCATTAACGGTAGCATGAACAGAAGCGTAAGCATGTCAAATCAACAAGTTAGGTAAGCATCAATTACTACACCAAACCAATATCATAAGCAACGGAAAAATACCAACCGGAAGTACAAGAATGGTAGTCACAAATAGCAAATAGGAATACTAAATGATAATTATAGCCCACAAAAATAACTGAACGAAAGTATAACATGGTAAACGGATGAGTCAAATAATTACATACTAGCATGGCAAACGGGTGAATCAATTAGTCACATAATAGCATGGTAAACACATAGCCACATATTAATCATATAATAGCAGGGTAAACGGATGAAGTGGTAATTTGAAGTATAAGCTTGGTAGTCAACCAAAATAGAATGAGAGTATGGCAAATCAAATGAACTGGAGTATAGTATGGTAGTCGGATGAATGACATAAGGATACTGAATGAATGAGTAATCAACGGAAAACTAAAAATGAGAAATACATAATATGGTGCATTGTAGAATAACAGAACGTACAATATATGTGTATCAAAAGTGTAAAGGTTGTCAGAAATCTACCACGATCCCATAAACATATCATATCATAAACATCATAATCATGGTCTTCATAAATAACATAAGTGTTAATACAAATAAACCGTAAAACCGTTTATTAATATTTTGCGATCTCTTTGTGTTTTGTTGATAACAAATATAATGTTATCTTAAGTACAATTATAAAGGATACATGTTAGTGTCACACCCTCGCCGGAGGCGGAAACACGAGGTGTAACGGAAGGGAACATAAGCACAAGATAATAGAACATACCAACGTTAAGATTTAAAAGAAAGAGTACACCATTACAATACCAGTTTAGCCGACATCGGCAAATATAGTACAAAGTTTAGATTCCAAATATAGCGTTTTATTACATAACGATTTGTAGTGACAAGTGAAAACTTCATTATGCAAGACATGGTAGAAAAAGCTTACTAACGATCACCTGAAATGCATGAGAGAAAAACGGGTCAACTATGAAAATAGTTGGTGAGTATACACGTTTCGTAAAATAAGAAAACTCGTAAGAAAGAGACAAAGGTTTCGGTCATCGGAAATAGTCCACCAAGCAAAGGCATCGTAAATCCACTCAGTTCCAAGTTCCGCCCATACAAAACTTGCAACCTGTGTGTTCACAACCCATTGCACAAAAAATATAGTATATCAAGCTTATGTTCATGCACACGTTGCCAAATGAGGTCACAAAGCAAAGGCATTGTAAATCCACTCAGTTCCAAGTTCCGCCCATACAAAACTTGCAACCTGTGTGTTCACAACCCATTGCACAAAATATAGCGTATCAAGTAGTCAAGTATAAGTGGTCATAATAGTTCACAATATAGTACCACGTATATAATAATTCAGGGATGCTCCGAACATGGGAGACTTTGCACTGCTCCAACAAGAGAGACTTTGTAATGATGCTTCTGATGAAACCAAATTATGCTGGGTGCCACTACCCAAAGTTATGTTGGGTGCCCCTTCCCAAAGATATACTGGGTGCCTCTTCCCAAAGATATACTGGGTGCCTCTTCCCAAAGATATACTCCGAACATAGGAGACTTTATAGTGATGCTCCGAACATAGGAGACTTTATAGTGATGCTCCGAACATGGGAGACTTTAGGTCAAGGTCATAACATGTATGGTTCAATAAGTTCAAGTAAGACATAATTTCATAATTAAGTTCAAGGATTTGATTCAAGTTCACAAGTTCTAGTCAAACTAGTTAATGAAAGTAGTAATCAATTTAGCTCAAGAATGGTTCATGCATTTCGCCCCAAAATATAGTAAAACGGTAAAAAGGGGATGTGATTACTCACTTGTTGCAATAGTTATGGTGACAAAAGTAGATACACTGAAATGAGGTGCGATCTCTATCCGCAACCTAATATGAATGATATACTCTAATATAAGTCATGAAACAATGTCGTGCATGCAAACTCATATGATATCCATACCACTTGTACATTTTGGAAAATAAAGTTTATCGTCGAAATATATGTTTATGACATACTGCCAAGTTACCAAGTACTTTACAAGTACTTACGTCGAAATGATATCCTACGATAATCATTTAGTGATTTATTATGAAAATATAACTTTTCGTCGTAAAATAATGTCGTTGAAATTTTCATGAAAGTACTAAACGGCCGAGAAAAGCTAGTCGTAAAATGGTGCACGTCGAGAGTTAGGAAACAAACTCAACGGTTTTGGGAAGCTTGTATCACTATCTCAAAGTTTTAGTATTTAAGTTTTTATCCTAGAGGTCTCGATCATGGAGAAAAATATAGGTTAAGTAGGGTACTTATATCCAAAATAAATGTTCTCCAAATGGGTTGTTCTCCAAAATATGTTTAAGGGTGGTTTTTCGGCAAAGTTTGAGTAAACGTATTTAATTCATTACAACTCCGCTAATCAAACGGTCGGACATTTTGATAAATATACTTGGCGATCTCACTTTTAGTATAAGACATCACTTTATAAAAAGTTCTAAATCAATGTTAAAAACAACCTTCAACTTGGTAACTAGTTTTTGCCGCAAAACTTGTCTATTAGAAATCAAGATAGTTTTTCTTATATGATAAAAGTTACGGCAACTTTTGTAAACGTGTATAATTTAATCGTTACAACTCCGTTTTCTACGTTTTAAAGGTCCTTAGCTTTGTATCAAAGTATACTAACATATTTTTAACAAGTCGACATAATTTACAACGTCCAAGCTTCATTTTTGACTCGTACAAAATAAATAATGTTTGCTGAAATTTCCAGAAATTTATATTTTTCGTCGCCAACTTGAAAAATTCATAACTTCTTCGTTATAGCTCCGTTTTAATCCGTTCAAGCGGCCACGGTTTCGTTTTAAAGTATATTTTCTAAATATCTAGGCCAAAAATTTTTATCTACTGTCGGATTTTCCAGATTTTAAAAATAAGGACAGACCCTTTTCCAAACTTGTCGAAATGAGTTTTTCTCGCGCCAAACCTATTTTAACCCATTCAAAACAACTCCGAAGCTATTCTAATCCTACCATACACCTTCTTAGGGTGTCATAGGTTCCTAGACATCACCAAAACTAATATATAACAAGGAGTAATTATAGGATGTATTATATATATATAACACTTAAAAATCTTAAAAAGTGGTATAAACATCACATAACTTGCATGTTTCTCAAATAAAATGATATGATCATAACAATGAATGTGAAATAAAAATATGAATATGAATGCTTACAAGAAATATGATGAGGTTTAAGGACAATGGGTTTTTCCTAATCACCTTAGGTTTTTATTGCAAAACCTTTACAATAAGTGATACTAGATTGTAAAATAACTTTGTCTAGAAAAATATTGTGATGATCCCTTCCTTCTTGGTCTTGGGCTGCCGGTTTTGGAGAGAAAAGAGAGGATGAAATACTTGGTTTGGTCTTTTACTTTGGATATTGAATGAATGTGTTAAGTGTTTGTAGTATAATATGATTTAACTTAGTAGATATTTGCAAATCACATGACTCACCCCCCCCCCCCCTTGAGTCGGCAAGGGGGTTTAGTCATCACATAAATATCTTTTTTTTTTTTTTTTTTTTTTTTTTTTTTTTTTTAATTATGTACAAGAGTAGTTTAGTGTAAGTAAATTGAGGATATGTGGTAAGTTAAATACACATTTGAATATTTAGGGTAGCGTTGGATAAAAATAACTTTTAACGGGTCAAGATAAAATATATAGAGGTCCTAAAAATTATAAAAATACATTTCTTGCAAAAATTGAGTGAATAAATATTTATCGGGTTGAATTTACAAAAACCGTCGTAATTATATAAACATAACAATTTATATACGAAATAAATTGAAAACATCGGGTAAATTGATAATATAATTTTTATAGTCTAAAAGTGAGTATAAAAATATATTAAGATTATTTTTGGAAGTGACGGATCAATGTTTCAAAATAATGTTTACGCGATAGCGTTTATTTAATATGAAAATTATACGTTTAATGTAAAATGCAAAACCATGCATGAACTAATATGATGACAATGATGTTAATGATATGTAGACTAAACTTAGTCTATATGAAATGTCCTCGATGACATGATCATGAATTCACAGCTAAACCATTAAGGTTACGTGAATTTGATACTCGTAAACCTAGTTTATGATAAACGATGAAATAGTAAATGTGAGAAATGACCGGAAATTGAGAATTGTGACATTCTTCCCATATCAGCGAATCACGTCCTCGTGATTCAATTATTGATACTAGTCCGAACCTCGACAAGAGTTCTAAAAGTTCATGCTCGTACAAATAGTCTAAATGATCTTGACAATGCTCATGCATATGGATTCCTCATCCAACTAACTACGTGCCCGTGATTAGATTTGATGGGGTAAACTTACCAAATATCGAACGTAGCCCTCAAAAGACCTTTAGGTAGTGACTTGAGTAAACTTGTTTCTTAGCTTGACTTCCGCAACTCATCAAACAAGAACTGTCACTAGATCAAGCTAGGAAACAAGTCTTTTGAATTAAGTCTTTTGAAAGATTCGCTCGATATTGGATTTGCTTACACAAATCAAATCAAATCAACAAAATACATTACAACTAAGGTCAATATCGATAGGTCTCAAATTAATCAATATCATGAACGTGGAAAAAAAAATTGGAAGGAAGTTATGCACTCAAAATCATGTCGTACAGAAATAAGGTAGTTGTTCGAAGGAATGTACCCGTTACGCGTTGCGGGCTTCCTCGGTACCCAGATAGAATGCTCGACCACGTGCAGGGGGAACTTCAATGTTCTGATCTTGTGGGCCTTCTATTGCCAATGCCAGGTTTGGACGATTACCTTCTTGGTTGGGTGTTCTTTTCAACTTTGGGCAGGTATTGCGAAGGTGATCTAGACTTCCACACTTGTAACATGCTTTTCTCTGTCCTTGATTCCCAGTCCTGTTTGAGCAATTCCGCGCGAAGTGGCCTGTCTGTCCACATTTGTCGCACCTTGAGCAATCTCCCGAGTGGTGATAATAATATCGAATCTAAAGTTTTTGAAATCAACATTAAAATCGGTAAAACTATTCAACCCCCCCCTCTAGTTTTCCACAATTGGCATCAAGAGCTAAGTTTATAAAAGTTTTAAAATAAAATTTTATTTTAAAAACTTTTCGATCACTATGGGTTCTGAAAATTATAAGGAAGGGCAATCTATGCAACGACCACCACTACTAGAAACTAATGGTTTTATATACTGGAAAAATAGATTCGAAACATATGTGAAGTCTAAAGATATTGATCTTTGGTACATTATTGTTGAAGGTGATTTTGAGGCTACCTCAAATGATGATAAAGGAAATTTAATTCACATACCTCATGATAAACTAAATGATGAAATGAAGAAAAAGCTTTCTAAAAATAGTGAAGCAAAAATGGTTTTATATAATGCTTTACCGAAAAAGGAATTCGAAAGAATTTCTATGCTTAAAACCTCTAAAGAAATTAGGAATTCTTTAGTTGTAACTCATCAAGGCAACCAACAAGTTAAAAATAATAAAATCGATTTATTTGTTCAACAATATGAACAATTTTCAATATCGGATGAGGAAACTATAGGTCATTCATTTGCTAACTTTAATACTATTATTACATCTTTACAAGCACTTGATGAATCCTTTTCTAGCCGTAACCATGTTAGGAGATATCTAAGGGCACTTCCATCGAAGTGGAGATCCAAGGTGACGGCAATCGAAGAGTCAAAAGATTTGACAATCCTCACCCTCGATGAACTCATAGGCAACCTAAAAGTCTACGAGCTTGTCCTTGCTAAAGATTCCGAAGCCTCAAAGGTGAAAGAGAAACACAAATCTCTTGCCCTTAAAGCCAAAAAGGCTTCGAGCGATGAGGAGAACTCATATTCGAGTAGTGACGACGAAGAGTACGCTATGGCGGTAAGGGACTTTAAAAAGTTCTTTAGAAGAAAGGGTAGATACGTCAAACAACCGTATGATGATAAGAAAGGCTTTCGGAAAAGCAAAGAGGACGAGAAGCCAAAGGATGATCGTACTTGCTTTAAATGTGGGGACCCAAACCACTTTATTAGTAAGTGTCCCAAACGGGATGATCAAAAGGCGTTCGTGAGCGGAACATGGGGAATGAGCGACGAGGAAGACGAAGAAATTTGTCTCATGGCAAACGACGAGGTATGTCACGAATACTATAGTAGCTCATCACTTGATGACGACTCATTGCATAATGAATATGATAAACTATGCAATATTAGTTTAAAATTAGTTAACAAAAATAAGCTTTTAAAGAGTCAAAATCAACGTTTAGATAAAGAAGTCATAGAATTAAAAGCAAAACTAAAACGTTTAGAAAAAAGGTAAAATAGCAAGTGGTGAATGTGAACTTTGCGTTCAACTTCAAACACTAGTGGATAACTTAGATTCTAAAATTGCTAGAATGAGTACGAACACTTTAGATTCAATACTCGAAGGTGTTAAAACCGGTAATAATCAAAAAGGTATAGGTAGTCAACAACTTGATCCATCAACTAGTGAAAGTAAAGAAAAAAAATTTGTTAAGGAACTAGAAAAACCAGCCATTGTTGTGGCGGATCCCACGGATCCCCTAAAAAGGGAACCGGCTAGTGTACAGAAAGGGATCCGTGGATCTGCTGTAGCAAACAGTAGCAATAACGTAGCTTCCTTACCTAGAACTGAGTTTGTTATAGTTAATAGGAAGAAACCAACTCATGTCACCACTAGACAACCACCTCCAAAATATAATCCTACTTTTGCAAGAAACAAAGCTCCATCTTTTTCAAAACCTAATTCATTTAGGAGACCTAATAACGTTTACCCAAAAAGTAACCATCAAATGGGATGGAATCCAAACATGCAAAACGGTTTTCCTTTTCAAAACTTTGCTCCATGGAATGCATACTCATCTTATCCATACATGCCTAACATGAATGGAATGTTTAACACTAATGGACCCATGAACAAATGGGGACCAAACTTTTGAGTTTATTATTGTTTTAGGTGTGCTTAAAGGTCGACCTAGACCCCGATGAATGGGTCAAGGATAGCGGGTGCACGAGGCACATGACCGGCAATAAGGATCTATTATCCACGTACGAATCCTTCAATGGAGGTAATGTGGTGTTTGGAAATAGCAAAAGTAGAATCATCGGTAAAGGTACGATTTCTAACAAATCTCTAACCATTAACGATGTGTGTCACGTAGAAAACCTAAACTTTAATCTCTTAAGTATAGGACAAATATGTGATAAAAAGTGCAATGTACTTTTTACCGAAACCGGTAGTAAGATACTTAAAAATGGCATAACCATAGGAAGAGGAATTAGGAAACATGGAGTCTATGTCATTAAAATCGGTAATGAACCTAAAGACAAATTATGTCTTACCTCTATGGATGATACTTCGACCTTATGGCATCGAAGATTGGGTCACGCCAACATGCGACTTCTTCAATCGCTATCATCCAAAGATCTAGTAAGAGATCTACCTAAGTTAAAATATGAACATCATTTTTGTGATGCTTGTAATATAGGAAAACAAGCTCATTCGAGTCATAAAGCTAAAAACATGGTGTCCACAACTAAGTGTCTAGAATTACTACATATGGATTTATTTGGTCCATCCGCTATCCAAAGTTATGGAGGCAACTACTATACTTTGGTAATAGTGGATGACTACTCTAGGTATACTTGGACAAAATTTTTAAAGAACAAAACGGAAACCTTTAACTATTTTGAAATATTAAGCAAAAAGATCCAAAGACAACTAGGAAGACCCATAGTGTCTATTAGGATGGATCATGGTAGGGAATTCGATAATGAAGTGCAATTCGGAGCTTTTTGTGACGCTAATGGTATTACTCACAACTTCTCGGCTCCACGCACTCCACAATCGAATGGGGTAGTAGAAAGAAAGAATAGAACTCTACAAGAAATGAGTCGAACCATGCTTAATGAACAATCCATACCTCAAAAGTTTTGGTGTAATGCCGTTGATACTTCAACGTATATACTCAATCGAGTCTTGATTAGACCAATCTTAGGAAAAACTCCATATGAGTTATTTCGAGGCAAAAAGCCTACGTTAAATCACCTTAGAGTCTTTGGTAATAAATGTTTTATTCTTAACACTAAAGATTACCTTACAAAATTTGATCCTAAATCAACCGAAGGTATATTTTTAGGTTATTCGCCAAATAGCAAAGCTTACGTCATATTAAACAAAGAATCAATGAAGGTAGAAGAGTCATTAAATATAAAATTTGATGAAAGTCCACCCAAACCCTCTCCACCTCTTGTCGATGACGAGATTATAGAAAGTGAAGCCATAGTAATAAATAAAAAGATAAGTGAAGAAGAAGAACCTCTAAGTGATAAAATAGTAAACATTAAAGAGTCCAAAGATCACCCCGTAGATAAAGTCATAGGAAAACTAAACGAACGAACATTAAGGTCTCAAGTTCAAAACCAAAGTAGCTTGTTTTGTTTCGTTTCAACCTTAGAACCTAAGAATACACAAGAAGCCATAAAAGATGAAAGTTGGGTAATGGCTATGCAAGAAGAACTAAATCAATTTGTTTCTAATGATGTTTGGACACTTGTCCCACCACCTAGTAATCAAACCATAATAGGAACCAAATGGGTTTATAAAAACAAATTAGATGCAAACGGAGTAGTGTCTAGGAACAAGGCTAGACTCGTTGCTCAAGGGTATAACCAACAAGAGGGAATAGACTTTGATGAGACCTATGCCCCCATGGCTAGATTAGAGTCTATAAGAATACTTCTTGCGTATGCTTGTGCTAATGATCTAAAGCTTTATCAAATGGATGTCAAAAGCGCTTTTCTAAATGGTGTCATAAATGAAGAAGTATATGTAGCTCAACCTCCGGGCTTCATTGATTTTGAAAAACCCAAACATGTGTATAAATTAAAGAAAGCCCTTTACGGTCTTAAACAAGCTCCAAAAGCTTGGTATGATAGACTCAAGTCATTTCTAGTTAAACACAACTACACCATGGGGTTAGTTGACAACACACTTTTTACTAAGAAAAGAGTGTCACATATAATCATAGTACAAATATATGTAGATGATATTATATTCGGATCCACTTGTCAAGACATGTGTGATGATTTCTCTAAAATCATGCATGACGAGTTCGAGATGAGTATGATGGGAGAACTTAGTTTCTTTCTTG
The DNA here is from genome assembly GCA_019973895.1 of Chrysanthemum seticuspe. Taxonomy (NCBI): domain Eukaryota; kingdom Viridiplantae; phylum Streptophyta; class Magnoliopsida; order Asterales; family Asteraceae; genus Chrysanthemum; species Chrysanthemum seticuspe. The sequence continues at coordinate 285,735,485 of BPTQ01000008.1, read as the reverse complement.
GTCTACAAATAAAACAAGTAGAAGATGGTATCTTCTTTAATCAATCTAAATACATCAAGGAGATGTTAAAGAAATTCGGTCTAGAAGAGTCAAAACCAATTAGGACTCCAATGTCATCCGACACCAAACTTACAAAAGACGAGGACGGAGAATCCGTTGATAATACTAAATATCGTGGCATGATAGGTAGCCTTCTCTACCTCACGGCAAGTAGGCCGGATATCATGTTTAGTGTTTGCTTATGTGCTAGGTTTCAAGAAGACCCTAAAATATCACACCTAGAAGCCGTAAAACGAATATTTAGATATATTAAGGGTACAACACAATTAGGATTATGGTATCCTAAGGGCACGGGAGTAGAAACAATTGTATATGCAGATTCTGACCATGCAGGTGATTACGTTGATAGAAAAAGTACAAGTGGGGTATGTACTTTTATGGGATGTTGTTTAACATCATGGTTTTCTAAGAAACAAACGGCACTTGCAATATCAACAACCGAAGCCGAGTACGTCTCCGCCGGCAAAGCATGCCAACAAGCACTATGGATGAAACAAGCGTTAGTAGACTACGACATCCATCTAAGCGACATAGCCATCCTATGTGACAACAAAGGTGCAATCGACTTAAGCAAGAATCCGGTATTACATTCTCGCACAAAGCGTATAGAGATTCGTCATCACTTCCTAAGAGACAATGTTCAAAAGGGGAACATCTCTATTGAGAAGGTTGCATCCGAAGACAACATAGCCGACGTCCTCACCAAACCGTTGAAGCGGGAACAATTCAACCTACTTCGTCTTGGTCTTGGTCTAACGGAACAAACGTCATAACTTAATTGACTCTACAAGGTATGTAAACACTAGCCTTCTTCTTTCTGAGTCTAGGATCTCTATTTCACGCACAACTCACATACAATACGGGAATTTTCAAAACCCAAGATAAGTCTTCCATTTATAATTTTTTTTTACACATAACTACATACACATTTTTTTAAGAAAATCTCCTTTCAAAATGTTTTCTAAAAAGAATGATACCTTCCCGTATCAATTTCACAAAAGCAATTTCTCACGTCTAGGACAAATCACTTTTTCATTATTAATACAAAGTAAAAACCCGTTTTCATTGCATCTCATGTCTTTTGAATGCTAAAGGGAACATATAACTAATATATGTTTTCGGGTACATTCATTTAAGCAAAAATGAATTAGGAGCATTGATAACACAATATTACGTACTTATGTACCAAATGTGTGTTTTCGGGTTATCTCAATTAGGATTTATTTTTCTCTAGTTATTTTCCTTTTCTTTTTAGAGGTCGAGAAAACCGCAACTCCAAATAGTTTGCATATAGGCACACAATAGGCAAAAATGTTTCCAAAAAGAAAATTTTGTGCTGCCTGAATCACCAGACCCACGGATCCCAGCCTTCATGCTGGACGGATCCCTCAAGGGAAGGATCCGTGGGATCCGTGTAAACAGAAGCTGTTTTCAACTTCTATTTTTTCACTTTGGATGAAAAATCCACATTTGCTTCATTTTTGGGAGTATGCTCTTTAATGCCTGTGTTCTCATGATCACATGCCTTGAATTCATATCTAATCATTAGATTTTAATCCACATTTTGGGTCAAGCATTCATTACAATGTGTTGTTTTTCTATATATATAACTCCCAAAAGGCTTGCATACTCCATCTCCTTCTCACAAACACCCTTCATCATGTCATCCAAAAACCCTTTAGGAGAATCATCTAGTACAAACAATCATGATATCCAAACCTTTGTACTTCCACCATCCAAAATACCACAATCAAATGCTAGGATATCCGCACGGATTAGAATCCGATCTTGTTGTTTAGCAAAACCAACCACAAATGATTCATCCTCAACAAATAACTCACCACAAGATGCTTCCATTATAGCACCACCCTCATCACCAACAAGTACACCAACTTCATCACCACCTAAAATAACTCTTTTGGAACTCCTTAAGACTCCAACAAGATCTAACCAACCTAAAGAAAAAGAATTAGTCTTTTCAACACCCCCCACATCTCCGAATACTATATTTCAAGATCTTGAAACATCACCACCATTAGCTCCTATCACATCACAAGAACATCTAGGTTCTTTTCCACCACCATTTACTAACATTCCGGACATTGATCCATATTTTCCTATTTTTCCACCACAACTTCCGCATAACTCAAATCAAAACAACCCGGAAAACTTCCGCACTCATCACCCACATCATTTACATTGTGAACATTGCCAATCCACTAGGGAAATTGCAATAGAAGTTAGGCAAGAAATGCGTTTCATACTCAACCTCATCCTTGATCGCATCAATACCATTACTCATCAAAACCTCCATCCATAACCTTATGCAAGCATGGAAGGAATCACTACTTCTACATTTCTACTTTTAAGTATTATTTTTGAAGTCATTTTTCAAGAACAAGTCCTGTTCTTATTTTTACATGCTTGTAAGTGGCATACATACCACTACAATTTGTTGTTTTATTACAAGGCCTTGTTTACATACCTTGGCTCCCAATCTTGATTCTCGGCAACCACAAGATTATATAAGCATGTTACTAACCTTTCTTTTTGTAGGATTTTATTTTTCTTCACTTGACGCCCCAAACAAGGGGGAGCTACCGTCAAGGGGGAGTTAGAAGTTTGTTTATTTCTTCCAAGGGTTAACTTTTTGTTTCGACAAAAAGGGGGAGAAGAAGTAAAACTTAGGGCTTTCAAAACTTACATCTATTCTTAAGTTTTACTCATCATAACATTATGTTTTGTCATCAACAAAAAGGGGGAGATTGTTAATACAAATAAACCGTAAAACCGTTTATTAATATTTTGCGATCTCTTTGTGTTTTGTTGATAACAAATATAATGTTATCTTAAGTACAATTATAAAGGATACATGTTAGTTTTGTAAAGCATTTACATATAACCATTTAAATACAAAAATGTAGTAATTAAGCATTTGTTGTAATAGTTTATTAGGATGGGTAAATATCATAACCCATGGACCATAACCCATGGATCTTAACCCATACCCAAAGAGACTTGATACAATGTATACTTAGATACATTGAATCTAGATATAACCCATGGACCAACCCATGACCCATAACCAAAAAACCCATGGGCAAAGAGGAGCGTTCCACGGATCCCTAGGATTACACTAGACGGATCCCTTGTGGAAGGGATCCGTGGGATCCGTGGGAACAGTGAAGAAACTTGCCTATAAATAGAGAGCCATTTCTTCATTCTAACTCACCCCTCTTCTTACTAAATCTCTCATACACTCTCATTCTCTTCTAACATATAGATCACTTGATCTAGAGAGTTGTTCTTCTTTCTTTCTATTTGTGATCCTCATATAGGTCCTTCTCTAAGGCGAGATCACGAGCATTCTACAAGTCATCCAAGCAAGGGGTCCTTGATTGATTTGTCACTCCGCAAGATTTCTGTAGCGAAGATCTTGTATTTGATATTTCACATATTTGTTGTGTAATAGTTGTGTTGGTTTGGTCCACCGTGCTACGGTCTCGGTATCTAGCTTTATACCGAAAAAAGTGTAAGCAACGTTGTGAAGGCTTCTCCGCCAAGTGAAGGAGTTTATTGACATAGTGCTTGAATTCTCGAGTAGGTGACTCGGGGAGTGGAGTAGGGCAAGGAAGGTGACCTTGTAGCCGAACCACTATAAATCGGTTGTGTCATTTCTATCCTTTAACTTTATTTATTTGCTTGCATTATCATTAGATCTACACGTTCTCAACATCCATACGATTTCACATAATATTGAATCTAAAGTTTTTGAAATCAACATTAAAATCGGTAAAACTATTCAACCCCCCTTCTAGTTTTCCACAATAAGTAACATAATGGAGTAGCTAGCTCCCAAAGTCGTGAAAGGCGTGTATTGCACACAACACCAGTCACTAGAAACATATCATATAACATAACAGATCAGATCTAGGATGCATCCATACGCCCCTGCAGAAATCATAGTGGCCAACCATATCTTCTTGAACTCATAAACATATAACAGAAAGAGACGTGGTGGGTCATCACTCTCTCACCCTAGAGTCATGCCATTGGTGCATCAATGACACGGACATGGAACCCCCATGACTAGTGATAGCTCGGGTATCAAACTGAAGGTCAAACAGAATACCAAAGTAATGAAACAGAATCTAAGGTCATCAGAAATATCACAATCATAGGTTCATATCAGAGGGTTCATATCATAAGTATCGTATCAGAAATGTCATAATAGAAGGCTCATAGAAAAAGTATCATAATCAAAAATAGCTGATAATCAAAAGATGTGAGTGAGTCATGAGAAACCTTATGAGAAAGGTCAGAATATCTGTACCTCAAACCGTAAAGCAATTCACCAAGAATACACAAGGAAAACAAATGCTACCCCTTCCTCCGCGGATCTACACGAATAATGCTCGCTTAATATTTAGTAAGCTATTTCATAGTTTTAGGGTTCATCGATATTCATATTTCATAATTAAGGTTTTTTTTCCACTTTTAGAAACTTTCTGAATTAAATAACTTTTCATATTTAATAGGTAACTTTAATACTTTAAGGTTATAACTGATAATTAATCAAACTTAGGTTATCATAATGATAATAAATTAACTTTAAAGGTTTAATACGACAAGTATCATAGTTTAGGATTTATTGCGACAAGTAATTAAACTTCAAAACTCAATATTATAATTATGATAGTTTAGGGTTTGCATGCGACAACTCATAAAAGCCTAGGGTTTAAAGTGTAAATAACTTAAATATATATACTACATATAATAGAGGAATGAATCTCTCTCCTCATGGTTTTAATTTACAAGTCATAATACTTATTGTACAATACACAAAGCACAAATAAAACTAAAAAAACCACTAATTCATTTAATACAATTAATACAATATTAAAAATACCATTTCACCAAAAAATACAACTATTCAACCACAATTTACAATCTAATGAAGCTACTAAGCCAAATACTTAGTAAGTTTACAAAAAAAGAAGCATAGTGTACACCACTTTAATCCACATAATTTTCAGACGTACAAGACAAGAAGCATAGCGTACACCACTTTAATGCACATATTAAAAAAAAACACCACATTAATGCTATTTAATGTAATCAATTAATACTGGTCAATAAATACAATTAATACAGTTATTAAAACACCCCTTGAATAAGAAATACAAATTATCAAGCATATTGTACAACCAAATTAAACACAATTCCTGCATTAAATGTCACTAATACAAACATTATACAAATATTCAAGCAGGGCAACGGGTCAAATGGGCTTGAGCCCAAACGGGCGCAAGCAAAACGGGCTCGAGCCCAAACTGGCACGAGCTAAACAAAATTCTTGAAATCCATAAATTTATTATCAAAAAGAACATAATAAACTAAAATACATGATTCACCGGAAAACTTTATTTCAGGGTTGCCGCAACGCGCGAGAACCCTGCATTAAATGTCACTAATACAAATAATAAAGTACATTATACAGATATTCAATCCCGAAAGGTCAACGGGCAAAATGGGCTTAAGCCTGAACAGGCGTGGGCCAAACGGGCTCGAGTCCGAACGGGCACGGGCCAATGGGCTCGAGCCCGAATGGGGACGGGCTAAACGAAATTCTTGATATCCGTAAATTTATTGTCAAAAAGAACATATAAACTAAAATACATGATTCACCAGAAAATTTTATTTCAGGATACCCGTCGCCGCAACACGCGGGTACCGTGCTAGTTTAATATTAACCTTATTGTAAATCTACATGCATAATATACTTAAAAAAAAAAGACTATTTCCATACTCATGGTTCAACCCATCTTCATGCTCGCTCGCGGCTCAAACGACTAACATCTACGATTTAAAAATCATGCCTTATGACTAACCCCCGACTCATCTTCCCCGACCTCTTTTCAAAACACCAAACAACTTAGGTACGAATCCCACGATCACCCTTGAACATATCCACAAGTTATTTTCATATGCATGTTCGACCCATCTTCATGCTCACTCGCGGCTCAAACGACTAACATCTACGATTTAAAAATCATGCCTTATTACTAACCCCCGAGCCATCTTCCCCGACTCCTTTTCAAAACACCAAACGACTCACGTATGAATCCCACGATCACCCTTGAACATACCCCCCACAAGACTAATTATAACACATTTTGAATAATTACCACAAAACGTACCTTTTTCTAACAGTTTGTACCCAAATTTCTTGACCCCATGCAATTTCTTCTTCTTTATATATATCATACGTAATACAAAGTATTATCGAATACGATTTTGATTTTCAACATTAGTTTTGATCATGGTTTCAATATGATAGTTTTAAAAATATACTTTAGACTGATATAAAAGTTGATCGAATGAAATGAAGACACTATAGTTTCAAATATATATACGACACCTCTTACATATATATGTTCGAAAGATAGTCATGAATTATTACAAAATATGTAGCAACAACATGATTATATTTAGGGTTCGTATACGTATAATATTTAAGGTTTACCTTATAGTCGAATGAAAGATTGAGGCTGCAACAAGAACGCAAGTTGTTACGAATAAAACACAAGAGTTGCTAACCACAACAAACTCGATCACCCAACAAGCTGCTACAAACCTTCGACTCTTGATCTTTGCAGCAACAAATGAATATGGTTTAGTTTTGGTTTCCTTGGTTTCGTGTAGAGAAGAGGCTAAAGAGAGAGGTGGAATTTGTTATACGGTTTTGGAAGGAAAAGAAAGAGTGTATATGATACGAACGGAATACCGCGTTTATTGGTTAGAAAAATATTAGGCAATATTATGTGATCTACAAAAGGAATGTCGTGTATAATTTGAGGCAAGAAGGAACATGCAAAATTTTCTATCATTGGTAAACAATTGGTCTTGTCTAATTCTCATCCAAATGAAATGTGTGAAGTAGTGTTTTTAGTTTCGGAAATAGGGCAATGTGTTATATAACCGAATCTTCTCGTAAATGGATAAAGTGTGAAAGTCAAAATAGGCAAATGTAGGAAAGCTTTGTAATTTTGGTTTATCACAACAAAGGGAACTTGTATAAGTATTTTGTATAATAAATCTTGTACTTATTCACTTAATGTAAAATATAAGATAATTGTATGTACATTTATTTATTTACTTATACTTATATATAATCGAAATAATTACTAAAAGGGGCAATTGCATATATACTCACTAAAACTTCAATATTTGCATATATACCCAAAACATGCTTAAAATGCATTGTACATTATGCAATAAAAACTTGTATTATGGGGAAATATGCAAGTTTTTAAGTTTTAGTGGGTATATATGCAATTCCCCCTTACTAAAAAGGTAAATTTAAATACAGGGTGTTATAGTGTTTGTTAAATCCGTTGTGGCAATTTATCTTTTTAATTATTAATCCTAGTTGAGTCTATAACGATCTTCAAAATTGGTATCAGAGCGGGTTGCTCTTGATCTAGGATTTACAAGGTTTGAGGAGCAGGCATGCTAGGGTTTATGTGAAAAGACGAAACTCTCTCATTGTTTTGACGGTTATTAGATACAAAATCGATTCATATTCTATTCCTAAATCATTGATATTACTTTAGGAGTAACATATTCAAACTTCATCTAACTGATTGGTGCATTGTGATTGGTGGAGCCCTTTAGTGATTTCATTCTAAACATATTTGATCTATTGCTTAAATCTTTGTTGCCGTTTATTGTTTCGTATATTTACTAAATCTGATTGGTCTATTCATTCATTAGTCTTGTACTATTTGATTCAAGATCATGGGTCGGTGGTCATTCAAAAACCTCGTACTTCTCAAATCATGGGTCGGGGGTATTATTTTTTTTATCAAGTTCATTTGCTAGTAATAAATTGTAGGACAGTGGGTTTTCTAAATGCATTAAATTTTGCTCCTACAATATGTGACAATTTTGTACTTCATGCGTTTTGAAACCCTAACGATGGGTTAGGGTTTACCTCTATGTTTGATTGATGCAGGAGATAAATCAAGCGATCAAATTCTATTAACATCAGAACTTGCTAAACCATTGCAACAGCTTCAAGACAGTGCACGTAGAGTAGCAGAGATATGACATGAATGCAAATTATTACTTACTGCTGCTACTTATGAGTTATTACTGCTACTTGCTGTTCATTTATTTGGTTATTGTTTATGCTTGCTGCTGCGTATCTAGGGTTGTTCACTAGTGAGGTTTGATAGGTTTTGGACTAGTCGAGGGTTTGAGAGAGATGGATAAAGGCTTCTTGAATAGTGGTGCTCAAGTGCAAAGTGGTAACGAGGCTGCTATCACTGCTATTGATGACGATAATGCAGTTGTGTACGTGGCTGCACCAAAGGTCGTTATTATGGAGACGATTCATGCCACTTTTCTTAACATGGTTATTTTTAGGGAACAATGAGCATGTATTTTATTGGTTCTAGCAGTTGTATCGATCGTTTATGCTGCCTGTTGAACTTAATGATGCTCATTCGTGTTAAATCTGCTCGTTAGTGCTGCCCAATATACGTTAGTGCTGCTCTTGTTACTTAATGCTTCTGTTGTAAGTTACTACTGCTCGATGTTAGTCAATGTTGTTGGTCTCGATATGGTTAATGTTGTTGGTGTTAGTTAATGTTGTTGCTTCTGCGTAAACATTTTACATTAGTAACATGAATGATAGTGATGATACGATTGTCAATGAGTTGGATGGTGACTGGTTTACAAGTCAATTTGAATGCAATGGCAGTTTGGTGGGCATGGTTACAAGATAATTTATTGCTGCTATTGGACATATGTTTTTCTGCTAATATGATAAAGTTCGAGTTCAGGTTAGTTTGGAAAGATTAGTGAAGTGGTTATCCTGTTATTACTGATTGGAAGTTAATACTCTTTCATACATGGTTTCTACTGCTCAACCATTTTGATATTGATCTTCATTGTTACTACTGCTTGGTATCGATTACTAATGTTAGTCATTTTTGGAACCTAATGCGAAATTAGTGATGCTCATTCATGGATGGTACTAAATGGTATTCATTACTAATGTTGGTTAGTTATTCGTACAGTTCTATGGTTGCTTCAATGGTTAACATGCTAGTTTCAGGGGAATAATATGATAAAGTGTTTAACCATTTGAGGGGAAGGTTTTTACTGCTGCAAAGTCATTATCACTATTATTGACTGGTTTACAAGTCAATTTGAATGCAATGGCAGTTTGGTGGGCATGGTTACAAGATAATTAAAAGTTATTGTTGTTGTTGGACATATGTTTTTCTGCTAATATGATAAAGTTCGAGTTCAGGTTTGTTTGGAAAGATTAGTGAAGTGGTTATCCTGTTATTACTGATTGGAAGTTAATAGTGTTTCATACATGGTTTCTACTGCTCAACCATTTTGATACTGATCTTCATTGTTACTACTGCTTGGTATCGATTACTACTGTTAGTCATTTTTGGAACCTAATGCGAAATGAGTGATGCTCATTCATGGATGGTACTAAATGGTATTGATTACTAATGTTGGTTAGTTATTCGTACAGTTCTATGGTTGCTTCAATGGTTAACATGCTAGTTTCAGGGGAATAATATGATAAAGTGTTTAACCATTTGAGGGGAAGGTTTTTACTGCTGCAAAGTCATTATCACTAATGTTGGTTTAAGTTTCTACTTCCTTGAAAATTCATTATTCTTATTATGCATCATGGAGGGTAATTTGAGACATTGGAAAGCTTGAATTAGAAGTGTAATATATGGTTTGTAGTTGTAAAGATCTAAGTTGCATCTATTCCCTAATCGATAATGACAAAAAGGGGAAGATGTTTGATGAGTGTCCAAATACTCATCATTTTTACATAATCTAAACTGCAAAATCATCTGAAAACACTCAGAAACGCATCAAAATGATAAAAATATCACAAATCAGTGTTTTATGTGTTTTAAATGCAAAAATATCAAAATCAGATGAAAAACATATCAAATTTGCAAAAATTGCAGTTTTAGTCCCCCAAGTTTCTAAAATTGTCAAAAACAGTCCCTGGTACAGAATTTCAAAAGAAAAGTCACCAAAGGTCCTTTTAAATCAAAATTTGTCAAATTTAGTCCTTTGATGAAAAATATAAAAAGTTTTGAGAAAATTGCAAAATGGCCCTTCAAGTTTCAAAATTGGCAGAATAAGTCCCTGGAAAAAGTGAAAATGACAGATTTGGTCCCTGTACTTTTGAAGCTTGTCAGTATTAGTCCTTGGAAGAAATTTTGAAGTGTTGGCAGTTTAGGTCCTTGAAGTTTCAGAATTACACAATTAGTCCCTATATTTATTAAGCCTAATACCCATTTTGGACCTTACCACCCAAGTGACCCCCCTGCCATTTAAGCCTTTTGAACCCCAGCCAATACCATTTTGACCCCCCCCTTTTAATAATCTCTGGTCAACCAAGCCAGTCAAACACCCACTTGGCGCCATTTTAGTCATCCCTCTCAACTGCTTCACTGCTCAAGCCACCATCCAACCCCCCAGCTCACCCTTATCACTCCCTTGTCCCCCCACCTCAACACAACTCCAAAAGCCATTAAATGCATCCTTTCTCCATTCACTCAACCTCTCCAGCTGGTACACCAAATTGGCGCCAAAATCATTTTGAAGGGTCAAGATCATTCTAAGCAATCCAATGGTCAAGAATTTGGTGGGATTTGAACAGAGATGAGAGAGAGAGTCTTTGGATATAAAAAGAAAGCTAATGGAGAAGAAAAAGAGGAGTCTAGTAGTTTTTAGTTTATCTTAAATGTCGTTTTTAATTTAAAGTCTTTAAATTAGTATAAAACTTGTTGAATTCTGTTTCTTTGTATCCAACTAAGAGTTTTGTAATCATTATAAACTATTTCCAGTTATCAATTCAAGTTATGTTAAAATTTTATGTTTAAAGCTACTGTTGCAATTTTCCTTCTCAAAATCTCATTCAAAAGCTCCTTAATGCTTATCTCTCAGTTTCAATAGGCTTATATGAGTTTATGATAACTTTCTGTAAGCTTTTATATCAGTTTCAAGCAAGTTTGGTTCTTGGTCAACAGAAAGTCAAACAGGTGCAAAAGTGATGCAGGTTTGGTAAATGGTTAAAGCAGACATGGAAATGGGTTGAATTATAGTTTATTGGGTTGGTTCTGATAGGTTAGCAGTCCTGGTTTCAGTATTGGCAAGCCTTAGTGCTTTGGACCCTTTGTAAGTAAAATCCAAGTTTTTATGCATAATCAGTATTTGTAGTTAAATCTGGTTCAATTCTGTTTTAGAGGTTGTAATTAGGTTAAGTAAGTGTAATTTGATCAATAATTCATAGTTGCTCAGTGTTTAGCTCAATCTAGTTAGCAAAGCAGTTAGATAAGGGGTGTTTGGTTTATGGTTCAACCTGCCCTTAAGACTTGCTCAGTGGAGTATTATTAGTAGTACTTGTTTCTTAAGCATATTAGAACTCATTCTAGTCTAGGTTTGGGTCTGCAAGATCACAGAAGTCAAAATTTATCAAAACTGTCTCCAATGCTCACTGTTGTGAGTTTTGGGTTTGCAAAATTCTTGTTTTGTGTTTGGAAGTGTTAAACATAGCTTGCATTGTGCTTATTCTACATTATAACATCAACATCAGTCTTAAAATTGGATTGAAAATCCATTTTGGTCAAAGCTCTTCAATTACATCAAAAGTCAAATTTGCAAAATCTTAGTTTGAGCTCATCTAGGAAGATTTTTAGTTCACTCATTTCTAGGTCATTTCAAGTGTGACTTGTGGATTTTAAAAGTTTACCTGGTCTAGTTTATAGTTACGAATTTTATGTATTTTTGTAATTTTTTCTAAAAGCTCAAAAGAGCTTGTGAAGATGGGGTCAAATCCCCTGTGCAGGGCATCAAGCCTGCACAGGAAATATGCAGGTTTTGCAGACCTTGCATTTGGCACACAAGAGTTCCTCCTAGTCTGTCCTTGGGTTTGTTGATAGCCACCTAGGTCTAGTGTAGATCCCAAGTGCTGGTTTTAAGTTTTGGCTTATTGGTTAGCTTATTCATAAGCTCAAACTTGCCACCCCAGTCACTGTTTTTAGCCTTTATCTCATACACTCAAATCTGTTGTATCTAGCTTATCAGAGTGTTTAGCTTGTTTTTTCTTGTTCCATTTCAGTTCTCTTATCTATTTTTAGCTTCCTTATCAGTTGGGTAGCTTTTGGACTTCATTTGCTTAATGAAGTGCTTATTTCAATAAGCACTTCCACTTCAGTTGCATATTCCTCCATATAAGCCCTGGTTTTTCTAATTTTCCTAGCTTTCTAATATCATTTTAGACTTTTCCTGAAAATTTCAGATTTTTCTAAAGTGTTTTGCTATTTTTCTTAATTTAAACTAGTTTTTAAGCATTTTTAAATAGTATTTAATACAAAAAATTAAGAAAAGCTTCAAAAAAAATAAGTTTTCATTTTTCTTAGATTAAGATAAATATAAAAGTAATAAAAAGTATTTTTCTATAATTTTCTTAGTTTAAAAAGTATTTTTTAGCATTTTAATTAGTTTTAAATAGTTTTAAATTAATAATAAATACATAAAAAGTCTAAAAAATATATTTTCTGTTTTAAAATTAGTTTTATCATATTTTAGATTTTTCTAAGTTATAATTTCATTTTTCTAGGTTAATTTTGTATTTTCTTATATTTTAGTGCATTTTAAATACTTAATAAATAGTTTTTAATTAATAATAATTAGATAAATAGTTATAAAAATAATTTTATTTTTCTAATAATTTTCTTTTATCATTAGGTTTGTAAAAATGTATTTTTCATATTTTTAGGATTTATATTGAATAAGTTTCACGTTTTATTTTGTACGTTCACGTAGTTTTTAATTTAAACGTACGTTTTTAGTTTTAAACGTTCATCACTTTAAAAATAGTGATAGCGTTTATTTAATATTTTTTATCTTTTTAATTTTCTTAATTTGCATTTAAGTCGCTTTTATTCATTTCCTTTTTCAGTAGTGTAGTATTCAATCCTAATCCTTTCTGATCGCTATCATTAGTGATCATTCTATCGTCTGATCATGTGTTTTAACACACCATTGAGTCTCCGTGGGACTTAACGACCCGGGAATCCCCTATATTCCCTGATCTTCATTGCATTTGTGTCTGAGCTTTTTTAAGTCTGTCAGACTTGACTGTTTAGCGCGGATCAATGTTACAAAGGAAACAAGAAGTTCATGGAGATCTTAAGTTAAGGGGAAGATTTGAGATTTAAAGATATCCAAGATGTTTAAGTGCTCAAGTTGTTTGTTTTGTCATCATCAAATAGGGGAAGATTGTTGGGATTTATTGATTTGATGATAACAAAAGGACCAAGATCGCCATTATGGAATTCTAGAAGATGGAGGATTCTAGAAGACTTTGTGGAAAACTAGAAGGGGTAGTTGAATAGTTTTGCCGATTTTAAGTTAGTTTCAAAAAACTCTAGATTCGATATTATGTGAAATCGTATGGATGAAGAGAAAGTATAGATCTAATGGTAATGCAATTAAATAAAGTAAAGTAAGGGATAGAAATGACACAACCGATTTATAGTGGTTCGGCTACAAGGACACCTTCCTCGCTCTACTCCACTCCCCAAGTCACCTACTTGAGAGTTCAAGCACTATGTCAACAAACTCCTTCAACTTGGAGGAGAAGCCTTCACAACGTTGCTTACACCTTTTTCCGGTACAAAGCTAAATACTGAGTCCGTAACACGGTGGACCAAACCAACACGACTATTACACAACAACTATGTGAAATATCAAATACAAGGTCTTTGCTACAGAAATCTTGTGGATGAACAAATCAATCAATGACCCCTTGCTTGGATGACTTGTAGAATGCTCGTGATCTCGCCTTAGAGAAGGACTTATATGAGAATCACTAAAGAAAGAAAGAAGAGCAACTCTCTAGATCAAGTGATCTTTTGTTAGAAGAGAGTAAGAGTATATGAGAGATTTAGGAAGAAGAGGGGTAAGTTAGAATGAAGAAATGACTCTCTATTTATAAGCAAAACTTGCCACTATTCCCCGGATCCCACGGATCCTTCCCTTAAGGGATCCGTCTAGTGTAAACCAAGGGATCCGTGGGACGCTCCTCTTTGCCCATGGGTTTTTTGGTTATGGGTCATGGGTCATGGGTTATGGGTTGGTCCATTGGTATTTCATTAGATACAATGTATTTAATAGATGCAATGCATCTAGTCAAATGGGTATGGGTCAATACCATGAGTTATGGATATGATCCATGGGTTGTGATTTTTACCCATCCTAATAAACTATTACAACAAATGATTTATTACAACAATTTGTATTAAATGGCTATATGTAAATGCTTTACAAAAATAACATGTATCCTTATAATTTTACTTATGATAACATTATATTTGTTATCAACAAAATACAAAGAGATCGCAAAATATTAATAAACGTTTTTACGGTTTATTTGTATTAACAATCTCCCCCTTTTTGTTGATGACAAAACATAATGTTATGATGAGTTAAACTTAAGATTAGATGTATGTTTTGAAAGCCCTAAGTTTTACTTCTTCTCCCCCTTTTTGTAGAAACAAAAAGTTAACCCCATCGAAGAATTAGAATGTGGAAAGAAATAGTCCACATATCGCTTACCCCCCCCTTGACGGTAGCTCCCCCTAGTTTGGGGCGTCAAGTGAGAAAAATAAGAAAAATCCTACAAAGAAAATGTTAGTAGTAACATGCATAAATAATCTTGTGATTGACGAGAATCAAGATTGGGAGCCAAGGTATGTAAACAAGGCCTTGTAATAAAAACAACAAAATGTAGTGGTATTTATGCCACATACAAGCATGTAAAAGTAAGAATAAGACTTGTTCTTGAAGATGACTCCTTCCATGCTTGCATAAGGTTATGGATGGAGGTTTGGATGAGTAATGGTATTAATACGATCAAGAATGAGGTTGAGTATGAATCGAATTTCTTCCCTAACTTCTATTGCAATATCCCTAGTGGATTGGTAATGTTCACAATGTAAGTGATGTGGGTAATGAGTGCAGAAGTTTTCCGGGTTTTTTTGATTTGTGAAATGCGGAAGATGTGGTGGAAAAATAGGAAAATATGGATCAAAGTCCGGAATGTTTGGAAGTGGTGGTGGAAAAGAACCTAGGTGTTCTTATAGCTTAATGGGAGCTAAGGGTGGTGAGGTTTCAAGGTCTTGGAAAGTTGTGTTTGGAGAAGTGGGAGGTGTCAAAAAGGTTATTTCTTTTTGTTTTGGTTGTGGAGATCTTGTTGGAGTCTTAAGGAGTTCCAAAAGAGTGACTTTAGGTGGTGAGTTGATGTATGATGAAGTTGGTGTACTTGTTGATGATGAAGGAGGTGCTATAATGGAAGCATCTTGTGGTGAATTAGTGGTTGGTGATGAGCCATTCGAAGATGGTGTTGCTAAGCAACAAGGCCGGATACTAATCCGTGCGGATATCCTAGATTTTGATTGTGGTATTTTAGAAGGAGGGAGGACAAAAGTTTGGATTTCTTGAAATGGATTGTTTGCATTAGGTGATTCATCTAAGTTGGAAGATCTTTTGGAAGACATGAAGGTGTTTGTTTGTGAGGATGAGATGAATAGCAAGCAATGTTGGGAATCCTATTTATAGAGAAAAATTATGCATTGCAATGAATGCTTGACCCAAAATATGGATTAAAATCTAATGATTAGATATGAATTTAAGGCATGTGATCATGAGATAACAAGCATTAAATCACATACTCCAAAACAAAGTGAGAAAAGTAGAAGTTAAAAATAGCTTCTGTCTCACGAATCCCACGGATCCTTCCCTTGAGGGATCCGTCCAGCATTAAGGCTGGGATCTGTGGTACTGGTGATTCAGGTAGCTCAAAATTTTCCTTTTGGAAACATTTATGCCTAGTGTGTGCCTATATGCAAACTATTTGGAATTGCGGTTATCTCGACTCCTAAAAAGAAAAGAAAAAAAACTAGAAGTGAAAAAGCATACTATTATGTGAGATAACCCGAGTGCTCCTAATTTATTGTTGCTTAAATGAATGTACCCGAAAACACATATTAGTTATGTGTCCTCTTTAGCATTCAAAAGACATGAGATGCAATGAAAACGGGTTTTTACTTTGTGTTAATAATGAAAAAGCGATTTGTCCTAGACGTGAGAAATTGCTTTTGTGAAATTGATACGGGAAGAGGTATCATTTGAAAAACATTTTGAAAAGAGGTTTTTATGTGCGAAAAGCGTTTATTCTTTAAAAAGAAGATGTGTATGTAATTACGTGTTTGCAACTTGTACTTATTATGAAAGAAAAGTAAGAGAAAACTATGAGTTAAAAAAAACTTATCTTGGGTTTTGAAAATTTCCGTATTGCTTGTGAGTTGTGCGTAAAATAGAGATCCTAGACTCAGAAAGAAGAAGGCTAGTGTTTACATACCTTGTAGAGTTTAAGAATTAAATTACGACGATTGTTCCATGAGACCAAGACCAAGACGAAGACGAAGTAGGTTGAATTGTTCCCGCTTCAACGGTTTGGTGAGGATGTCGGCTATGTTGTCTTCGGACGCTACCTTCTTAATAGAGATGTTCCCCTTTTGAACATTGTCTCTTAAGAAGTGATGACGAATCTCTATATGCTTTGTGCAAGAATGTAATACCGGATTCTTGCTTAAATCAATGGCACCTTTGTTGTCACATAGAATGGCTATGTCACTTAGATGAATGTCGTAGTCAACTAACGCTTGTTTCATCCATAGTGCTTGTTGGCATGCTTTGCCGGCGGAGACATATTCGGCTTCGGTTGTTGATATTGCTAATGCCGTTTGTTTCTTAAAAACCAAGATGTTAAACAACATCTCATAAAAGTACATACCCCACTTGTACTTTTTCGGTCAACATAATCACCTGCATGGTCAGAATCTGCATATACAATTGTTTCTACTCCCGTACCCTTAGGATACCATAATCCTAATTGTGTCGTACCCTTAATGTATCTAAATATCCTTTTGACGGCTTCTAGATGTGATGTTTTAGGGTCTTCTTGAAACCTAGCACATAGACAAACACTAAACATGATATCCGACCTACTAGCCGTGAGGTAGAGAAGGCTACCAATCATGCCACGATATTTTGTGTTGTCAAAGGATTCTCCGTCTTCATTTTTTGTTAGTTTGGTGTCGGATGACATTGGTGTCCTAAATGGTTTTGACTCTTCTAAGCCGAATTTCTTTAACATTTCCTTAATGTATTTGGATTGATTAAAAAAGATACCATCTTCTACTTGTTTGATTTGTAGACCAAGAAAGAAACTAAGTTCTCCCATCATACTCATCTCGAACTCGTCATGCATGATTTTAGAAAAATCATCACACATGTCATGACAAGTAGATCTGAATATAATATCATCTACATATATTTGAACAGTGATTATATGTGACTCCTTTTTCGTAGTAAAAAGTGTGTTATCAACTAACCCCATGGTGTAGTTGTGTTTGATTAGGAATGACTTGAGTCTATCATACCAAGCTTTTGGAGCTTGTTTAAGACCGTAAAGAGCTTTCTTTAACTTATACACATGTTTAGGTTTTTCAAAATCGATGAAGCCCGGAGGTTGAGCTACACATACTTCTTCATTAATAAAACTATTTAGAAAAGCACTTTTGACATCCATTTGATAAAGCTTAAGATCATTAGCACAAGCATAAGCAAAAAGTATTCTTATAGACTCTAATCTAGCCACGGGGGCATAGGTCTCATCAAAGTCTATTCCTTCTTGTTGGTTATACCCTTGGGCAACGAGTCTAGCCTTGTTTCTAAACACTACTCCGTTTGCATCTAACTTGTTTTTATAAACCCATTTGGTTCCTATTTTGGTTTGATTACTAGGTGGAGGGACAAGTGTTCAAACATCATTAGAAACAAATTGATTTAACTCTTCTTGCATAGCCATTACCCAACTTTCATCTTTTATGGCTTCTTGTGTATTCTTAGGTTCTATGGTTGAAACAAAACAAAATAGGCTACTTTGGCTTTGAACTTGAGACCTTAAGGTTCTTTCTTTTAACTTTCCTATGACCTTATCTACGGGGTGATATTTGGACTCTTTAATATTTATGAGTTCATTATTTGAAGATTCTTCTTCTTCTTCATTTATTTTTTTCTTTATTACAATAGCTTCACTTTCAACAATCTCGTCATCGACAAGAGGTGGAGAGGGTTTGGGTGGACTTTCATCAAAATTTACATTTAATGACTCTTCTACCTTCATTGTTTCTTTATTTAATATGACGTAAGCTTTGCTATTAGGAGAATAACCTAGAAAAATACCTTCGGTTGATTTAGGATCAAATTTTGTAAGGTAATCTTTAGTGTTAAGAAGAAAACATTTGCTACCAAAGACTTAAAAGTGATCTAACGTAGGATTTTTGCCTCGAAGTAACTCGTATGGAGTTTTGCCTAAAATGGGTCTAATTAAGACTCGATTAAGTATGTACGTTGAAGTATCAACGGCATTGCACCAAAACTTTTGAGGTATGGATTGCTCATTTAGCATGGTGCGACTCATTTCTTGTAGGGTTCTATTCTTTCTTTCAACTACCCCATTCGATTGTGGAGTGCGAGGAGCCGAAAAGTTGTGAGTAATACCATTAGCGTCACAAAAAGCTCCAAATTGCACTTCATTATCGAATTCCCTACCATGATCCGTTCTAATAGACACTATAGGACTTCCTAGTTGTCTTTGGATTTTCTTGCTTAATATTTCAAAATAATTAAACGTTTCCGTTTTCTTCTTTAAGAATTTAGTCCATGTGTACCTAGAGTAATCATCTACTATAACCAAAGTGTAGTAGTTGCCTCCATAGCTTTGGATAGCGGATGGACCAAATAAATCCATGTGTAGTAATTCTAGACACTTAGTTGTAGACACCATATTTTTAGCTTTGTGATTAGAATGGACTTGTTTTCCTACATTACAAGCATCACAAAAGTGATGTTCATATTTTAATTTAGGTAGATCTCTTACTAGATCTTTGGATGATAGCGATTGAAGAAGTCGCATATTGGCATGACCCAATCTTCGATGCCATAAGGTCGAAGTATCATCCATAGAAGTTAGACAAAGTTTGTCTTTAGGTTGATTACTAATTTTAATGACATAGACTCCATGTTTCCTAATTTCTCTTCCTATGGTTATGCCATTTTTTAATATCTTACTACCGGTTTCGGTAAAAAGTACATTGCACTTTTTATCACATATTTGTCCTATACTTAAGAGGTTAAAGTTTAGGTTTTCTACGTGACACACATCGTTAATGGTTAGAGATTTGTTAGAAATCGTACCTTTACCGATGATTTTACTTTTGCTATTTCCAAACACCACATTTCCTCCATTGAAGGATTCATATGTGGATAATAGATCTTTATTGTCGGTCATGTGCCTCGTGCACCCGCTATCCTTGACCCATTCATCCGGATCTAGGTCGACCTTTAAGCACGCCTAAGAAAACAATTAACTCAAAAGTTTGGTCCCCATTTGTTCATGGGTCCATTAGTGTTAAACATTCCATTCATGTTAGACATGTATGGATAAGGTGAATATGCATTCCATGGTGCAAAGTTTTGAAATGGAAAGCCATTTTGCATATTTGGGTTCCATCCCATTTGATGGTTACTCCTCGGGTAAACATTATTAGGTCTCCTAGATGTGTTTGGTTTTGAGTAAGATGGACCTTTGTTTCTTGCAAAAATTGGATTATATTTTGGGGGTAGTTGTCTAATGGTAATATGAGTTGGTTTCTTCTTATTAACAATAACAAAATCAGTTCTAGAGGAAGAAGCTATGTTATTACCACTATTTGCTTTAGCAGACCCACGGATCCCTGGGTGTATACTAGCCGGTTCCCTTTTTGTGGGATCCGTGGGATCCGCCACAACAGTGGCCTGTTTTTCTATGGCTTTTACGAATTGTGTTTCTTTGTTTTCACTAGTTGACGTATCAAGTTGCTGAATCCCTAAACCTTTTTGGTTGTTTCAAGTTTTAACACTATCTAGTATTATATATAAAGTATTAGTACTCATTCTAGCAATCTTAGAATCTAGTTGATCAACTAGTGTTTGAAGTTGAACGCAAAGTTCACATTCGCCACTTGCTATTTTACCCTTTTCTAGACGTTTTGTTGGGTTTTAGGTTCCTTGGATCATGAATTATTCTAAGTGTTGGAACCTCGGACAGAGTTGTTGAAACCACGGACAAAAGAATGAATCCACTGCTAAAGATAAACCGCGGCTAGTAGTATTATGTAACCACGGATATTGTATTGTAACCACTGCTAGTCTTGTATAGTCGGTTTAATATTTTGTATTAGATAAATATGGAAAAGATATTTATCTTGTAGGTTACGTATTGTATTATGTAAAGGACTCCTTAGCCTATAAAAGGAGGTCCTAGGTTAGATTAGATATACGTATGTTTTATATCTAAGGTCGATACACTTCAAGGTTGTAAAACCCTAATACTACTGGTTAGAGTATTCGTATTAATAATAATATTGAGGTGTTGAATGTTTATTGTTCTTCTTCTTAAGATTAAGTATTAAATTCCGCGTGATACTTAATAAGTCTTTGTTTAAGTCAGTTTCTATATTAGATCGTTTGCTCAACTGGGATCAACACGTTTCAATTTTGCTTTTAACTCTATGACTTCCTTATCTAAACGTTGATTTTGATTTTTCAAGAACTTGTTTTTGTTAATTACTTTTAAGCTAATTTTGCAAAGTTTGTCATATTCATTATGCAATGAGTCATCATCTAGTGATGAGCTACTATAGTATTCGTGACATACCTCGTCATTAGCCATGAGACAAATTTCTTCGTCCTCCTCCTCGCTCATTCCCCACGAGCCGCTTACGAATGTTTTTTGATCATCCCGCTTGGGACACTTACTAATAAAGTGGTTTGGGTCCCCACATTTAAAGCAAGCACGATCATCCCTTGGCTTCTCGTCCTCTTTGCTTTTCCGCAATCCTTTCTTGTCGTCATACGGTTGTTTGACATATCTTCCCTTCCTTCTAAAGAACTTCTTAAAGTCCCTTACCGCCATGGCATACTCCTCGTCGTCACTATCCGAAGAGGAGTTCTCTTCATCGCTTGAGGCCTTTTTGGCTTTAAGGGCAAGAGATTTGTGTTTCTCTTTCACCTTTGAGGCTTCAGAATCTTTAGCAAGGACAAGCTCATAGACTTTTAAGATGCATATGAGTTCATCAATGGTGAGGATTGTCAAATCTTTTGACTCTTCGATTGCCGTCACCTTGGATCTCCACTTGGATGGAAGTGCCCTTAGATATCTCCTAACATGGTTACGGCTAGAAAAAGATTCATCAAGTGCTTGTAAAGATGTAATAATAGTATTAAAATTAGCAAAAGAATGATCTATAGTTTCCTCATCCGATATTGAAAATTGTTCATATTGTTGAACGAATAAATCCATTTTATTATTTTTAACTTGTTGATTACCTTGGTGAGTTACAACTAAAGAATTCCAAATTTCTTTAGAGGTTTTAAGCATAGAAATTCTTTCGAATTCCTTTTTGGGTAAGGCATTATATAAAACCATTTTAGCTTCACTATTTTTGGAAAGCTTTTTCTTCATGTCATCGTTTAGTTTATCATGAGGTATGTTAACTAAATTTCTTGTATCATCTTTTGAGGTAGCCTCAAAATCGCCTTCAACAATAATGTACCAAAGATCAATATCTTTAGACTTCACACACGTTTCGAATCTAATTTTCCAATATATAAAACCATTAGTTTCAAGTAGTAGTGGTCGTTGTATAGATTGCCCTTCCTTGTAGTTTTCAGAACCCATAGTGATCGAAAAGTTTTTAAAATACGGTTTACTTTAAAACTTTTATAAACTTAGCTCTTGATGCCAATTGTGAAAAACTAGAAGGGGGGTTGAATAGTTTTGCCGATTTTAAGTTAGTTTCACAAAACTCTAGATTCGATATTATGTGAAATCCTATGGATGAAGAGAAAGTATAGATCTAATGGTAATGCAAGTAAATAAAGTAAAGTAAGGGATAGAAATGACACAACCGATTTATAGTGGTTCGGCTACAAGGACACCTTCCTTGACCTACTCCACTCCCCGAGTCACCTACTCGAGAGTTCAAGCACTATGTCAATAAAATCCTTCAACTTGACGGAGAAGCCTTCACAACGTTGCTTACACCTTTTTCCGGTACAAAGCTAAATACCGAGTCCGTAACACGGTGGACCAAACCAACACGACTATTACACAACAACTATGTGAAATATCAAATACAAGGTCTTTGCTACAGAAATCTTGTGGATGAACAAATCAATCAAGGACCCCTTGCTTGGATGACTTGTAGAATGCTCGTGATCTCGCCTTAGAGAATGACCTATATGAGAATCACTAAAGAAAGAAAGAAGAGAAACTCTCTAGATCAAGTGATCTTTTGTTAGAAGAGAGTAAGAGTATATGAGAGATTTAGGAAGAAGAGGGGTAAGTTAGAATGAATAAATGACTCTCTATTTATAGGCAAAACTTGCCACTGTTCCCTGGATCCCACGGATCCCTCCCTTAAGGGATCCGTCTAGTGTAAACGTAGGGATCCGTGGGACGCTCCTCTTTGCCCATGGGTTTTTTGGTTATGGGTCATGGGTCATGGGTTATGGGTTGGTCCATTGGTATTTCATTAGATACAATGTATCTAATAGATGCAATGCATCTAGTCAAATGGGTATGGGTCAATACCATGAGTTATGGATATGATCCATGGGTTGTGATTTTTACCCATCCTAATAAACTATTACAACAAATGATTTATTACAACAATTTGTATTAAATGGCTATATGTAAATGCTTTACAAAAATAACATGTATCCTTATAATTTTACTTATGATAACATTATATTTGTTATCAACAAAACACAAAGAGATCGCAAAATATTAATAAACGTTTTTACGGTTTATTTGTATTAACAGACTTGTTGATAAAGATAAATATCAAGATTAGGAAAAGATTTAGTTTCCTAATACAATCAGGTTTCCTTTATTAATTTTATGTATGTGTTAATCATGTTTCAGAAAAACATAAACGATCTCCCCACTGGTGATCGTCCACGCCCTAAGATCAAAGGTGTCTTTGATCCTTGTTATAGTTAGGTAACTCGTTATATCTTGATCAAATAGAATTGGGGCGTATATGATGTAACACCTTGTTACATTGTGTTTGTTAAATCCGTTGTGCAGTTTATCTTTGTTATTTTTAATCTTAGTTGAGTCTATAACGATCTTCACACAGACTAACTTATTTGATCTTAGTGTTCATGTGGTACGTTTCAGATTATACTTGAGATTGTGACTTAGATTTGGATATTGAGATATTAACGAACTTTACATATCGGATTGTGACTTGATATATTGGATTCATATTCTGATTGATATAATTGGACTATATGGACATATTGGACATTTTAGACTAGAGACAATTGTAATATATTAGACTTACGAATTTAATATATTAAACTCATAACGAACCTAAAATATTCAATTAACACTTATTAAACTAATAACAAGTTATAAAACCCGATAACTAATAAATAATCTGGTTAATTTGTTATTGTGTCGTGTTTGGATTAACAAACACGAACACGTGTGTTAAATTATATATTGTCGAGAAATATTGTTTTAAGAAAAATGAATTTTAATAAAGTCACAATGACTTGGAATAATTGTATAAATGGACGTTTCATGCCAAAAAAATTTATAAAACTTTATATACTTATATTTTTATTTCAAAATCCTTTCATTGTTATAAAACCCGACAAGGACCGAAACCTATAGTTTTATTACAATTGTAAAACCTTTATTACGTGAAATGTTAACTCAAGTTTTCTTATGAAACTTAAATGACTTTTCTAAAATTTAATTTCCTTTCTAAACCAAATCGACTCTTCTAAATTATTTGGGATTTTACCCGGTAAATGGCAAAACTCTACTATTGACCTACTTTCTTATTGGATTTCTTTTTGCAATCTTATTTATATTTTCATTCTTAGTTGTGTCCTCTCCTTTATCGAGTACTTTTCTCAATATATAATATATATTAAATATATTATACTTTGGCGTAGTCCTCTCCTTTATCGAGTACTTTTCTCAATATATAATATATATTAAATATATTATACTTTGGTGTATGTTTTGTGTCGAGATTATTCTTTCAATTATTCTTCTTTGGCGTGAGTTGTATTTCGAGTCTATGTTTTTATACCACCACACGAACAATGACACAAAACCTTTTTGCAATTAATGATACGAGTATTCCAAAAAAAAAAACTAAAACAAATTACTTTTTGAAGACTGAAATACTTTATACAATTTTCTCGGGACATATTCTGAGATAAAATATGTAATCATTAGGTTTTGCTGATCCAGTACCGTTGTGCATGTTCTTCTTGATACCATTGTGTTTTGCTACTTGATGACATTTTTGTTACTTGAAAGGCTACATACTGAGGCGAGTTCTCGTAGGCCTGCTTTTAATATGTTTTCCTTAAGGTGGAAATGGTACTCAAATGCTTTTCAAATGCTTTTTATGGTGTGATCATATTGTTTTCATGATTGTGGACATGTACGTGTGATAATGCAATTATGTGCTATGAAAATGAAATGTTATGCTTGTGAGTTCATGTATGTGCAACTGTTAACTCGTTGATGAGAGCCGAAACACAATATGATAGATCTATCGGGGTAGTTCCCCCACTGTTATCGAGGTAGTTCCCCATGTTTATCCAGGTAGTTCCCCCATGTGTGCAACAATTTGGTAGGTTCAGTTGGTGTGACACCATTATTGTTTTTGATAAAGTGTTTGTAATTGGTATTCATGCACGCTATTGTCCTGCATTACGTTATTCCGTAATTTTACTTTCAAACCTACGAGCTCACCAACATTATGTTGACGTTTTCTAGTACCACTTTCAAGTGGATAATTATGAAGGTATTTTAAACGCACATTTATTGGAGTCAGACTACTTGAAACTTTTGCTACTACGTTTTCAAGACAATAAGTCTTCAAAAGAGACATGTGTGGAAAACTAGAATGGGGGTTGAATAGTTTTACCAATTAAAACTTCGTTTTAAAATATTTAGATCGACTTATGTCAATCTATTTAGATGTGTATGTTGGACGTTGATAGATAGATATATAAAAGTGTAATGAAAGATAAAGAGTAAGAAGCACATAACCACGACACGAGTATTTATAGTGGTTCGGCTACAAGGACACCTTCCTTGCCCTACTCCACTCCCCGAGTCAACTACTCGAGAGTTCGTAATCACTACACGCACCCACTCCTTATGGCGGAGAAGCCTTCACAACGTCGCCTACTCTTTTTCCGGTACTAGACTAACCACCGGGTTCTATCACCAAGGTGAACCACACCTACCACAACGTCGCCTACCCTTTATCCGGTACTAGGCTAAGTACCGAGTTCCATTACAATGGAGGAACTACTACCCAACACTACACAACACCTAATCCCAAAGGAGACCCACTCCTTATTACGACACCATCAAGAATATCAACATCCTTGGAAACAAACTATCACTATTTGTATAACGATGCACCTCATATATTATACGACATTGGCATCCATCACTAATGCCACTTGATTTGACTCCTAGGCATCTTTCACTAATGCCCTTAACATGAATGCTTGGCACCTTTCACTAATGCCTTCTTCTTGACTCCTTTAGCATTCTTTACTAATGCTTTTGACACGGACGTTAAGCACCTTTCACTAATCCTTTCTTCTTGACTCTTTCGGCATCCTTCGCTGATGCCTTCGACACAACACTTCTATGGAGAAAGAAAGAAGTATCAACAAGAGAACCTCAGTAGTCTTGATGATGACGAAGCATGGGAACTCATGGACTTGAGCTTGCTCAACTTCAAGAAGTGGTAATCTCGCCTTTAAGAGGAACCTAGAGAATCACACAAAAACAAAAGACAAACTACATAGAAAGATCCCTTAGGATCAGTGGTTAGAGAGTTACAATACTTGGGGAAAGTATGTGTGGGAGTGGCAACCCAAAAGGAAAAAATGGCTCACTATTTATAGAAGAAAACTAGTTACTGTTCCCCGGATCCCACGGATCCCTCCCTTGAGGGATCCGTCTAGTGTATTAACTGGGATCCGTTGGACGCTCCCTTTTGCCTATGGGTTTTTTGGTAATGGGTCATGGTTCATGGGTTGGTCCATGGGTATTTCATTAGATACAATGTATCTAATAGATGCAAAGCATCTAGTCAAATGGATATGGGTCAATATCATGGGTTATGGATATGCTCCATGGGTTGTGATTTTTACCCATTATAATACATACTAGTTATGTATATATTTGCCCAATATGTAAACACTAGTTGTTGTACATATGTATTTTATTAAATCATAAAATCACTTATATTTGTTTTAGTGTTTTATGTGAAAACGTAAGTGTGTTAGAAAACTATTGGCTCAAACCATTTACGTATTTTATTTGTTTCATTAGAATGATGTTACGTTTGTTATCGACAAAACATTAGAAGATCGTAAAATATAAATAAACGTTTTTACGGCTTATTTGTATTAACAATCTCCCCCTTTTTGTTGATGATAAAACATAAAATTATTTTAAGGAAAAACTAAAATTCGTAAAAGTTCGAATTGGAGTTTTTACTCTCTTCTCCCCCTTTTTGTCGAAACAAAAAGAGCGTCGAAAAGAAACTAACACAATGTTTTAAGAAAAACATGTAAAAGAAAAAAATTAGAGAGCAAGTGACGGGAAGAGTTCTCGTCTTAACTCCCCCTTGTCGAGTTCATCCCTTTGTGAGGGCGTCAAGTAAATAAACACTACTAAGCTAATGTATTGCACCTATGGTTGCAAATGGTTTCGTCGTAGTGACGATAACACTCCCCCTTAATGATTGCAACTTTGCAAAGGGACGTAACGAAATGTAATCCATATGAGGATTGTATTGCAAATGGTTTTGCAATGTATGGTTTGACACAAAGCTCCCCTAGCTTAGGGTGTCAAAATCTTCATGTGTATTTTGAAAATCTACAAAATAAAAGTTAGAAAACAAGTATATAGTGCATAATTTCCTGCAAATAAGACTCAAGTTAGTAGAAAATTGGTCTTCTGTTGCACGGATCCCACGATTCCCTCCTTGGAGGGATCCGTCTAGGCAATTTCCAGGGATCCGTCTATCTGATGACAGAATACAGCAATGATGATATAACAAATAATGGAAACATCAAAATGAGATGTATATTCAAGCAACACACATATTCTCAAACCAATATGGCATATAAACTATCATTCAATAAAATATAAGAGATAATCAACAAATCTCTAAAAATAAGAGAATGACTTAGCCACGTAATACATAATTTACTAATACTAGTAAGTTACTAAAACTTAAAAAGCAACAATGTGCTTGAGTCTAAGGATGAGTAGACTTGTTGATTTGGTCCAATCTTTCAAGAAGATGATGAAACATGAAATGTAACTCATTTCGTACTTCTTGAACAAGTCCTTGGGTAATTAGACAATTTGAGCAATTATTGTCTTGATTTGGAACCGGACGAAATTGGATGTTTTGAGGAGGCTCTACGAATGATGGTTGGGTTTCATTGAGAGATGTAGGATGAGGTTCTACTAAAAATGAGGGTGGTGGTAATGGAAATTCCTCCATATGATCAAGTCCTTGGTGGTTCCTTGTTTCCAATGATGGACTAGATGGTGTTGTAGGTGGTTCCCTATTTAACGAGAAAGTTGGTGATTGGGAGGTTCTTGGTGGTGAATGCTCTAATGAATAGAGTTTTGGGTGAGAGATAGGCTCGGTGAAAGAGTGTAGTCCATGCTCTATGAATGAAGGCTTAGACGGGCTTGCTAGAGCTAGCTATGTTTGGTTTAGAGCTAGATGAACCCTTTTCTAGCCTAAAAGGTTTAATGCTAATTCTTGTGGTTTTCTTAGGAATTGTTGAATGGTTTGTTGAGGTGGGATTCTAACATTGTTATCTCTTATGGGAGATGATTCGGTGGATGAAATCTCATGAATCATATAACCATTCCTTTTGGATGAACCTTTGGTTGAAGAGTTGTTGCTAAGTGCTTTAGTCATGGTGATGGTGAGGATGCAATATGAGCTTCTAATTGCTGATTTTTTTTGGGTACTAGGTAAGAGTGATGACTTAATCTCAAGAGTGTTTGGTTTATAAAGGGTGAATTTGAATTAAGAAATTAAATTCATGACCACTAAGGGGATCAAGCATGCACTAAGGTTAGTTAAGATATTGTTCAGCTCTAGGAAAAATTAATGGTGGCTAAAAGTGTTTGAATTACCAAAGGTGGCTAAAATTTGAAGAAAAAAGCTGATTAAGGTCTTTCTATAGACACGGATCCCATGTATCCCTCTCACCAGGGATCCGTCTGGTTATAAACCAGGGATCCGTATGTCAGACAGATATGTGATGAAATGATTATGCTTTTTGTAAGGTCTAGTGCCTATGTATTTTGAGGTTTTGACTTTCCTTTGATGTCTTGAGTGGTGGATGTCTTAAATGCTCAACCATAAGGAGTGAGGATGCTTAATGATGGTTTTGGGTAGGAAAGTGGACTTTAGATAGTCTAACTAAATGCTTGAGAAGGATACCATTTGATTTGAAATAGAAAAATGGTGGTAATTAGTCCTAGAGATCAGATGATAGCTCAAGAGAAATTTGATAAAATCTTGAAAAATAAAGAAAAATAAAAAACTAGTTTCAAGCCTATTTTAGAGTTAAAAGTGGCTAAATCAATTTGCTAAAATTGATAGAAATATCAAACTAAGTGTATTGAGATGTGAGGAATAATGTGTGAGCGTTGGAGCGGAAAAATGGTGGATATTGGTGAGTTTGAAAAATAAAAAGTACTTTGGATTTGTTCCTAAGTTATCTACGGATGAATGTGAGACCTAATATGCTTGAGGAAGCCTTAAGTAGTGTTAAAGAATCATGTTTAGCCATCATGATGTGATTGAGGGGATAACTTAGGTGTATGGTGATCTGTATCAGATAATTGTCTTCCCGGATCCCACGGTTCCCTCTTGGGAGGGATCCGGCTAGTTATAATGATGGGATCTGCCTACTGTAGATCAGAAGGCTTTCAGCAAATGTGCAATTCTTGCACTCTTAGCAAATGCTTCTCCTAGTTGTTTCTACAAGGACTAAATGCAAGAACACATCAAGTATAACGCATAGCAAGTGTGGGGGAACTAAAGGTTTTTCTAAAGATGAGTGACGATGACTACTTGAATGATTTCAAGAAGTCGTAAAATCTCATCCTATACGTTCCTAAGTTAAGATTGTTCAATGCCAAGTTATGGCAATACCTACATACTATATCCTACTCTACATAAGTATTTTCTAGATGTTACAACCCATTGTTTCAAATTGTTTCCACAAATTAAGGTCCTATGACCTTACCTTACTTCCCCACCACTCCCCGTATTTATCCCTCCTCCACTCTTTATCACACCATCTCTACTTCTTTTTCTTCAAGAAGTTGGCGAAGCACTTGAAGATCCCCTTGGTTTGTTGCCATTCTTGTGATGGGCTAGGAATGTCCGGCAATTGATTGATGTAATCCAAAGGGTCGAGATCGGTGTTTCGAGTGGGTTGCTACTACCTTCACCTTCTCTTTGCCTCTCTCGTTCATCCGAGGAATCAGTGGGTGGGTGAGTCCTTTTGCCTTCCACCATAAACCTTGTAGTTCTACCCTCGGTCAATGTCACCATAAATTTGTTGCAAAAGCTATGATCATAGGAGTACGGAGAAGGATCTAAAGCAAAGACGAAACTTGCAAGACGGGTTAGGAGCATTGCGTACGGGAGCACCATTTTGTCCATGCTTTTTACACTCGCCATTCTCTTAATCATGTAGTATGCAAGGTTGAAGCGAGTCTCGGTCATAAGGCAATAGATCATGAAACTTAGGCACGTATTGGGGTGATCCTTGTTTCCTCCTAAGCACAACACATTCTCCCTCACCACAACTTCCCATTTCCTATACAAGGCATACATCTCGGAGAGCTCCATTTGGAAAGGATCCCTATAGATCACTTTCGAATTTCTAGTGACCCTCGATGGGGATGCCCTTTGCATGAACACGGTGTCCCTCACCGTTGTTGCTTCTGGGATTCTCATGTGGTAGATTTCATGATGATCAACCATATCGTGTATCTCCGCCAAAAACCACTCATTGGAAAACATGCAAACTTCTTGATATGGAACCCGTAGTATTCTTCCAAACTCCACAAGCGAAAGGGTGTACTCATGCTCATTTATGATGAAGACAATTGAGATGGTCCCATCATCATTTCTAACAATCCTCATTGTTTTGTAGAACTCGAGTACGAATACCGGGCAAATTTGTTCGTTTATGTCCAATAAACAATCAAAGCCAATAGTCTGAAAAACTTGTCGGATGTCGGTGTTGGCAAGAAACGATGGTTCTACTACACGACCTTCATGAAAAAGTCTCTTTTCGAGCATTTTGAAAGCTTTCCTATCTTCCGGGCTAAGTCCATCCTTTCTATGGTACATTGGGATGTAATGGGCGGTATCTTGATAGTCTTGTTGTCTGTTACTAGGCATGATTGTTCCTAAACAACACAACCACAATGTGGTGTTAATTGTGAATAGTAGTCTAAAGGGTTTGATCACAATTTTGCTCAAATCATCTTTATTGAATTCAAGAAATGAGTTTAATTTGTATTAACAATGTTAATTCTTTGATTTAGATTATCTTAGAAAACAATGTGGTAACAAATTATGATAAACCCATTTGAACCCAACTTCTAAAGATGAAGAAATTGTAATCCTAGAAATCAAGGAATTAAATTAACAATGTAGTAAAGATTATACTTACACAAGATATTGTTATGCTTGAAGAAAATGATCAAATTGCTCATATGAACAGTAATTGGGTTTTTGTTGGTGAGTCTTTGAAGGGAAAGTGGTTGTGGAACTTCCACAGTGATCATTTCTAACTTATGTTGTCTTCTGTTGCACGGATCCCACGGATCCCTCTCATTAGGGATCCGGCTAGTTCAAGCTCAGGGATCCGGCATGACAGCAAAAATCAGCTTAAACATTCCTTGATAACTTTGGTTTGGGAGTTCTAAAATGCCTAGAGTTTGATGTTTAAACTCTATAATTTGTGATTTGGGGTTTTGACGGTTTAATACTAAACCTATTTGACGTGATTCCCTTTTATGAATTAGTCACAATTCTTGGGAGGTTTTTCAAAGATTATGATAAAATCCCATTTTATCATAATATAAGAAATTTCACATGGATATTCATTGACATAGATGAAGTGTCAATAATCCTTTTGTGATGAATAATGATTGAGGCTATCGAATAACCGAGATATCATTATTACAGATTAGTAGTGTAGTCTATATAAGTCAATCGAAGAATACTATTCTTGATGATGGTTTTAATATAAATAACTACTTAAGTAATTATTAATAGAGATTAATCATACAACTAAGACTTTAATAATAATATCAAAAAAATGTAAATTATTAACGATTATACCTTTGCTAAATATTCTTTTTAAAGAAAGAAATATTTAGAGAAAATGCTTCGTGATCTTCTTAGAATATCCAGATCCATGTGTGAGGAAAACAATGTTAAACATTCTTTTTACGAAAAGAAATATTTAGATAGTTTATTCATGATCTTCTTGGTATGCCCAAATTCAAGTATGGAGAATTCTTAACAAGGAAAATATTAGAACTTTCTATCATTGTCCAATAATAAACACTCTGATTTTTAAAACATGACTTAAAAAATCCTTCTTTGTAGTTTTCAAACATACATGGATCGTATCAAGTTTTTAAAGTACAACATACTCTAAGAAACTTGGTAACGAAGCTCTGATGCCAATTGTGGAAAACTAGAAAGGGGGGTTGAATAGATTTACCAATTAAAACTTCGTTTTAAAATATTTAGATCGACTTATGTCAATCTATTTAGATGTGTATGTTGGACGTTGATAGAATGATATATAAAAGTATAATGAAAGATAAAGAGTAAAAAGCACATAACCACGACACGAGTATTTATAGTGGTTCGGCTACAAGGACACCTTCCTTGCCCTACTTCACAACGTCGCCTACTCTTTTTCCGGTACTAGGCTAACCACTGGGTTCTTTCACCAAGGTGAACCACACCTACCACAACGTCGCCTACCCTTTATCCGGTACTAGGCTAAGTACCGAGTTCCATTACAATGGAGGAACTACTACCCAACACTACACAACACCTAATCCCAAAGGAGACCCACTCCTTATTACAACACCATCAAGGATATCAACATTCTTGGAAACAAACTATCACTATTTGTATAACGATGCACCTCATCGATTATACGACCTTGGCATCCATCACTAATGCCACTTGATTTGACTCCTAGGCATCTTTTACTAATGCCCTTGACACGAACGCTTGTCACCTTTCACTAATGCCTTCGTCTTGACTCCTTTAGCATTCTTCACTAATGCTTTTGACACGGACGTTAAGCACCTTTCACTAATGCTTTCATCTTGACTCTTTAGGCATCCTTCACTAATGCCTTTGACACAACACTTCTATGGAGGAAGAAAGAAGTATCAACAAGAGAACCTCAGTAGTCTTGATGATGACGAAGCATGGCAACTCATGGACTTGAGCTTGCTCGACTTCAAGAAGTGGTGATCTCGCCTTTAAGAGGAACCTAGAGAGTCACACAAAAACAAAAGACAAACTACATAGAAAGATCCCTTAGGATCAGTGGTTAGAGAGTTACAATACTTGGGGAAAGTATGTGTGGGTGTGGGAACCCAAAAGGAAAAAATTGCTCACTATTTATAGAAGAAAACTAGTTATTGTTCCCCGGATCCCACAGATCCCTCCCTTGAGGGATCCGTCCAGTGTATTAACTGGGATCCGTAGGACGCTCCCTTTTGCCCATGGGTTTTTTGGTAATGGGTCATGGGTTATGGGTTGGTCCATGGGTATTCATTAGATACAATGTATCTAATAGATGCAAAGCATCTAGTCAAATGGATATGGGTCAATACCATGGGTTATGGATATGCTCCATTGGTTGTGATTTTTACCCATTATAATACATACTAGTTATGTATATATTTGCCCAATATGTAAACACTAGTTGTTGTACATATGTATTTTATTAAATCATAAAATCACTTATACTTGTTTTAGTGTTTTAGGTGAAAACGTAAGTGTGTTAGAAAACTATTGGCTCAAACCATTTACGTATTTTATTTGTTTCGTTAAAATGATTTTACGTTTGTTATCGAAAAAACATTAGAAAATCGTAAAATATAAATAAACGATTTTACGGCTTATTTGTATTAACAACATGTTTTCTTTCATATTTGAGACAAGGATCATTTTGTAAAGGTTGTTAGCAATTGTTGTAATAATTATAAGGTATGAATCTATGATGTTATGCAATGTGCTTTTCTCAGTTACATCTTGTGTTTCCACCTTTGACTGGGTGTGACAATTTGGTATCAAACTCTCAATTTCTTATATCGGATCCCTTTTGGGATGCTTGGGGAAAGTCTGTTTTTTTCCGCTATGAGGTACATCGTCTAATCGAAAGTGGTGTAGTCATGGTCTTTTCCAACTCTTTTCTGACCATCCCAAGATGTTTTGAGCGTCATATCTTTGTCTTTTTTAAGACTTTAATTAGACAACCATCTTTATCGGTTCAAGGGTTCATAAATGTCACATGACAATGGTCATTTTAATGTGTCATTGTTCATACAACTTTTAAGAGCATATTTTTAAGGGCAAATCACTTGAAAATGTAATTAACTTGCTACTTTTTATGGTTGTATGTAGCTATTTTTATTTTTTCACATTTTATCAATAAACATGCATCGTTAGTCCTTTATGTGTATCCTGATGAGTGTCTAAATACTCATCATTTTTGTACCATTTAAACTGCAAAAACATCTGAAAACACTCAGAAATGCATCAAAATGATAAAAATATCACAAATAAGTGTTTTATATGTTTTAAATGCAAAAATATCAAAATCTGGTGAAAAACGTATCAAGTTTGCATAATTGGCAGTTTTAGTCCCCCAAGTTTCAAAAGTTGTCAAAAACAGTCCCTGGTAAAACCAAATAAAGAAAAATATCATTTTAAGTCCTTAGGGATTCAAAAGTTGTCAAAATTGGTCCTTGAGATTTAAATTTACAAAATTACAACTTAAGTCCCTGAACTTTGAAATTTGGCAAAAATGGTCCTTTGAGAATTTGAAAATGTCAAAAATGGTACTTGTACTATTAAAGCTTGTCAAAAGTGACCCTTGTGAGAACTTTGGAAAAATGGCAGAATTGGTCCCTCAAAAATCAAGAAATTCAGTTTTGGTCCTTGTCATTTAAGCTTAAAACCTAAGCCTTGTCAAAACTAATATTGACCCCTGCCTTAACCCATTTGACCCCCTGTCAATTCCCTTTTTGGACTGCCAAGTCAAACAAAGTCAAACCCTTCACCTTTACCCGCCCCACTGTACACCTGTCTTCCCCATAGTGCCTGCTACCACTTGCCTGCTCTCTCCCATCACCTCAGCCCCCTTTTCTCCTTTCCCACCACCCCCCTCATCATCAACCCCCCACAATAAATGCCACCCCCCCTACTTGCTAGTTTCAGAGCTTAACAGTCAAATCCACCTTTCCCGCCAAAATGTGCTATCACTCAAAACTCACCCATTGGTCAAGATAAGTGGTGGGATACTCTCAGAAGGACACGTGGAACTCAAGTAGAGCATAAAAGAGAGAGGAAGTGCAGAGAAGAAACAAGTTTTTTAGTTTTTTAATTTTATGAATGTCGTATTTTATTTTTATGTCTTCAATTTAGCTCTAAGCTAAAATCTTTTGTTGCATTATATTAAACTAAGTTATTTAAGTGTATTACAACTGTTTTTAAGTGGCAATTCAAATTGTATCAACATTTCATATTATATGGTCCACTGTTGCAAAATTGAATTTCCAACTCTTATGTTTAAGCTCCAAGAAGCTTTACTTTAGTTCAAATGTGCTTATTCAAGCTTAATATAGCTTTTAGTAAGCCTGTTATTCATTTTCAAGCAAAATGTTAAACTGGTCAACAAAAGTCAACTGTGGAGAAGAAATTGGTTCAAGCAGATTTGGAAGAGGATAATGGTTGTTGCAGAGTTGATATGGGTTGGATTAGCTTAGTATAGTGTAGTGTATGGTCTGGTTTAAGCTGCAACCACAGCTGGGACCCTTGTAAGTGGATACTCTCATTTTCAGTTTTTCTTAAAAGTTGCAGTCTGTGTTGGTACTTGAATCTGTGGTCAACAATAGTTTAAACCTGTTTAAGTATTGGTAATTAGGGTATTAGATTTAGTTTAAGTGGTTGAATAAGTAAAATCAGTAATTGGGTTAGGTTAAATATGCAAATCAGTTTCAAATAGGCTGTTTGGATCAGTGATCTTGTATGAACTTGAGTTGTTGTTTATGCTTAAAACCTGCTTACTTAGTCTTAATATAAGTCTCTTGAATCACTTTAGTCAGTTATTTGGTCACTAGAATACTCAAAGTCAAAACTCCATATAAACTGTCTTAATGACTTAACTGTTGGACTTTTTAAAAATCAAAAGGCTGTTTTGTGTTTAGATATCATTAGCTTAGGTTGTATTAGTCTTGGTTTAACATAATACACCATATTCAGTCCTTAAATTAACTGCAAAGCTCATAAAAGTCAACCTTTCATAATTGTTAAAAGTCAAAAAAATCTTGCAAAACTCAGTTTTGGCCCAACTAGAAGGATTTTTCATGAGCACATTATTGGGTCAATCTCATTGAAACTTAAGACTTTAAAACTTCAACTGGTCTGTTTCCTTATTGTCATTTTTGTAGAATTTTATAAATTTTGTAAGAGCTTCAAACAAGCTCATCAAACAGGGCTTAAGTGCCCTGTTCACCAAACTCAGTCAGAGCTGAGTTTTTCTCAAGCTTTTGTAGAGCTTATCCAGAGCTCCACAGAGCTTCTCTAGGGCTGGTTTTTGGTTTGAAGGTACCTAGCCAGGTCATCTTTAGTCCCCAACATCTGTTTTTCATTTTCCAGCTTATTTAAGTGCTTGTTTTCTAGCTTAAAAGTGGTACTCAAATCTGTTTTTAGCATAAAAGCTCAAATCAGTCAAATCATGGCATTGTGTAATTCAGAGATTTAGGTCAGTTGTAACTTGTTGATTTTTGGTAGTTATAGCTTATTAGAGGTTCTGTGTTGGTTTGGTGCCCTTTTGGTACCCTTTGGCTTATTTAAGTGCTTATTACATAAGCACTTGGTTTGCAGTTTCATTTTCTCACAAACAAGCCACTGTTTTTCTATTTTTCTTAGATTCAACATATTAAATTAGACTTTTCCTGAAATTTTCATAATTTTCCAACACTGTTTGCTATTTTTCTTAATTAAAAACAGTTTTTAGGATTATTTAATTAGCTTTTAATACAATTAAATCAGAAAAAGTTCAAAAAAATAATTTTTCATTTTTCTTAGGTTAAGATAAATATAAAAAGTAAAAAAAGTAATTTTCCAGATTTTTCATAGTTTAATTTGTAATTTTTAGCAATTTAATTAGTTTTAAATAGTTTAAAATTCATAAAAAATAGAAAAATAATCAGAAAAATACAAAAATAGTTTTGAAAATTCTCTTTTGATATTTTAGATTTTTCCAAGTCATAATTTTATTTTTCTAGCTTTATTTCCTATTTTCTTGTATTTTAGGTTATTATTTAATAGTTAAAATTAGTTTTTAATTAATAATAATTAATTAAATAGTTATAAAAATAATTTTCTTTTTCTTATAATTTTCTTATATCATTAGGTTTGTAAAAATATCATTTTCATATTTTTAGGATTAATATTGTGTAAATTTTACATTTTCTTGTGTACGTCGCGTAGTTTTTAATTTAAGTTTTAAAAACATAAAATCAAAAACATCAGTTTAAAAATAGTGATAGCGTTTATTTAATATTTTTTATCTTTTTAATTCTTTTTAATTTGCATTTAAGCCCCTGTAATTTATAAATAACTCAAAATCCTTATTGATCACTATCCTTAGTGGTTATTCGACATCTGATTGTGTTAAACACCAGTCATCTTCCGTGGGACTTAACGACCCGGGAATCCACTGTATTCTCCTGATCTAAATTGCATTTGGTGTGTGAGCAGTTTTAAGTTCCTTACGGTTAGCCATTCACAAGTGGCTAGCTTGCGTGAGAAAACTTGACGGTTTTGCACCAACCAAATTTTGGCGCCGCTGCCGGGGAGGCTGTAAGCGTGTTCTAAGCATTTTTCAGACCCGTACTTGCACATATACCATCGTTTGTAAACAGTTTTTTTTGTAAAGTTATAACAAAATCAAAAAGTTCATTAACACTTTTCCTAAAGTGTTAAAAACACCAAACAAAATATAAAACAACAAAACAATCGTAACGTTTTCTAGCTTGTGTTTCTTTTAAGGTGATTCTTAAAGAAATACGATTTGGTTAAACGAGACGATACCAAAAATATTGTCCAAAAAGTTTTTAAACCCATCAGCACAAATCATTACCTACGTCTTTTCAGTGGTACTTAATATATACATAAAAATCAACCACCGCAAATCAAGGCAGTACACCTACTAACTGGGGGTGTGACCATAATAAGTTCCCGAACATCAGATTTAAAACTTGCCTTTGTGTCCTTGTGTTTTGGTGTACCTTTTTCAAAGAAGCCATTTCATTTGTGATTATTGGTTAAGTTCACTTGTCGTTTTGCCTCGCATTTGTTTTGAAAACTGATTTTTATACTTAGTGCATGCGCACTCGTTCTTCCAGTTCTATAAGTCCACTTTCAGAACTTGGAAAGATTCCTCGTAGACGTAGAGGACGTTCAGCTCCTTCAGCCGTGACTGAGGAACTTATACCACCACCACCACCTGCCGTAATGGCAGAAGACAAGCCGATGAATGAGCTTCTCCAAGCACCCATCGAGGGTTACGGAGATGCTATTGTTGTCCCAGCCATCGTGGCTGATACTTTTGAGCTCAAAACCGGGTTACTTAATCTGGTAACCCAAAGCCAATTCTATGGTTTTGAGCGGGATGATCCTCATGCACACATTCGATGGTTTAACAAGATTGCATCTACCATCAAGTACAAGAATGTCCCACATGAAGCCATCAAGCTTCTTCTGTTCCCATTTTCTCTAGAGGGACAAGCCCGGAATTGGCTTGAGAAACAACCCCCTCGTTCCATTGAGACATGGGAAGATCTTGTCACAAAGTTTGTTAATGAATTCTATCCTCCATCCCGAACTACAAGTCTTAAGAATGAGATAATGAAATTCTCTCAAAGATTTGATGAATCATTCGGGGAGGCATGGGATCGTTACAAAGAATTGCTCCGTAAGTGTCCGCATCATGGTTTCTCCGAGTTAATGCAAATGGATACTTTCTACAATGGTCTGAACCAGACTAATCAAGACTCTCTAAATGCCTCCGCGGGAGGTAATTTCTTGAGCAAGACCACAAAAGAAGCCTTGCAAATCATTGAAAACAAGTCCCAGGTCCGTCCTTTCCGCACAAAGACATATCAGACTCAGTCTAATGCTGGACCTTCTACTTCATCTCCCGTGAGTACATCTAGCACCGATGCTAAGATTGACAAACTCACGGATATTGTTCAGGCTTTGGTTCTTGCTAACCAAAAGAAAGTCACTTTCACACAAGCACCATCATATGGTGAAGTGAAGAAAGTTGAAGTTTGTGTTACTTGTGGTGGTCCCCATGCATACTACAACTGTACTGCCACCGATGGTAGTCCGTTTGAAGCTAATGCTATAGCCGGTACTTCAAATCAAGGAGGTAATCAATACCGTCCTCAAAATGAACCAAACTACCGTGCTAATACTTATCAGGCACCACCCGGTTTTAACCAGAATCCTAACCGGAATCAGAACCAACCTAGAATGAACCAAGGTTATCAAAACCAAGGTAATTTCTATTCCGGACCCAATCAAGGTTTCCAACATCAAGGAAATCTTAATCAAAACACTTACAATCGAGGGAATCAATTTCAGGGGAATATGAATCCTAATCAAGGAAATTCTGGCTATAATCAGAACATACGGCCTCAAATTATCCCTCCACCTCCTCCTGTATCAACATCTGATGAGCTTTTAAAGCAATTCGTGAAGACTCAAGAGGAGACAAACAGGTTGTTGGTCAGTCAGATCGCTGAATTAAAGAAGTCTTTAAATGATCGACCCTCGGGCTCAGGTACTTTACCTAGCAACACGATCGCTAATCCGAGGGGCGATGCAAAGGCGATCACAACCAGAAGTGGTACTTCATATGATGGACCCGCTATTCCTACTACCTCTTCTTCTTCTCTCCCGAAGGTAGTGGAAAGTGAACCTGAGGCGACAAAGGACAAGGAACTTCCTACTAATAACGGAAGTACCAACAATGTCCATCCTCAGGTTGTCCAGAAACCAAAATCCAATCCAGGAGTTGTTTTTGAACCTCCTGTAGCTCCCATTGAAAATACCAAATCCAAATCTTCTATTCCTTACCCATCACGTTTACACGAGCAAAAGCTCCGCGAAAAAGCCGGTCATCAAATGGAAAAATTCTTTCAAATTTTCCAAGAACTACATTTTGACATAAGCTTTGCGGATGCTATCATGTTGATGCCCAAGTTTGCATCAACTCTCAAACACATGTTAAGCAACAAGGAAAAGCTGTTTGAAATGGCTAAAACTCCTCTGAACGAGAACTGCTCTGCAGTTATCTTGAAGAAGCTTCCCGAAAAGCTTGGAGATCCTGGAAAGTTCCTCTTACCTTGTGTATTTCCAGGAATGGTTGAATGCTTTGCCTTAGCCGATCTTGGTGCAAGCATAAACCTGATGCCTCATTCAGTATGGAAGAAACTTTCTCTTCCGGACCTTACTCCTACATGCATGACTCTCGAGCTTGCAGATCGTACAATATCACGTCCTCTTGGAATTGCCGAGGACGTATTTGTGAAAGTAGGAAAGTTCCATTTTCCAGCTGACTTTGTAGTTGTTGATTTCGATGCTGATCCACGGGTTCCTCTCATTGTTGGAAGAGGATTCCTGAGAACGGGCCGTGCTCTCATTGATGTATTTGAGCAAGAAATCACATTACGTGTTGGTAATGAAGCTGTCACCTTTAACCTTGATCAAACTTCGAGGTACTCCGCAAACTATGATTCTGAGTCGGTTAACCGAATAGATATCATTGATGTTGCTTCTGAAGAGTACTCTCAAGAAGTTCTTGGTTATTCTCATAATTCTGTGAGTGGGAATCCCACCACATCTTCTCGACCTATCATAGCCAATTCTACTCCTTCTCTCACTCCGTTTGAGGGAAGCGACTTCATCTTGGAAGAGATTGAAGCATACTTGGCTAGTGATTCTGTTCCATGGGAAATTGATCACGCTCCAATTGACATCGAGGGGGACATACTTCTCATTGAGAAAATGCTTAAAGATGATCACTCATCAAAACCCCATACTAGTGATGCAATTCCAGAAGAGATTAATCACCATGAGATTAATCCGGAGGGAGATATTCTTATTCTTGAGAAGTTGTTAAATCAGGACACTTCTCCTCCACTCCCTCCCGTCGAGCTTCATAACAAGGAAGTCAAGTCAGTTGAGAAAACTGAAGAATTTCCTGAAGTCGAACTTAAGGACTTACCACCTCATCTCGAGTATGCATTTCTTGAGGGTGATGATAAATTGCCTGTCATTATTGCTCGAGATTTGAGTAAAGATGAAAAGACTGCTCTCATAAAGGTCTTGAAGTCACACAAGCAAGCAATTGCTTGGAAACTCTCCGACATTAAGGGTATCAACCCTGAGTTTTGTACTCACAAAATCTTGATGGAGGATGACTTCAAACCAGCAGTTCAACATCAGAGAAGAGTAAATCCAAAAATCCATGATGTTATCAAACAGGAGGTTATCAAACTTCTTGATGCAGGATTGATTTACCCAATCTCAGATAGTCCTTGGGTTAGCCCAATTCACTGTGTTCCAAAAAAGGGTGGCATAACTGTTGTCACGAATGAAGAAAACGAGTTAATTCCAACTCGGCTGGTTACGGGATGGCGTGTGTGTATTGACTATCGTAAGTTGAATGACGCCACCCGTAAAGACCATTTTCCTCTACCCTTCATGGATCAAATGCTTGAGAGATTAGCAGGGAATGAGTACTATTGTTTCCTTGATGGTTTCTCGGGTTACTTTCAGATCCCCATTGATCCACAGGATCAAGAGAAGACCACATTCACCTGTCCATACGGAACTTTTGCCTACAAACGTATGCCTTTTGGCTTATGTAATGCTCCTGGCACGTTCCAACGATGTATGATGGCCATATTCCACGACATGATCGGGGAAACAATGGAGGTGTTTATGGATGACTTCTCGGTCATTGGGGACTCATTTCAGACATGTCTTTCCCATTTAGACAAAATGCTAAAAAGGTGTGAAGACACCAATCTCTGTCTAAATTGGGAGAAGAGCCACTTTATGGTCAAAGAAGGCATAGTCCTTGGCCATAAGATTTCCAAAAATGGGATTGAGGTAGATAGAGAAAAAGTTGATGTTATTGCCAAATTGCCTCATCCTACTACCGTCAAAGGTATTAGGAGTTTTCTTGGTCATGCCGGGTTTTATCGTAGATTCATACAGGATTTTTCTAAAATCGCTCGGCCTATGACCCATCTTCTTGAAAAAGAAGCTCCTTTTATCTTCTCACCTGAGTGCATCGAAGCTTTTGAAACATTAAAGAAAAAGCTTACGGAAGCACCCATTCTAGTTGCCCCCGACTGGGATTTACCCTTTGAGCTCATGTGCGATGCAAGTGATTTTGCTATCGGTGCAGTCTTGGGGCAACGTAAAACCAAGCATTTTCAGCCTATCCACTATGCGAGTAAGACTATGACTGAAGCTCAAACCCATTACACCACTACAGAAAAAGAACTATTAGTTGTGGTGTATGCGTTTGAGAAATTTCGGCCATACCTCATCTTGACCAAATGCGTGGTGTATACGGATCACTCGGCTCTCAAATATCTCTTTGCAAAACAAGATGCAAAGCCGAGATTGCTCCGTTGGGTTCTCCTCCTCCAGGAATTTGATATCATTATACGTGATAAAAAAGGAGCTGAGAACCTGGCTGCTGATCATCTATCCCGATTAGAGAACCCTCACCAAGATGTTTTCGAGAAAAAGGAAATAAATGAAACATTTCCTCTCGAAACACTCAATGCGGTTTCTTTTCGTGGAAACTCTACTACCCCATGGTTTGCTGACTTCGCAAATTACCATGCGGGTAACTTCATAGTGAAAGGGATGTCGTCCCAACAGAAGAACAAATTCTTCAAGGATGTTAAACATTACTTCTGGGACGACCCCTACTTGTTCAAAATCTGTGCGGATCAAGTCATCCGACGGTGTGTTTATGGACAAGAAGCTCTTGACATTCTCAAAGCTTGCCATGCTGGACCCACTGGGGGCCATCATAGTCCAAACTACACCGCCAAAAAGGTGTTTGATTCCGGGTTTTATTGGCCCACAATTTACAAGGATGCCCACGAATTTGTCAAAGCCTGTGACGCTTGTCAACGTCACGGGAATATCTCACAAAGAAATGAAATGCCGCAAAACGCCATTCAAGTGTGTGAGATTTTTGACATATGGGGCATTGACTTTATGGGGCCATTTCCTTCTTCTCGCGGTAATAAGTACATACTCGTGGCCGTTGACTATCTGTCAAAATGGGTTGAAGTTAAGGCTTTACCTACCAACGATGCCCGAGTTGTTGTGAAATTCTTGAAATCTCTCTTTGCTAGGTTTGGAACTCCACGAGCTATAATCAGTGATCGTGGTACGCATTTCTGCAATGACCAGTTTGAAAGAGTCATGCAGAAGTATGGTGTAACTCACCGTCTCTCTACTGCGTACCACCCCCAAACTAGTGGGCAAGTGGAAGTTTCCAACCGGGGGATTAAAAGAATTCTGGAGAGGACGGTTGGCGAAAATCGTGCCTCTTGGTCGGATAAGCTAGATGATGCACTCTGGGCCTTCCGTACAGCTTATAAAACACCCATCGGGTGTACTCCATACAAGCTTGTATACGGGAAGGCATGTCATCTGCCGATTGAGCTAGAGCACAAGGCATACTGGGCCTTGAAACATGCAAACTTCGATATTCAGACAGCTGGTGATCACAGAAAAGTTCAAATGAATGAATTAAATGAACTCCGTGATCAAGCTTACGAGAACTCTTTGATCTACAAAGAAAAGACAAAGAAGATTCATGACTCTAAAATCAAGAACCGCGTTTTCAACGTTGGTGATCGAGTCCTTCTTTTCAATTCTAGATTGAAGATTTTCTCGGGAAAACTAAAATCCCGCTGGTCTGGACCATTCACCATCACTAAAGTATTTCCATATGGAACCATTGAGTTATCTCAACCCGATGGTCCAAACTTTAAAGTGAATGGTCATCGATTGAAGCACTATTTTGGAGAGGACATTCCTCCTGTGATTGTCCCAGATCTACAAACTTTCCCCATGAACCAATGAATGCGGGGATCGAGTCAAGCTAGCGACTCGGGAATCAAAAACAGTAGCATGCCATATGGGTTGTCACCCATATTTCTGAGCTGTCTGAAGTTTGTTACGGTTAGCCATTCACAAGTGGCTAGCTTGTGTGACAAAACTTGACAGTTTAGCTTCTTCTTTCTACCACCCTAGTGTGGGGGAGTTGCCCCACATGTTGTGTATATATAAGAGTTTAAAAAAAAAAAAAAAAAAAAAAAAAAATCCTTGCTAAATAATGGCCGTAGTATTTCCCTTTTACGTTCTATGTTTCGGCATAACAGCCGGTACTTTGAATATTGAGGGCAATATTCATTTCTAAGTGTGGGGGGGGGGAATTCTCACGAATTTTATCATGTAATTATACCGCCTAATTCCCCCATTTTTAGCCAAAAAAAAAAAAAAAAAAAAAAAAAAAAAAAAAAAATTGGAGTAAGTGTTTTTCACTTACTCAGATTATGGTTATCAGTCCGCCTTGTCTAATAAACAAAAGGATTGGCTAATCCAGGAGCAAACGGCTCTTGGTAAAGATATCTC
Source organism: Chrysanthemum seticuspe (assembly GCA_019973895.1). NCBI lineage: Eukaryota > Viridiplantae > Streptophyta > Magnoliopsida > Asterales > Asteraceae > Chrysanthemum > Chrysanthemum seticuspe. The sequence goes on along the minus strand of BPTQ01000008.1, from coordinate 285,691,065 downwards.
AAATCCGTTGACGGCTTGCAATTTGCCCAAAATTGTATGGTATTCAGCTCACCATATCCTTAAAAGTGAAGAGTTGGCTAGCCCGCAAGTTTATGGCTTGTGGTAAAGGCAGTTGGAAAACCATAATTGGTAATCAGCTCACCAAAGATATTTTATCTAAGAGTTGTCTAGTCCAGAAGCAAACGGCTTCTGGTAAAGACAAATCAAATCCGTTGAAAGCTGGTGATTTGCTCAAAATCATTTGGTTATCGGTGTACCAAGGTTCTTACTTGAACTGAAACATTTGGCTACTCTAGAAGTAATGGCTTTTGGTAAAGAGATGAAATCCATTAATTTTTCTCAAAACATTGCTAGGGACTAGCAATATCTTAGTGTGGGGGATTGATGAGTGTCTAAATACTCATCATTTTTGTACCATTTAAACTGCAAAAACATCTGAAAACACTCAGAAATGCATCAAAATGATAAAAATATCACAAATAAGTGTTTTATATGTTTTAAATGCAAAAATATCAAAATCTGGTGAAAAACGTATCAAGTTTGCATAATTGGCAGTTTTAGTCCCCCAAGTTTCAAAAGTTGTCAAAAACAGTCCCTGGTAAAACCAAATAAAGAAAAATATCATTTTAAGTCCTTAGGGATTCAAAAGTTGTCAAAATTGGTCCTTGAGATTTAAATTTACAAAATTACAACTTAAGTCCCTGAACTTTGAAATTTGGCAAAAATGGTCCTTTGAGAATTTGAAAATGTCAAAAATGGTACTTGTACTATTAAAGCTTGTCAAAAGTGACCCTTGTGAGAACTTTGGAAAAATGGCAGAATTGGTCCCTCAAAAATCAAGAAATTCAGTTTTGGTCCTTGTCATTTAAGCTTAAAACCTAAGCCTTGTCAAAACTAATATTGACCCCTGCCTTAACCCATTTGACCCCCTGTCAATTCCCTTTTTGGACTGCCAAGTCAAACAAAGTCAAACCCTTCACCTTTACCCGCCCCACTGTACACCTGTCTTCCCCATAGTGCCTGCTACCACTTGCCTGCTCTCTCCCATCACCTCAGCCCCCTTTTCTCCTTTCCCACCACCCCCCTCATCATCAACCCCCCACAATAAATGCCACCCCCTACTTGCTAGTTTCAGAGCTTAACAGTCAAATCCACCTTTCCCGCCAAAATGTGCTATCACTCAAAACTCACCCATTGGTCAAGATAAGTGGTGGGATACTCTCAGAAGGACACGTGGAACTCAAGTAGAGCATAAAAGAGAGAGGAAGTGCAGAGAAGAAACAAGTTTTTTAGTTTTTTTATTTTATGAATGTCGTATTTTATTTTTATGTCTTCAATTAAGCTCTAAGCCAAAATCTTTTGTTGCATTATATTAAACTAAGTTATTTAAGTGTATTACAACTGTTTTTAAGTAGCAATTCAAATTGTATCAACATTTCATATTATATGGTCCATTGTTGCAAAATTGAATTTCCAACTCTTATGTTTAAGCTCCAAGAAGCTTTACTTTAGTTCAAATGTGCTTATTCAAGCTTAATATAGCTTTTAGTAAGCCTGTTATTCATTTTCAAGCAAAATGTTAAACTGGTCAACAAAAGTCAACTGTGGAGAAGAAATTGGTTCAAGCAGATTTGGAAGAGGATAATGGTTGTTGCAAAGTTGATATGGGTTGGATTAGCTTAGTATAGTGTAGTGTATGGTCTGGTTTAAGCTGCAACCACAGCTGGGACCCTTGTAAGTGGATACTCTCATTTTCAGTTTTTCTTAAAAGTTGCAGTCTGTGTTGGTACTTGAATCTGTGGTCAACAATAGTTTAAACCTGTTTAAGTATTGGTAATTAGGGTATTAGATTTAGTTTAAGTGGTTGAATAAGTAAAATCAGTAATTGGGTTAGGTTAAATATGCAAATCAGTTTCAAATAGGCTGTTTGGATCAGTGATCTTGTATGAACTTGAGTTGTTGTTTATGCTTAAAACCTGCTTACTTAGTCTTAATATAAGTCTCTTGAATCACTTTAGTCAGTTATTTGGTCACTAGAATACTCAAAGTCAAAACTCCATATAAACTGTCTTAATGACTTAACTGTTGGACTTTTTAAAAATCAAAAGGCTGTTTTGTGTTTAGATATCATTAGCTTAGGTTGTATTAGTCTTGGTTTAACATAATACACCATATTCAGTCCTTAAATTAACTGCAAAGCTCATAAAAGTCAACCTTTCATAATTGTTAAAAGTCAAAAAAATCTTGCAAAACTCAGTTTTGGCCCAACTAGAAGGATTTTTCATGAGCACATTATTGGGTCAATCTCATTGAAACTTAAGACTTTAAAACTTCAACTGGTCTGTTTCCTTATTGTCATTTTTGTAGAATTTTAGAAATTTTGTAAGAGCTTCAAACAAGCTCATCAAACAGGGCTTAAGTGCCCTGTTCACCAAACTCAGTCAGAGCTGAGTTTTTCTCAAGCTTTTGCAGAGCTTATCCAGAGCTCCACAGAGCTTCTCTAGGGCTGGTTTTTGGTTTGAAGGTACCTAGCCAGGTCATCTTTAGTCCCCAACATCTGTTTTTCATTTTCCAGCTTATTTAAGTGCTTGTTTTCTAGCTTAAAAGTGGTACTCAAATCTGTTTTTAGCATAAAAGCTCAAATCAGTCAAATCATGGCATTGTGTAATTCAGAGATTTAGGTCAGTTGTAACTTGTTGATTTTTGGTAGTTATAGCTTATTAGAGGTTCTGTGTTGGTTTGGTGCCCTTTTGGTACCCTTTGGCTTATTCAAGTGCTTATTACATAAGCACTTGATTTGCAGTTTCATTTTCTCACAAACAAGCCACTGTTTTTCTATTTTTCTTAGATTCAACATATTAAATTAGACTTTTCCTGAAATTTTCATAATTTTCCAACACTGTTTGCTATTTTTCTTAATTAAAAACAGTTTTTAGGATTATTTAATTAGCTTTTAATACAATTAAATCAGAAAAAGTTCAAAAAAAATAATTTTTCATTTTTCTTAGGTTAAGATAAATATAAAAAGTAAAAAAAGTAATTTTCCAGATTTTTCATAGTTTAATTTGTAATTTTTAGCAATTTAATTAGTTTTAAATAGTTTAAAATTCATAAAAAATAGAAAAATAATCAGAAAAATACAAAAATAGTTTTGAAAATTCTCTTTTGATATTTTAGATTTTTCCAAGTCATAATTTTATTTTTCTAGCTTTATTTCCTATTTTCTTGTATTTTAGGTTATTATTTAATAGTTAAAATTAGTTTTTAATCAATAATAATTAATTAAATAGTTATAAAAATAATTTTCTTTTTCTTAAAATTTTCTTATATCATTAGGTTTGTAAAAATATCATTTTCATATTTTTAGGATTAATATTGTGTAAATTTTACATTTTCTTATGTACGTCGCGTAGTTTTTAATTTAAGTTTTAAAAACATAAAATCAAAAACATCAGTTTAAAAATAGTGATAGCGTTTATTTAATATTTTTTATCTTTTTACTTCTTTTTAATTTGCATTTAAGCCCCTGTAATTTATAAATAACTCAAAATCCTTATTGATCACTATCCTTAGTGGTTATTCGACATCTGATTGTGTTAAACACCAGTCATCCTCCGTGGGACTTAACGACCCGGGAATCCACTATATTCTCCTGATCTAAATTGCATTTGGTGTGTGAGCTGTTTTAAGTTCCTTACGGTTAGCCATTCACAAGTGGCTAGCTTGCGTGAGAAAACTTGACGGTTTTGCACCAACCATATCCGTTACCTGCTAAACATGCATCGTTAGTCCTTTATACAAACGGCCGTTAATAAATAACTTAAAATTTGGTTTTCTTACTCTAAGAAAACCAATAATAAATACGTTTTATACAATTTTGTGTGTTTTTGTACATTTCTATACGCTTTTATATAGCTACAAATGGATAAGAACGTATAAAAACGTATAAAAACGTACAAAATTATGGAAAAACGAACGAATACGTGCAAAAACAGAAGAAAACGTGAAAAAACGAACAAAAACGTGCAGAAACATACGAAAACGTGTAAAAACAGACAAAAACATGTAAAAACGAACGAAAACATAAGAAAACCAATGATTAATACATTTTTATACGTTTTTGTACATTTCTATACATTTGTATACCCCCAAAAATGGATAAGAATGTACAAAAACATACAAAAATGTGTATAAACGGATGAAAACGTGCAAAAATGAACGAAAACGTATTAGAACGGACGAAAACATGTAAAAACGAATGAAAACGTATAAGAACGGGCGAAAAAGTGGAAAACGGACAAAAACGTGTAAAAACGGACGAAAACGTGCAAAAATGAACGGAAACATGGAAAACGGACGAAAACGTGCAAAAACGAATGAAAACGTAAAAAACCAAATTTTAAGTTATTTATTAACGGCCGTTAGTATAAAGGACTAACGGTGTAAGTTTAGCGTAAGATAACTAAACTTTAAGTTATTTATTAACGGTCGTTAGTATAAAGGACCAACGATGCAGTATTAGCAGGTAATGAGTACACACAAAGGACTAATGAAGCAGGTTTAGTGATAGAATGTGAAAAAAAATAGCTGCATACAATCATAAAAAATAACAAGTTAACTACATTTTCAAGTGATTTACCCTATTTTTAAAGCTTTACAACCATACTAACCACATGTATACTCCCATTTATTCATACTTACGACTTCCGTCACAAATTATATTTTAAGGTTTTTGAAAGGAAATTGTTGAAAGAAACTAAATAAACATTTTAAATTTCACAATGCGAAGTATAAAAGCTTTATCGTGTATCAGGACAGGAGCAATGCAAGACAATTTCAAAATGCATTAAAACACTGCCAAAAATTCGAATTGCACACATATTTGTAAGAAGATTAATATAATTAATCATCGGGGCACACACATATACATTTAGAGAGCGTTTATTGAATATAATTAATATGTTTAAAGTATACTATTAATTGTAAATAGTATAATCCACGAAATAAACATAACGCTCGTTAGTTCATTAGTGTAACGGTTAACAGTCGATAAGTCCAAAAATTAGCTAGTTTTATACAAGTTAATTTCACAAGGACCAAAAGGCAATAAGGAGGCCCATGACACCCTTCTATGGTCGGCCATTATGGGCTAGGGCAAGAGGGGAGGTAGCTTATTCCCTAAGCTAGGTAATTAGTATAAAAGGAGGGCTTTAGGTCTTTATTTTTTCACTCAATACTTGAAATCTTGTCTCCTCTCTCTCTATATACATCAAATCTTTCAACACCCCTTGTAAGGGAGTTGACTTTGTTTCTTCTCTACGACTAGTATTTGTGTTAAGTTTGTAGCTCGTGGGTTAAGCACTAGCATATTAACGCTATCGTTAGACGTGTAGCATGAGTTTTCGATATAGATCAAGTCACTATAGTTGATTAGGGTTTCATGGTGATACGAGATTCATTGTGTGTTCGTGATCAAGATCAAGACTTGGTGTGTTATGTGTTTTAATTCATAACATTAAATATAGATCCATCCATTGTGTACTCGTGGTATTTATGGTTTAATCAATATGAATTCCCTACAGTGGCATCACGAGCTATCTCATTTGGTGTTATGGGTTACACATTAATCGCTAGCTACGCTAATTAAACACATAAATTAATTGTTATGACAATAACATGCATTATTGTCATTTAAGTAAATCTTGATATTTTTTAATATATTAATGGTTAATAAGACTAAAAGGGATTTGGAAAATTAAAAGGTTATTGTAACATGTACTTATTCTTTTCTTTGTCCAATCTTAAGGCTTACGCGGTCATTGTATATGACGCATGTGGTCCACTTGGTACCAAACTCGAAAACCTTGTAGGAGCCTTAGATTCTTGAATTGGGAAAGACTCATTCTTGAGTTTTGGAGCATTACTTGTTTTACTGCTTTTCATTAGAGTCTGTATCCACCTTTACCCTTCTTTTGTATGTTTTAATTGCTTATATGTTTTATTCCTTGTGACTTGTTTTACATATATGCTATTGATTTTGGAAATTAAACAAACTAATTACTTATATTGAAACTTGTTTTTTATTAAATCATTGGTTCCATCAAGCTATTTAGGGTGTGGATCATTACTCAAAACTACCAAGATATAACTTGTTAGATATCGTGAGATTTAATTCTTGTGTGTTAATATACACACTTATTCCTTGTGACGTGCTATGTTATGTGTAAAACTTGTTTATTGACACTTAAATGGACTATAAACTATTAAAATCTGATTTGATTAAATCAATGGTTCCATCAAGCTATTGAGGGTGTGGTCGAAGCTATTAGGATATAGTTTGTTGGAATCGTGTGATTTAATAAACTTTAACTATAAGATACCTAAAGTTTTGTGCTTTTATTAATGATCTTTGGTTATACAAGATCTAGGTTTTGCATGATATTTTCCCGCCCCACTACATGTTTCGGCATATGATGGATTTATTGGAAGAACTTGGGTCTTTGACTCATGCAGAGTACTCCCTCCGTTTCATATTTCTTGTTCACATTTCCTTTTTGGGTTGTCCCAAATTAATTGTCCTTTTTCAAAAATAGATACATAATATAGATCAAGTTTACTATACTAACCTCACTTGAGGTTATTATTACAAGCTTTAAAGAAGTTTTAAATTAATTGGTTAAAGGTAAAACTGTTTTTTTGTTCAAAAGGTAAGAAAGAGAAAGTTGTAATGACGATGTTAACTTAAACTGTGTGTTTTTATCTGTGGACAATAATTTTAGGACGGAGGTAGTACAATATAGGGTTTTGATCATTCTTTTCCCGTGATAATAGTATACCTAAAAGTTGATTTTTTTTGCAAACTTGTGTTAGAAAGATGTATGCATGCCTCTTTGTACACAATTTTCGTTACATGTTTTTGTCAAAGATTTTTTTGATACCCTATTTGCAATTTAAGTCTATGCCATCCAAGTTTGAGAACACTTGCACTTTCCTTTTGCTCTGCATGAGACGTAAGTGAATTGCAACCCAAGGTGTTTATTCTTCTCTAATTAAACGACTTAATTGAGTTAAACGGGTGAGATCCTTGAGCTCGAGGCATAGGATGCGACAAAACTGCATGACACTAGCAGCTTGTACTCTAGTGCCATAAGTCTCATAAATATAAGAATTGCACTTGTAATACAATTATCGCACGCCGCCTAACTCTTGTACCCACACGACTTACCAAAGTAGTGAGACTACCGTGATGAGTGGGAGTTCAAGTGGGTCTTAGTCTTTTAGTAAATTAATTGTTTTATTTATTAAAACAAGGGTAGTTAATTTGTAAAATAATTAATTATCGAAGATACTAAAATTTTGAACTTTGTTTTAATTGTAGATGGCAGCAAATCAATCCGTCAACAATTCGATTTTCAAGTCTTTCTTCGAAAAGGAAAAACTTACTGGATCAAATTTTCTCTACTGGTATCGAAATTTGAGGATCGTCCTCACATCCGAGGACAAGTTAACCTGTGTGGAGCATCCCATACCTGCTACTCCTATTCCTCCAACTCCTGATCAGACCAATGGGTTAAATTAGGGGTGGCAATTCGGGTCGGGTTCGGGTTGTCAGGTTGGCGGGTCAGAAAATCCCAACCCAAACCTGACCCATTTAAATCATCGGGTCAGCTATGTCAACCCTAACCTGTTTAGATATAACCCGAACCTAACCCATTTAACCCGTATATATACTTCAGTTGGCGGGTAAAATAGGTTACACGAGTTGAATATGTTAAACGGGTTGAATCGGTTCAGCGGGTTTCGGCTTGACCCATTTAACCCATTTTATATACAAAAGTTGTCACATTACATGAGTTAAACAGGTTGTCGGGTCGACCCGTTTAGCACATTCAACATGCATAATAAAATATAAATAATTTTAAGTTTATGAAAAAAATCTTAAACGGGTTGGCGGGTCGACCTGCTTATTTTATTCCCAACCCGAACCTGACCTGTTTAATAAACGGGTTAGATAGGTCGACTCAAACCTGACCCGGAATCTATTTAGCACAACCCGAACCTGTTAATTTTCGTGTCGGTTTCAGATCAGGTTTCGTGTTGGGTCAGAAATTGCCACCCCTAGGTTAAATCATCTAAGGACATAGCTTGTCTTATGCTCATAAGCATGACTCCATAACTCTAAAAGAATCTGGAGCACTTTGATGCATATAACATGCTTAAGGAATTGAAAACCATGTTTGCTCAACAAGCATAACATGAACTTCTTAAGACTGTGCATGCCTTTCATGCATGTAAGCATGAGGAGGGTTAATCTGTTAGCACCTATGTTCTGAAAATGAAAGGCTATCTAGATAGACTGGAATGCCTTGGTCACCCCATGTCATCTGACCTTGCAGTGAGCATAATTCTTACCTTTCTAAACAAGGACTTTGCTTGATTCAGATTGAATTATAATATGCAATGCATGGGAAAGACAGTGAATAAGTGCATGCAATGCTAAAGTTGCACGAACAAGGGCTTCCTAAGAAAGATGTTGCTCCTGCTGTACTTCCCATAAAAGCAGGATGGATCCAAAAGAATAATAAGAACAAGAAGCCGAATAATGGTGTTCAGGGTAAGAATCGTGATAATGGCAAGGCTAAACTTAGTTATGCCCCCAAGGCCAAGCTTGGTTATATTGTGGTAATGGCAAGGCTAGAAATTACGTGAGCCTATCGGGGCACACACGTATACATTTAGATAGCGTTTATTAAATATAATTAATATATTTAAAGTATACTATTAATTATAATTAATATAATCTACGAAATAAACATAACAGTTGTTAGTCCATTAGTGTAACGGTTAATGGTCAATAAGTCCAAAAATTAGCTAGTTTTATACAAGTTAATTTCACAAGGACCAAAAGGCAATAAGGAGGCCCATGACACCCTTGTATGGCTGACCATTATGGGTTGGGGCAAGAAGGGAGGTAGCTTATTCACCAAGCTAGGTAATTAGTATAAAGGAGGGCCTTAGGTCTTCATTTGTTCAGTCATTACTTGAAATCTCCTCTCCTCTCTCTCTATAGCAAATCGTCCAACACCCCTTGTAAGGGAGTTGGCTTTGTTTCTTCTTTACGACTAGCATTTGTGTTAAGTTCATAGCTCGTGGGTTAAGCACTAGCATCCTAACGCTCTCGCTAGACGTGTAGTGTGAATTATCGATACAGATCAACTCACTATAGTTGATTAGCGTTTCGCGGTGATACGAGATCCATTGTGTGTTCGTTATCAAGATCAAAACTTGGTGTTTATCTACTTTTCAATAAATTTGAGGTTGATATTTTATGTGTTTTAATTATGTTTTTTTTTTGGGTTTTGTTAAAGACAACCCTATGGGTTGTGTACTTGTGTATAAGCCTTCTAAAAATATATAATTAACATTTAATAAACATTTAGTGAACTTTAAACATTCTATAGTTAACATCACTTACCTTTTTTATAACTATTAAAAGTATATATTTATGGACTATTTGAGTTCATTAATTGTAATTTTCATAATTTTGGAATGCTTATGTTTAACAAAACCCTTTTTTAATTCATAACATTAATTATATATTTATCCGTTGCGTACTTGTGGTATTAATGGTTTAATAAATATGAACTCCCTACATCTTTGGCATCTTTGGCTTAGGAGAGATTAATGTGTCATGGGTTCAAATATTACGATCGACAAATATGAGACACATTTTGTGTGAGATTACTTATTCGTTGAGAAAATAACCCACGGGAAGGGCTGTACAGACTATAGTTTAATTGTGTAGCATTTATATTTGTGACTTATAATTATTTTTTATATATCGACTGACCAAAATATGCATATCTCATTTTTTTTTAATAGTATATAACATTTAATAAAACATGCTGTAGTCCATGTTACAAGTTACAAAACCATATATATTTTTCTTTAAAAACATTGGATACATAGTATTTAACGAGTCGGGCATCGGTCCGCCGCGTTGCGGCGGGGCATCGAAGATTGTATACAAATTCTGGCATAATTAAAGCAGGGTTATGAATCAAGTTATCAAGTACTGAAGACAAAAAATTGGGCCAAAAATTGGCGTAATATAAAATTTAATCTTGCGAATGAAAAAGTTTCAGTGTGTGTCGGTAGGTTCTGGAGACGTTGCCGACTTTCAGTGTGTGTAACTGTGTATACACTTATCTAAGTAAAGGCGGCATATGTTTGGACACCGGCCCAGTACCAACACGGCCCAAAAATCTCGGCCCATAAAAGCAACAGTTGGCAACCAATAAGCAACCAATAAGATGGCAGGGAATTGCCGTCAAATTATATATACAAGGATGGCTTCGACCCGCCGCGTTGCGGCGGGGCGTTGATTGTGCGTTTTAACGGGTGATAGTTTTTGATAGCGTGTTTAGGATGCGACGTGTGCTATCGAAATTTAAGTAGAGTGTGAATATTATAAACTTCAAAACTAATGCTAGTACGTGTAATTTTCATCAGGAGCAAAATTTTAGATGGTAGATATCAAATACATGATATAAATACAACAATCATCACGTTTATCAGCAAATAAATGTAACAAAGTCACAACAGTTTCCTCAAAGAATAATGAAAGTAGCACCTTGTGCAGTCATGATTAAAAGAGGACTTCTTTGAAACTATATAAGTTTTTTTAGTCTCTTTTTTTCTATCTTAACATCGAAATTCCAGAGTATCATTCCCATATGAAACTACAGAAGTGGACAAAGATAGAGCCTATAAAATATTAACCAAAATATCCTTGTCAAAGTTTTGAAATATTACCTGCAACAGTCAATTAAAGAAAAGAGACACTGTTTGTTTCTTCAAGTGGTGAAGTGACCATAAGAAATTTGCTCCTTGTACATTTTTTGTGCATAACTAATGGAGACGACTTCTGACTCCCCTTGTAATCTTTCAATTATGTCTTCTTCCTCTGCACACAAAAAATAATAATATAATCAAATTCGACATTCCAATTGAATTACGTAAATTTGGAATAGCTTATCTTGTGGGCTTATTGCTATCGAGCTTCTATCAAATGCTAATAAGCGGATTCTTCTCACCTTGTGACCTTGTCCATTTGAGCTTAAGTAAGCCATAGTATAAGATTGATAACCTTATAAGCTAACAAAAGTGGTCTTATTGGTTGCAAGCAAAGAGGTATTTGTACCAAATTTGAACTGATACTTGGAGTCTTTGCAAGTTCCTTGGTTGACTTTGCTCACAGAAATATTTGTATCTCGTCCACGAATACCTGCCATTTAGTACCATAATGAAGTATCCTGTTTCAACAGCATCAAATCCAAAATGAAATGCAAAGGCAAACAATCATGAAGCCCACTTAAACAAAGAAACCTTTTAAAAACCTATCCATTCTGACTCGTTGCGCAACCTTGAAGCCCCATCCGATAACCTGTTGCACATTGCCCAAACACATAAATTACATAATAGTCTTATACTCTTTATTCATAAATTTCGTTTCTTAAGTTCAACCCCATTTAACTACAAAATGCAGATTGGAAACTATCTGAGTTTTAGGTAACACATAATTGTTACTAAGTTAACATGCCAAATGCTCTTTATATTAATATTGGAGACTAAAGGCTACCACTAAACAAATTGCAGTTCATATTCATAGTTAAAAAGAGTTAGCATCAATTTGGTTTATAATTTTAAAGTTAGTATTCCAGTTAGCCACAAATAAAAAGGTTTGTAGTAATAGTTAGAAACTAAAACCCGATAAAACCAAAAAAGCATAATTTAGAGAAAGTAAATCTACGTAGTTGTGATAGCAGTCAATACCTCGTAAATAAGATCTTCAGCACAAATAATACCCAATTTGCCAGTCCCTGTAATCCCGAAAACCACTTTCTTATTAATAACCAAAAGGAACCCGCAAACCTGTTCGACAGTTGAATTGTCGGTTAGTGTACCTGTACCTTCACAATCACCAAGCTAACGGTTACTGTATCTGTACCTTCACAATCCATCCAAAAATTGTCAGCTTCGAGATCAGATGCAACGGTACTTGTGTGGAAAGTTTTGGATAGTCGGCGTGTTTTTATCAAAAGGTGCGAGAGAAAGAGTTATCCAGAGTTAACACCGACAAACCTTTGATGGACTGGACTGGGCCATGCGAAAATTGGGCTGGAAAATGGGGCGGCTGTACTGTTAACGGAACGACGCCGTATTAAACGGCTTATAATATATATAGTAATGTGCTGGGCCTGGGCTACAAATCCTTCAACAATCTCAAACTTGATCCTGCCATTCTGGCCCAACAAAAAACTGCTATAAAAGAAACACAATACCCTAGCAATAATCACAACTTGAAAAACCCTAGTATGAAGTATCAATCAATCTTTGGCCGCACTTTGTAAACCTCTTTACTTTTTCCAAATCTAAACTCGTATTTTGATTTTTCTTTTTGGTTCTTTGAATGGTTTTTTGAAGTGGGTTGTGAATGATGAGATTTTATATTTACACAGTTATCCCTGTCTGATCAAATCTTGATGAGAATTTGTGATCTGACACAATCCCACCTTTTTTTGGAATAAACTTTTGGCCTTTTAAATTGATTGATTTAGATCGAGTTTCTTATGTGATGATAAAGATCTCCAGGCGCATTTATATGATACAATGTCTAATGAGTAGATATCAGATTCTGTTGTTCCTATCAAGTTATTCTTAGTTTGTATAGATAATCAGAATCGATATATACTCATTTGATGTTTTATCATTTGATATTACATCTTTTGCTGTATATACAAGTTGACCATTGGCTTAATCTATCAATTAAGTCAGATACCTTTTTTTGTCAACATTTATCAATTAAGTTAGATTGGCTGTTTTGTAAAGGATATATTTTATGCGTTTGTGTGATTATTTAGTGGTTTTGTTTTGGCCAGTGATGATAGTTTTTAATATGGTTGACTGAAAAGCAAGTTTATAAACTTTGCTTATTTGTTGAAAATCATGAACTAGGACGGTCTGAGGCTATTTTTATAAACTTATCTCAAACCCTAATCACAACTTACAAAACCATAAGCATTTTATCGCCGTGTGCCCCTTTGGTTATTCTTCTTTTTATTCTTTTATATTTGTTTTGCATCTTAAAAACGTTTTTCTATTAATTTTATTGATGTGCTTATTAGCGAGTTGAATACTTACTTTTGTGTTGGTATTATGATTCGTACTCTTTATGGATAGGAAGATCTGATGCCTTTTTTCTTATACTTTCATAAAACCCTTTTTTTTAATTTTATTTTGGCCGGTGATGATAGTTTTTAATATGGTTGACTGAAAAGCAAGTTTATAAACTTTGCTTATTTGTTGAAAATCATGAACTAGGACGGTCTGAGGCTATTTTTATTGTTTTTTTCCCCAGTTGTGTAGTTTTTTTATGTGGGTATGTGAATGATGAGATCTTTTATTTACACAGTTATCCCTGTCTGATAAATCTTGATGTGTACATGTGATCTGACTCAATCCCACCTCTGTTAAAAATAGTTTGTAGACTTTTTTGATTCATTTGCTTTATTTTGCGTTTCAAGTCACTTGCAGTTTTTGCTTCTAATAGAATCGGACATATACTCGGTTCAGTTGGCATTTTATTTGTCTAACAACATATTGGTATACAAAAGTAAGCATAGACCGCCGATGAGAAGACCTTGTATAGTGGGGTGTTTTTTTAAGGGCGGAAATATATTAAAAAGCTAGAGAGAAACTAGCAAAAAGATACAAAATGTTGTTACATTGGGTTTTGTAACCACAACTTTTAAGTAATGTTACACTTACCAAATCTATTCATATGTCAATCAAAAGAATGAATGACTATGTTAATCATAAAGGATAATTCCATATATAAACCACAAAATGTCATATTTACCCAACTTACAAGTTAACAATGTATAATGTGCAATGATTTTGATGCATGTTTGGAGAAATATGGAATTTTGATGATTTTATTAGGGAAATATGGAATTGCCCCTTATCATAAATATTACTTTTCTTCGTTTTTGAATCTTGAAAAACGATATGTTTCTAAAACGGCATAACATCCATATTTTAGTATATATGATCGCACCCACTACCAAATTCAAGTTTTAGTAAAAATTAGGGTGTTTGATTATAGAGGAAATAAGATCCGGCCAAGACCATCGTCAAAGATCTGGCCAACACCCATCGTCAAAGCTCCGGCCACATCTGACCAACCCATCCTAAAAATATCCAGCCATTAACAAGAGCAATTGTCAAAGATCCGGCTAGATCCGGCCAACGCCCTTCGTTTGGTTATTGTAAGTGATTTTTTTGTTTATTTGTTTATTTTTTTATTTTTTTTTTGATCTTTGATGCGCACAAATAACTAAAAAAACCATTAACAAGAGCAATGTTATCCGACATGGCTAGCTTTAAATCCTCTATACAACATTAACCACTACTCAAAACATAGAGTCTTGCTATTCAGACATGGCTGCTTGTCACTTTTTGAGCCGCATCAGGAGCAATAGTTATCTAAACATGGACTAACAGCCGTTATTGGCCCGCGCAATTTTGTTAATTCATATGCTATCAACACTTTAGTATAAAGTAACAAATCAATAAGATTTCTTTCGTGAAACAAAAAGTATAATGAGTTTGTAAACTTAAGCATACACTCGAAACATAAACCTTTCTTTATTTGTTATTCTCATAAACCTCAAACTCTTACATTGTTTGGTGATGGTGAGTGATGATGATTTTTTTTAGATCTATGATGCGTGAGGTGAGTCGACAAGATTTTTTTGTGTGTGATGGTAGATGGATCTATTGAATGTGTAGATCGAGTGATGAAATAAAGTTATGTTGGTGATGATATGATATGAGTGTTTTTTGAGTGATGAAATAAAGTTCTATTGGACATTGGTTTATTGAATGTGTGGATCGAGTGATGAAATAAATATTTTTTGTGTGTTAGTTTTGATCACTATAAATAATTTTTGTGGTTGAGCAGTTGAACAGTGGTGGTCGAGCAGTTGAGCAGTGGTGGTCGAGCAGATGAGCAGTGGTGGTGGTGGTGATGAACTGGTAAAGTGGTGAGGTAGGTCAGACGGACCTAGCTAGTAAATGTGGGGGGCAGGCGCCCCCCATGGCTAGCCGAAAAAGTTGATATTTTAATGTAATTTTTTTTTATTTTGACCTTTTTTCGAAAGTGACCCCCACCAAAAACTCAAATTGCCCCCCACCCATATACTAAAATCACATTTAACTCTTTAAAGCCTTATAAATCCTTCATGTCTAAGTAAAAATACTCGATTTATCATTACGATTCTAGTTTTTTCTGTCGCATTTTGTTGCTATCGTAAAAAAAATTTTTTTGCCCCCCACATTCGATTTTTCTGGGTCTGTCATAGGTTGGTGAAGTTAAGTGAGGGTAGGTGAGATAATTAATAAAGAAAGATAATAAGTGTAAATTTGTCATTTAAGTTAAGTGAGGGTAGGTGAGATAATTAATAAAGAAAGATAATAAGTAAAAAATATATTCCCCTAACACTTTTACTTGTAAGGACACATGTCATAAAAATAATTGAGTTGAGCAGTCGAGCATGATCAAAATGAAAAAATATCTAAAAAATGACCAAGTAATGGACCATGCATAAATTTTGGTCTTTTGAAAATGGGTTTTTTTATTATGTGCCCTAAGGCAAATGTTAAGAAGTGAAAAAAGTACATTAAAGTACATCGGGATCAATACATAATATATTTTTTTATATGTACTTATGTCATTTTTTGTGGATCCCATGTACTTTTATGTATTTTTTTTCATTTCTTATCATGTGCCCTAGGGCACATAATAGAAAAACCCTTTGAAAATTTCCTTTTGATTATAAGAGCAAGGAGTGTTTCGTTCGCCACTCCAACGTGGCACCCTCGCCACTTCTTGCCGCCCACCGCCACCACACCAGCCACCCTAGCTGGTCCAACTCTCGCCACTCCAACGACACAGAAAATGACAAACTTTTTGAATATAAACGACACACTCAATATTTTATAACAATACATCTCAGCTTTTTGTGATAACTACCCTCAATATTTTATAACAATACATCTCAGCTTATGGATGGAAGCAACTGAGGTAATTATCACAACTTTTTCTCTTGTTTAGTGTGTGTGTTTGTGTGTGTGTGTGTAAATGTTTGAATGAAGAAGAAGATGAGGTGGGTGGGTGGGTAGGTGGAGTTTATACATCATATCTAATATCAGGTTATTTGTAAGTTTTATTTAAATGAATTTTATTTAAATGAAATAATTTTATTTAAATGAAATGAATTTTATTGTGTTTGAAAAATATGGAAAAGAAATAAAATGAGGGTGGGTGGGGCCCAAATGAAGAGGTTTGAGTTAGTTGTGATTAGGGGGTATTTTTAAGTGAGTGTGTTGGAGTGATGTGGAAGTGATGTGGCACAAGTGGGGCCCAAATGAAGAGGAATGGTGTGCCATGATACTCAATGCTCTAAGGGTCGTTAGGATTATGGGTAAGGGTGAGCAGAAACCTCACCGCAATCCGCAATCCACAAAAAAACCGCAAAATCCGTACCGCAAAAACCAATCCACAACAAAAACCGACGGTGCGGTTCTTGAAAATAGAAAAACCGCATTTTGTGGTGCGGGTTGGGTTTTCACTGAAAAACCGCACCAAAATAACCGCACCGCACCACTATGTTATATTCGTATATATTTTTTTATTTTTAAGAATAACACACTAAAATTTATAACTTTTTATTACTTTTGTTTATACTTTTGTAATAAATTATTTCAAACACATTTTAATGGTAAATTATCATTTTAGTTTTTAGTTAGAGGGAATTGCATATATTTATATCGTTTAATTGTATAATTTTAAGATTGGTTTATTTAAATAAAAACACGCTTATAAAACAATATATTGTGAGTTTATGTTTGTTTGTCTATGTTCATTTATGTTCGATCGTTTAGCGTTCGTTTAGTATTTTAATGAACGAACATAAAACAAACAGGAACAACTCATTTTCTTAATAAGCGAAAATGAACAAGAAAATTCGTCCGTTTAAGCGTTCGGGTCCGTTTATTTGAAACAAATAGCTCCTAAATGAAAGTTGATTCATGAAGCTTTTTAAACATTTGTGAGCTGTTAAAACTTTAAATTATTGATATAACCTTCAAACATTCATTTACTATTATACATATGTCCATTTAAATCATTTTACATCATATAATTATATTTAACAACTAATTTACCAAACACTTTTATTAAAAAATAAATAAAGCTTGTAGCTTATGTTAACAGCTTTACCGCTTACAACTTACAACAGACAACTAGTTTTATCAAACATACTCTGTATACGTGTTAAGCTTCTTAGCACAAACCAAACACAAACCAAACATAAAGCTTGTAGATCATTTGGAGCACTAGGAATAACAATAACAATGACAATACATGCAGCAGAATAAGAACAAGCATAATTGTTATTGAATAAGGTTTTTCTTCATCATCATCTTTAACAAATACAAACACAAACCAAGCCCCAATACTACGTGATCAAGTGTAGTACGATTATCTAACCTATAACAGGGATCAAGGAAAACCTTGATTACCTTGGGGCTACACCACCTCTAGACGTCTACATCTTTTGCACACATTAATAACAAACGCCCCATCCTTTTTATATACTAGAGGATTAGGGTTACAAAGGAAATAATAATATTACAGACTAAATCTTTTTAACAATTAAGAATATCTTCTAAATCTTCAGTCATTTTTAGATTTCCATAAATTCAGATTTAGTCCTTCTTGTTTTCATTCTCCTTGTTTTATCTCATCAAATCAATAAACCCAACAAATAATGATGTGACGTCTACATCTCATTCTAAACCGGGTAATGACGATAGTGATGCTCTTAATTTAGGAGCGAAAGGCCGTAAGGAGGTTTCTACATCTCAACCATCTATAGCTAAGTTTCCTATAGTGGAGGATCTCAACTTTGTATCTATTAAAAATTCTTTTGCAGCTCTTAAAGATTATGATAATGTTTTTGAATCAAATAAAGATACTCGTACTGATCTTAGTGGTTCACAAGTTGAAAGTGCTTGTAAGAAGATACCCAAGAAGACTGGTATTTGGTCTAGCAAACATGATTCGTCTCTTGGAGGTTTTGAGTTTGGTGAGTGATCTGCTAAAAACAGTCAAGCTACCTCACACAAGCTAGCCACTTGTGAATGGCTAACCGTAAGAAGCTTAAAACTGCTTAAAACACAAATACAATGAAGTCCTGGAGAATATAATGAATTCCCGGGTCGTTAAGTCCCACGGAGACTCAATGGTGTGTCAAAACAAACTCAGATGATAGAGTGATCACTAAGGATAGTGATCAGTAAAGGTTTTGGATGAGAAATTACACTACTGATTGATTGGAATGGAATTGGAGACAGAAATGGAAAGCACAACAATCAGATAAAAGAAACGTAAAACGTACGTTTAAAAACTACGTACACGTACAAAATAAAAAGTAAAATCTAAGAAATAAAAGACCTAAAAATATGAAAATAACATTTTTGGAATCCTAAAAATAAAAGAAAATTATCAGAAAAATAAAATTATTTTTACAACTATTTAATTAATTATTATTAATTAAAAACTATTTTAACTATTTAATAAATACTCTAAAATAGAAGAAAATACAAAATAAGGCTAGAAAAATAAAATTATGATTCAGAAAAATCTAAAATATTATAAAACTAATTTTAAAATTAAAAATATATTTTTCACACTTTTTATCTAATTATTACTAATTAATTATTATTTAAAATACACTTAAATACTAGAAAATATAAAATAAATCTGGAAAAATGAAATTTTAACTTGGAAAAATCTAAAATATGATAAAACTAATTTTAAAACTGAAAAGATATTTTTTATGCTTTTTAATTATTTATTACTAATTATTTAATACTTATTAACTATTTATAATTTTAATAATTACTAAATAAAAAGAGAAAATTATGAAACTTTTTCTAAAAATACTATATGATGACAGAAAACTAACAAAAGTATAAAAACAAGATTTGCTTAATAATAAGCTAGAAAGAAAAATCAAAAAGCTAATAACTATTAAATAAACACTATCACTGATTTTAAATTGATGTTTTTCTGGATTTTCTTTTTGAAAACTACTTAAATACTAAAAATATGAAACTTTAACAAAGACAAAAATTTTATAAACTTAAAATAAGCTGTTTGATGAGCTTATGAGCTCAACATTGGGCTTATTAGCTTATTTTGATGGAATAAGCTAAAACAAGCTCACCAGCTGAAACAGAAGCTTAAAATAGATGCAAACAAGCTAGATGAGCTGAAATGAAGCTAAAAGAGACAGATAAGCACACTGATAAGCTAGAAACAAGCAATAAGCACTTATGACACTAGTGTTGAAAAGCAGAAATGGGACAAAGTTTAAGCTAATAGCAGCCCTACCAAACAAGCTTCAAAATGAAAAACAAGGCTTGAGACCTCAAGATGGCCAGGTTGGCTTTCCAAAGAACCAAAGATCACAAGCTTATACCAACTAATAAGCTCTGGGTGAGCTTATCAAGATGGTACCATTCACTGTGCACAGGGCACTTTTTCAGAACAGGTACCCTAAAGAAGCTGGAAAATAAGCACTTAAAAAGCTGATGAAGAGTGAACTAGCATTTTTCTAATTTTGTTTAGCAACTAAACTTTAATACCCCAAGAGCTTTTAAGCTAAAACTCAATATTGAACACACAATGAAATTATCTATTTTAATCAAAAACGACCAAGATGGAAATTTTGACTTTTCTAAAAACTAAGTAAGTTTGACTTATACGAACTTTGATTTGATTCTATACACTGAATATGTTGTTTTAAGATATATAAAAACTGATTTGGTTAATACTAACAACTTACTAACACTAAATCATGATCCTAGAACTTTAAAACTCCAACAGTTAACAAGAGAGATGGATTAAAGAGATTTTGACTTTTGCTTAATCAATGACTGGTTTTCTTGACTTCTTTGAGTTAATTAGACCAAGTGTGATACAAAGCAATAACAAGCAACCACTCAAACAACCTTTTAGACAGTTAAGCTCACAAATCCAAACAAGACTTTATATGACTGTATTGAGACTTTTCAAAGTAAATCACAATTTTAAACCATGAAACTGATTTCAGACTCTATAATAACATTTATTAGGACTAATGAAGCCTTAAACAATAACAATTACAACAATAAACTAAGAAATGACAATGATGCAGTTTTAACTGTTAAAACTAAGTTTTTATAAACTACAACTTTAAAAGAACAACCACTTGATTTTAATGGTTAATTACACTTAACTAAGTCTAATTAACACAAAGAAACAGAGATTAAAGCTATTGAACAACTATCACAGTGAAATGCAAAAGTGAATAAAAAGGCTTACAAAGGCTTCCAAGCTCAAAACTAAGAACCAGGACCAATTATCACCCCTATTAGCTTACCACTAAGCTTCTAACCCAAGGCCATCCATAATCTACCCTGCTCCAGCTGTGAATGCCATTTCCAAGTGATTTTTGAATTTTCAACTATTTAATTTGTATTTTTGGTGATTTTCTGTTTTTGCTTCTAAACTGAATTTTTAGAGTTTCTAATAGCTTTTATAAGCTATCTAGGAGCTTATGTGGCTTATTTAGTCCATAAGAACATCTACAAACAACATTTGATCATTCATGAGATTTTGAAAATAAGGAAAATTGCATAATCTGAGATGTAAATTGATACTTGAATTGAGGTTTCACAAAAGCTTTATTATAACATAAGAACTTGAAATACAGAGTTTTAAGACTAAAACATACACTTGAAATTAAAAGTAAGCTAAAACGACTTAAAATTTTAATATTACACTAGATGATGTTGATACATTGCTTCCCCTCCTCTTTATAATGACTTTTTAGACTCTCTTGATATCTCTGAATCTTTCCCACCATTTCTCAGCCATTGGATTTCACAAAATCATCTTAACCATCCAAGTGGATTTTTGGCGCCAATTTTTCTTTGAGCAGGTTTGATCATTAATTGGGTTGGTTTGAGTCAATTAAAGGTTTTTGGTGCTAGTGGAGGTGGAGGGGACAAGGTAAGGTGAGGGAGTGTTGAAAATGTGGAGAAACCATTACTGGTTTTGGGATTCAGGTGTTGAAGAGGAAGAGCTACAGTGCTGGGCGGTTTTATTTGCCCGTTTGACTTTCGTTGACCGGAGCTTTAATAATACGGGGGTCAAGCTCAAGGGTCATGGGGGTTCAAGGGTTCAAGGCAAAGGGGTCAAACTGTTTGGGCTTGGATATGCATTTGGGCCATGGATTGGATTTGGGCTTAAATATTACAAAGGGATCAGTTTGGTTTAGTTATGATAACAAGGACCAAAAATGTAATTTCACCAAACTTCAAGGACTGATCAAGATACTTTTTCCAATGTTATTACAAGGACCAAACTTGACAACTTTGATAGTACAAGGACCCTTTTTGCATAAAATTCCATTTTTAGAAATCCAAGGACTATTTTTGCAAATTTTCAAACTTTAAGGACCTTTCCTGCCATTTGACCAAAGAATCATTCAAGGATCATTTTTAACAACTTAGAATATTTCAGGGACCTTGAATGATAAAATTCCACATTTTTGAATTCCAGGGACTAGATTTGACAACTTTTAAAACTTGGGGGACTAAAACTGCCAATTTTGCAAACTTGAATCATTTTTCATCTGATTTTGATATTTTTGCATTTAAAACACATAAAACACTGATTTGTGATATTTTCATCAATTTGATGTGTTTCTGAGTGTTTTCAGATGATTTTGCAGTTTAGATTGTACAAAAATGATGAGTATTTAGACACTCATCAATCCCCCACACTGAGATATTGCTAGTCCCTAGCAATGATTTGAGAAAACTTAATGGATTTTAAAAACTCTTTACCAAAAGCCATCACTTCTGGAGTAGCCAAATGTTTCAGTTCAAGTAAGAACTATGGCACACTGATAACCATCTGATTTATTGGCAAATCATAAACCATATAACGGATTTGATGTGTCTTTACCAGAAGCCGTTTGCTCTGGACTAGCCAACTCTTAGATAAATTATCAGAATTATCTTTGGTGAGCTGAATACCAATTATGGATTTTCCACTGCCTTTACCACAAGCCATAACCTTGCGGGCTAGCCAACTCTCACTTTTTAGGATATGGTGAGTTGAGAACCATACAATTTCGGGCAAATTGCAAGCCATATAAACGGATTTGAGAAATCTTTACCAAGAGCCGTTTGCTCCTGGATTAGCCAATCCTTTTGTTTTTTAGACATGGCGGACTGATTGCCATCTGATAAATAAGTGAAAAACACTTATTCCAAAAAAAAATTTGGCCAAAAATGGGGGAATTGGGTGGATAATTTCATGATAAAATTCGTGAGAATTCCCCCCCACACTTAGAAATGAATATTGCCCTCAATATTCAAAGTACCGGCGGTTATGCCGAAACAAAGAACGTAAAAGGGAAATACTACGGCCATTATTATGAAAGATTTATTATTATTATTATTTTTTTTTTATTATTATTTTTTTTAGAACATGATTTTATATACAATAGCGTGGGGAAACTCCCCCACACTAGGGTGGTAGAAAGGGGGTAAGAAGACAGAAATATGGGTGAAAACCCATATGGTGTGTGCTACTATTTTTGATTCCCGAGTCACTAGCTTGACTCGATCCCCGCATTCATTGGTTCATGGGGAAAGTTTGTAGATCCGGGACAACCACAGGGGGAATGTCCTCTCCAAAATAATGCTTTACTCGATGACCATTCACTTTAAAATTAGGACCATCGGGTTGAGATAACTCAACGGTACCATAAGGATAAACCTTAGCGATAGTAAATGGACCAGACCAACGGGACTTGAGCTTTCCCGAGAAAATCTTCAATCTTGAATTGAAAAGAAGGACTCGATCACCAACGTTGAAAACGCGGTTCTTGATCTTGGAGTCATGAATCTTCTTTGTCTTTTGTTTATAGATCAAAGAGTTCTCGTAAGCTTGATCACGAAGTTCATTTAATTCATTCATTTGAACTTTTCTATGATCACCAGCTGTCTGTATATCGAAGTTTGCATGCTTCAAGGCCCAGTATGCCTTGTGCTCTAACTCAATCGGAAGATGACATGCCTTTCCGTACACTAGCTTGTATGGAGTACACCCAATGGGTGTTTTGTAAGCTGTACGGAAGGCCCAGAGTGCGTCATCCAGCTTATCCGACCAGGATGCACGATTTTCGCCTACTGTCCTTTCAAGGATTCTTTTAATACCACGGTTTGAAACTTCCACCTGCCCACTTGTTTGGGGGTGGTATGCAGTAGAGAGACGGTGGGTAACACCATACTTTTGCATGACTCTTTCAAATTGGTCATTGCAAAAATGTGTACCACGATCACTGATTATCGCTCTCGGAGTTCCAAACCTGGCAAAAAGAGATTTTAAAAACTTTACAACAACTCGGGCATCGTTGGTAGGTAAAGCTTTTGCTTCAACCCATTTTTACAAATAGTCAACAGCCACGAGTATGTACTTGTTTCCACGAGACGAAGGAAATGGCCCCATAAAATCAATACCCCATATGTCAAATATCTCACAAACTTGAATGGCATTTTGTGGCATTTCATTTCTTTGACATATATTTCCATGACGTTGACAAGCGTCACAGGCTTTGACAAATTCGTGGGCATCCTTATAGATTGTGGGCCAATAAAACCCGGAATCAAACACCTTCTTGGCGGTGTAGTTTGGACTATGATGGCCCCCGGTGGGTCCAGCATGGCAGGCTGTGAGAATGTCAATAGCTTCCTGTCCATAAACACACCGTTGGATGACTTGATCCGCACAGATTTTGAATAAGAAGGGGTCGTCCCAGAAATAATGTTTAACATCTTTGAAGAATTTGTTCTTCTGTTGGGTCGACATCCCTTTCACAATGAAGTTACCCGCATGGTAATTTGCAAAGTCAGCAAACCATGGGGTGGTAGAATTTCCATGAAAAGAAACCGCATTGAGTGTCTCGAGAGGAAATGTTTCATTTATTTCCTTTTTCTCGAAAACATCTTGGTGAGGGTTTTCTAATCTGGACAGATGATCAGCAGCTAGATTCTCAGCTCCTTTTTTATCACGTATAATGATATCAAATTCTTGGAGGAGGAGAATCCAACGAAGCAATCTCGGCTTTGCATCTTGTTTTGTAAAGAGATATTTGAGAGCCGAGTGATCTGTATACACCACGCATTTGGTCAAGATTAAGTATGGCCGAAACTTCTCAAATGCATACACCACGGCTAATAGCTCTTTTTCTGTGGTGGTGTAATGAGTTTGAGCTTCAATCATAGTTTTACTTGCGTAGTGAATAGGCTGAAAATGCTTGTTTCTACGTTGCCCTAAGACTGCACCGATAGCAAAATCACTTGCATCGCACATGAGCTCAAAGGGTAAATCCCAGTCGGGAGCAACGAGAATGGGTGCTTCAGTAAGCTTTTTCTTCAATGTTTCAAAAGCTTCTATGCACTCGGGTGGGAAGATAAAAGGAGCATCCTTTTCAAGAAGATGGGTCATAGGCCGGGCGATTTTAGAAAAATCTTGTATGAATCTACGATAGAAACCGGCATGACCTAAAAAACTCCTAATACCTTTGACGGTAGTAGGATGAGGCAGTTTAGCAATAACATCGACTTTTGCTCTATCTACCTCAATCCCATTTTTAGAAATCTTATGGCCAAGGACAATGCCTTCTTTGACCATAAAGTGGCTCTTCTCCCAGTTTAGACAAAGATTGGTGTCTTCACACCTTTGAAGCATTTTTTCTAAATGGGAGAGACATGTTTGAAAAGAATCCCCAATGACCGAGAAGTCATCCATAAACACCTCCATTGTTTCCCCGATCATGTCGTGGAAAATGGCCATCATACATCGTTGGAACGTGCCAGGAGCATTACATAAGCCAAAAGGCATATGTTTGTAGGCAAAAGTTCCGTATGGACAGGTGAATGTGGTCTTCTCTTGATCCTGTGGATCAATGGGAATCTGAAAATAACCCGAGAAACCATCAAGGAAACAATAGTACTCGTTCCCTGCTAATCTCTCAAGCATTTGGTCCATGAAGGGTAGAGGAAAATGGTCTTTACGGGTGGCGTCATTCAACTTACGATAGTCAATGCAAACACGCCATCCCGTAACCAGCCGAGTTGGAATTAACTCGTTATCTTCATTTGTGATAACAGTTATGCCACCCATTTTCGGAACACAATGAATTGGGCTAACCCAAGGACTATCTGAGATCGGGTAAATCAATCCTGCATCAAGAAGTTTGATAACCTCCTGTTTGATAACATAATGGATTTTTGGATTCACTCGTCTCTGATGTTGAACTGCTGGTTTAAAGTCATCCTCCATCAAGATTTTATGAGTACAAAACTCAGGGTTGATACCCTTAATATCGGAGAGTTTCCAAGCAATTGCTTGCTTGTGTGACTTCAAGACCTTTATGAGAGCAGCTTTTTCATCTTTACTCAAATCTCGAGCAATAATGACGGGTAATTTATCATCACCTTCTAGAAATGCATACTCGAGATGAGGTGGTAAGTCCTTAAGCTCAACCTCAGGAAATTCTTCAGTTTTCTCAACTGACTTGACTTCCTTGTTATGAAGTTTGATGGGAGGGAGAGGAGGAGAAGTGTCCTGATTTAACAACTTCTTTAGAAGAATATCTCCCCCCAGATTAATCTCATTTTGATTGATCTCATCAGGAATTGAATCACTAGAGTGAGGGGTTGATGATGGATCACCATTGAGCAACTTCTCAATGAGAAGTATGTCCCCCTCAATGTCAATTGGAGCGTGATCAATTTCCCATGGAACAGAATCACTAGCCAAGTATGCTTCAATCTCATCTAAGATGAAGTCGCTTCCCTCAAATGGAGTGAGGGAAGGAGTAGAATTGGCTATGATAGGTTGAAAAGATGTGGTGGGATCCCCACTCACAGAATTATGAGAATAACCAAGAACTTCTTGAGAGTACTCTTCAGAAGCAACATCAATGATATCTATTCGGTTAACCGACTCAGAATCATAATTTGCGGAGTACCTCGAAGTTTTATCAAGGTTAAAGGTGACAGCTTCATTACCAACACGCAATGTGATTTCTTGCTCAAATACATCAATGAGAGCACGACCCGTTCTCAGGAATCCTCGACCAACAATGAGAGGAACCCGATGATCGGCATCAAAATCAACAACCACGAAGTCAGCTGGGAAATGGAACTTTCCTACTTTCACAAATACGTCCTCGGCAATGCCAAGAGGACGGGATATGGAACGATCTGCAAGCTCAAGAGTCATGCATGTAGGAGTAAGTTCCGGAAGAGAAAGTTTCTTCCAGACTGAATAGGGCATAAGGTTGATGCTTGCACCAAGATCTGCTAAGGCAAAGCATTCAACCATTCCTGGGAATACACAAGGTAAGAGAAATTTCCCAGGATCTCCTAGCTTTTCTGGAAGCTTCTTAAGAATAACCGCTGAGCAGTTCTCGTTAAGAGGAGTTTTTGCCATTTCAAACAGCTTTTCCTTATTGCTTAACATGTGTTTGAGAGTTGATGCAAACTTGGGCATCAGCATGATAGCATCCGCAAAGCTTATGTCAAAATGTAACTCTTGGAAAATTTGAAAAAATTTGTCCATTTGATGACTAGCTTTCTCGCGGAGCTTTTGCTCATTCAAACGTGATGGGTAAGGAATAGAAGATTTGGATTTCTGATTCTCAACAGGAGCTACAGGAGGTTCAAAAACAACTCCTTGATTTGACTTGGGTTTCTGGACAACTTGAGGTTGGACTACAGAAGGTAGGACGTGTGCGGTACTTCGTGGGCTTGAATAATGCACCTTGTCCGTTGCTTCCTTGGTAACTTGACTCATTCCTACAGGTGGAGGAGGCATTGGAGTCGTAGGTCCATTGTGTGTCGGAGGTTCACTTTCCACTACCTTCGGGAGAGAAGAAGAAGAAGAGGTAGTAGGAATAGCAGGTCCATCATATGAAACACCACTTCTGGTTGTGATCGCCTTAGCATCGCCCCTCGGGTTAGCGATCGTGTTGCTCGGAAGTTTTCCTGAGCCCGAGGGTTGATCATTTAAAGACTTCTTAAGATCAGCAATCTGACTGACCAACAACCTGTTCATTTCATCTTGGGATTTCATGAATTGCTTCAGTAACTCATCAGATGATGGTCCTGGAGGAATAATGGCGGGAGGAGCTGGAGGGATAATTTGAGGCCGTATGTTTTGATTATAGCCAAAATTCCCTTGATTAGGATTCATATTCCCATGAAATTGATTCCCTCGATTGAAATTGTTTTGATTAAGGTTCCCTTGATGTTGGAAACCTTGATTGGGTCCAGGATAGAAATTACATTGGTTTTGATAACCTTGGTTCATTCTTGGTTGGTTCTGATTCTGGTTTTGCATGTTATGATTCTGGTTAAAACCGGGTGGTGCCTGATTAGTGTTAGCACGGTAGTGTGGTTCATTTTGAGGACGGTATTGATTACCTCCTTGCTGTGAACTACCGGCTAAAGCATTGGCTTCAAAAGGACTACCATCGGTGGCAGTACAATTGTAGTATGCATGAGGACCACCACAAGTAACACAACTCTCGAATTTCTTCACTTCACCATGTGTTGGTGTCTGAGTGAAGGTCACTTTCTTCTGGTTAGCAAGAACCAAAGCCTGAACAATATCTGTGAGTTTGTCAATCTTAGCATCGGTGCTAGATGTACTCACGGGAGATGAAGAAGAAGAAGGTCCAGCATGAGACTGATATGTCTTTGCTCGGAAAGGACGGACCTGAGATTTGTTCTCAATGATTTGCAAGGCTTCTTTGGTAGTCTTGCTCAGGAAATTACCTCCCGCGGAGGCATTCAAAGAGTCTTGATTGGTCTGATTGAGACCATTGTAGAAAGTATCCATTTGCATTAACTCGGTAAAACCGTGATGCGGACACTTGCGAAGCAACTCCTTGTAACGATCCCATGCCTCCCCGAATGATTCATCAAATCTCTGAGAAAATTTCATTATCTCATTCTTAAGACTTGTGGTTCGGGATGGAGGATAGAACTCGTTAACGAACTTGGTGACTAGATCTTCCCATGTCTCTATAGAACGAGGGGGTTGTTTCTCAAGCCAATTCCGGGCTTGTCCCTCTAGAGAAAATGGGAACAGAAGAAGCTTGATAGCTTCATGTGGGACATTCTTGTACTTGATGGTAGATGCAATCTTGTTAAACCATCGAATGTGTGCATGAGGATCATCCCGCTCAAAACCATAGAATTGGCTTTGGGTTACCAGATTAAGCAACCCGGTTTTGAGCTCGAAGGTATCAGCCACAATGGCTGGGACAACAATGGCATCTCCGTAACCCTCGATGGGTGCTTGGAGAAGCTCATTCATGGGTTTGTCTTCTGCCATTTCGACAGGGGGTGGTGGTGGTAGACGTTCCTCAGTCACGGCTGAAGGAGCTGAACGTCCTCTACGTCTACGAGGAATCTTTCCAAGTTCAGAAAGTGGACTTGTAGAACTGGAAGAACGAGTGCGCATGCACTAAGTATAAAAATCAATTTTCAAAACAAATGCGAGGCAAAACGACAAGTGAACTTAACCAATAATCACAAATGAAATGTCTTCTTTGAAAAAGGTACACCAAATCACAAGGACACAAAGGCAAGTTTTAAATCTGATGTTCGGGAACTTATTATGGTCACACCCCCAGTTAGTAGGTGTACTGCCTTGATTTGCGGTGGTTGATTTTTATGTATATATTAAGTACCACTGAAAAGACGTAGGTATAGATTTGTGCAAAGGGTTCAAAAACTTTTGGACAATATTTTTGGTATCGTCTCGTTTAACCAAATCGTACTGTTTTAAGAATCACCTTAAAGACAATACAAGATAGAAAACGCTACGATTGTTTTGTTGTTTTATATTTTTTTTTGGTGTTTTTAACACTTTAGGAAAAGTGTTAATGAACTTTTTGATATTTCTTATAACTTTACAAAAAACTTTTTACAAATGGTGGGGTATGTGCAAGAATGGGTCTGAAAATGGCTTAACACACGCTAAAGCCTCCCCGGCAGCGGCGCCAAAATTTGATCTGCTAAAAACAGTCAAGCTACCTCACACAAGCTAGCCACTTGTGAATGGCTAACCGTAAGAAGCTTAAAACTGCTTAAAACACAAATACAATGAAGTCCGGGAGAATTTAATGAATTCCCGGGTCGTTAAGTCCCACGGAGACTCAATGGTGTGTCAAAACAAACTCAGATGATAGAGTGATCACTAAGGATAGTGATCAGTAAAGGTTTTGGATGAGAAATTACACTACTGATTGATTGGAATGGAATTGGAGACAGAAATGGAAAGCACAACAATCAGATAAAAGAA
The DNA here is from genome assembly GCA_019973895.1 of Chrysanthemum seticuspe. Taxonomy (NCBI): domain Eukaryota; kingdom Viridiplantae; phylum Streptophyta; class Magnoliopsida; order Asterales; family Asteraceae; genus Chrysanthemum; species Chrysanthemum seticuspe. Next base: position 285,661,499 of record BPTQ01000008.1, on the reverse strand, counting down.
ACGTAAAACGTACGTTTAAAAACTACGTACACGTACAAAATAAAAAGTAAAATCTAAGAAATAAAAGACCTAAAAATATGAAAATAACATTTTTGGAATCCTAAAAATAAAAGAAAATTATTAGAAAAAGAAAATTATTTTTACAACTATTTAATTAATTATTATTAATTAAAAACTATTTTAACTATTTAATAAATACTCTAAAATAGAAGAAAATACAAAATAAGGCTAGAAAAATAAAATTATGATTCAGAAGAATCTAAAATATTATAAAACTAATTTTAAAATTAAAAATATATTTTTCACACTTTTTATCTAATTATTACTAATTAATTATTATTTAAAATACACTTAAATACTAGAAAATATAAAATAAATCTGGAAAAATGAAATTTTAACTTGGAAAAATCTAAAATATGATAAAACTAATTTTAAAACTGAAAATATATTTTTTATGCTTTTTAATTATTTATTACTAATTATTTAATACTTATTAACTATTTATAATTTTAATAATTACTAAATAAAAAGAGAAAATTATGAAACTTTTTCTAAAAATACTATATGATGACAGAAAACTAACAAAAGTATAAAAACAAGATTTGCTTAATAATAAGCAAGAAAGAAAAATCAAAAAGCTAATAACTATTAAATAAACACTATCACTGATTTTAAATTGATGTTTTTCTGGATTTTCTTTTTGAAAACTACTTAAATACTAAAAATATGAAACTTTAACAAAGACAAAAATTTTATAAACTTAAAATAAGCTGTTTGATGAGCTTATGAGCTCAACAGTGGGCTTATTAGCTTATTTTGATGGAATAAGCTAAAACAAGCTCACCAGCAGAAACAGAAGCTTAAAATAGATGCAAACAAGCTAGATGAGCTGAAATGAAGCTAAAAGAGACAGATAAGCACACTGATAAGCTAGAAACAAGCAATAAGCACTTATGACACTAGTGTTGAAAAGCAGAAATGGGACAAAGTTTAAGCTAATAGCAGCCCTACCAAACAAGCTTCAAAATGAAAAACAAGGCTTGAGACCTCAAGATGGCCAGGTTGGCTTTCCAAAGAACCAAAGATCACAAGCTTATACCAACTAATAAGCTCTGGGTGAGCTTATCAAGATGGTACCATTCACTGTGCACAGGGCACTTTTTCAGAACAGGTACCCTAAAGAAGCTGGAAAATAAGCACTTAAAAAGCTGATGAAGAGTGAACTAGCATTTTTCTAATTTTGTTTAGCAACTAAACTTTAATACCCCAAGAGCTTTTAAGCTAAAACTCAATATTGAACACACAATGAAATTATCTATTTTAATCAAAAACGACCAAGATGGAAATTTTGACTTTTCTAAAAACTAACTAAGTTTGACTTATATGAACTTTGATTTGATTCTATACACTGAATATGTTGTTTTAAGATATATAAAAACTGATTTGGTTAATACTAACAACTTACTAACACTAAATCATGATCCTAGAACTTTAAAACTCCAACAGTTAACAAGAGAGATGTATTAAAGAGATTTTGACTTTTGCTTAATCAATGACTGGTTTTCTTGACTTCTTTGAGTTAATTAGACCAAGTGTGATACAAAGCAATAACAAGCAACCACTCAAACAACCTTTTAGACAGTTAAGCTCACAAATCCAAACAAGACTTTATATGACTGTATTGAGACTTTTCAAAGTAAATCACAATTTTAAACCATGAAACTGATTTCAGACTCTATAATAACATTTATTAGGACTAATGAAGCCTTAAACAATAACAATTACAACAATAAACTAAGAAATGACAATGATGCAGTTTTAACTGTTAAAACTAAGTTTTTATAAACTACAACTTTAAAAGAACAACCACTTGATTTTAATGGTTAATTACACTTAACTAAGTCTAATTAATACAAAGAAACAGAGATTAAAGCTATTGAACAACTATCACAGTGAAATGCAAAAGTGAATAAAAAGGCTTACAAAGGCTTCCAAGCTCAAAACTAAGAACCAGGACCAATTATCACCCCTATTAGCTTACCACTAAGCTTCTAACCCAAGGCCATCCATAATCTACCCTGCTCCAGCTGTGAATGCCATTTCCAAGTGATTTTTGAATTTTCAACTATTTAATTTGTATTTTTGGTGATTTTCTGTTTTTGCTTCTAAACTGAATTTTTAGAGTTTCTAATAGCTTTTATAAGCTATCTAGGAGCTTATGTGGCTTATTTAGTCCATAAGAACATCTACAAACAACATTTGATCATTCATGAGATTTTGAAAATAAGGAAAATTGCATAATCTGAGATGTAAATTGATACTTGAATTGAGGTTTCACAAAAGCTTTATTATAACATAAGAACTTGAAATACAGAGTTTTAAGACTAAAACATACACTTGAAATTAAAAGTAAGCTAAAACGACTTAAAATTTTAATATTACACTAGATGATGTTGATACATTGCTTCCCCTCCTCTTTATAATGACTTTTTAGACTCTCTTGATATCTCTGAATCTTTCCCACCATTTCTCAGCCATTGGATTTCACAAAATCATCTTAACCATCCAAGTGGATTTTTGGCGCCAATTTTTCTTTGAGCAGGTTTGATCATTAATTGGGTTGGTTTGAGTCAATTAAAGGTTTTTGGTGCTAGTGGAGGTGGAGGGGACAAGGTAAGGTGAGGGAGTGTTGAAAATGTGGAGAAACCATTACTTGTTTTGGGATTCAGGTGTTGAAGAGGAAGAGCTACAGTGCTGGGCGGTTTTATTTGCCCGTTTGACTTTCGTTGACCGGAGCTTTAATAATATGGGGGTCAAGCTCAAGGGTCATGGGGGTTCAAGGGTTCAAGGCAAAGGGGTCAAACTGTTTGGGCTTGGATATGCATTTGGGCCATGGATTGGATTTGGGCTTAAATATTACAAAGGGATCAGTTTGGTTTAGTTATGATAACAAGGACCAAAAATGTAATTTCACCAAACTTCAAGGACTGATCAAGATACTTTTTCCAATGTTATTACAAGGACCAAACTTGACAACTTTGATAGTACAAGGACCCTTTTTGCATAAAATTCCATTTTTAGAAATCCAAGGACTATTTTTGCAAATTTTCAAACTTTAAGGACCTTTCCTGCCATTTGACCAAAGAATCATTCAAGGATCATTTTTAACAACTTAGAATATTTCAGGGACCTTGAATGATAAAATTCCACATTTTTGAATTCCAGGGACTAGATTTGACAACTTTTAAAACTTGGGGGACTAAAACTGCCAATTTTGCAAACTTGAATCATTTTTCATCTGATTTTGATATTTTTGCATTTAAAACACATAAAACACTGATTTGTGATATTTTCATCAATTTGATGTGTTTCTGAGTGTTTTCAGATGATTTTGCAGTTTAGATTGTACAAAAATGATGAGTATTTAGACACTCATCAGTGAGTCAGATAAGGATGAAGTATTTGAACTTGATGATAATATGGCTAGTATATGTCCTCTTTGGGAGGAGGTCAGTAGCTAGAAGCTGATGATTTTGATTTTTTTGACAGATACGAGGCTTAGGTCTATGACTTACCTGGGCAAATGGATGCTTTTTGTGCTCAGTTTGATATCAGGCTTAAGAGTCATGTTAGGAAATAGTTGTTCTTTCTTTGGTTTTTCATAAGATTGACTTGTTTTCTTTTGTAGTGTGTAGGTTTGTAGCTCTATATGTGCTTGGTTTTGCCTATGTAATGGGCTGAGATGATGGAATTCTCTTTCATCCATTGCACTTAAATATTTTTTTGGAGTAAAATATTTTACTAGGGATTTCCCCTTTACCCCAAAAAAACACAGGACACCTAAAGACATGAAAGTAGCAGATGTTAGGAATTCTTCCATGAAACATTTCATAGGGTGTTTTGCAATGTCTTCTGACAATTATGGATTTTTTGAGTGAAGCATGGTAGTGGATATCTAGCTTTAAATTTATAATATCAAATCCTTTATACTTTCACCAACGCTTACGGCAAGTGTACCCGTTCGTGTGTAGTATAGAGCATCGGAAAGACCGCGTCCTTCGCTAGAAGCGAGAGATTCTAAGTGTTTAATTGGATGTTTTAAAATAACCAACTGCGTTTTAAATCCCCCGATTATGTATTTAAACTAAGGGTTAATGATCTAGAAAACATACAAACTTTCCACTTTTTACTATTGTGACAATAAACTTTTTTTTTCCTATTAAAACAAAACAACTTCTTAATGACTATTATTGTAACCAAATAATAGTCATTAAGTGGTAATTAACTGTGGTAATTAACTGTGCCACGTGGCATATTTGGTTACAATAGTAGTAATTAAGAAGTTGTTTTGTTTTAATAGGAAAAAAAAGTTTATTGTCACAATAGTAAAAAGTGGAAAGTTTGTATGTTTTCTAGACCATTAACCCATGACTAAAAACAGAACATACAATAAACAAAAAAGTAAATTGGTGAAGAGAAGATCAAAAGATAAAGGCATGTTTTCCCAGATGATCCCCTAATTTAATCAATGACATAGTTCTAAGTGCAATGTTCTTCTAATGTGTTTCAGTAAGTCTTAGGTAGAGGAGGTCGAGTACGATTGCTTCCACTCCTTACTATTTCCTAAAAGCTGGGCACGCCCTTTCGGGAACTGATACCCTAACTAATTATCCAAGCGTTAAGCTTCTCAACTAATCTATGTAACCTAATTTTTTATGTGGTTTCTAATCCATGTAGTTTTCTTGATAAAGGAGAAAGCGCCCTTTCGGGTCTAATAAAACCAGTATCGCTACTAAATCTTAAACCTTATTATCTACCAATTTTAACTAGGTGAGCCCCTTTTCGAAAACATGCGTCACCATTAAAGATACTTGCAAAGGTATTTTCATGATTCTTAGGCTGGATACAATGGCTTCGGTCGAGCAAGGTTGAGGTCGTCGGTTGTGGCCGGTCGACCCATTGTGAGGAACTAGGTCGAGCTCGGTTGAGGAGAGAGGATGGGGCAATTCGGTTGAGGAGACAACCGAGTCTCACAAGCCACAATTTACCACTTTTCCAAAATTTTCCAACAGTTTGTAAAAAAAATAAAAAAATTAAAAACTTTACCACTTTTACAACATTATAAATACCAACCTCTAACACATTTTTAAACACACAATTTCAAACACAATTCAAACAACTTCTCATCAATATTCATCATGTCACAAATAAAAACTCCCAACTCAAAAAACCGACGATCCCGACTTCCCCAAAATTCCCCGAACTTGAATTTCTCACCGGATCCACCGTTTGAATTAACCGGTGTAACACCACCACAAAATCGGGGTATTCGTTTTCGAGCACCCGGTTTTGATTATGAAACAAGACTACCACAACCCAACCACAATCAAAACCCATTTTACGTCAATCGTCCATATTTCCCACAGGGTCGTCCGAGTATCAATCAAAACCAAGCACCAAGCGGGTCGTCATATCATCCTAACATGGATTTCTCCCAATCTTCCCAACCTAATCAATCGTTTTCACCGCTTCATGGTGTTAATCTTGATATGGATTTTGAGCATTTTATGGAATTCCCTCCTGCTCAATGCTACACGTCTCAAGAATACCCGAATCAAGATGCTTCGATGGGACAAGGTTCGGGGCACGGTTCATACCACGGTTCTATTCGTATTGAAGACGCTGTCGAAGAGACGTCACCCGTCAAATCAAAGAAGGGTTCAAAACGGGCTACAAAGGGGAAGGGCAAGAATGTTGCAACCGAAAAGGTCAAACCATGGACAAAAGCGGAAGAGGTCGTGCTTTGTAGAGCTTGGATACATGTGTCGGAAAATTCGGAAAGAGGGAACGCTATCAACCGGAGTGGGTTTTGGGATGAGGTGATAGCGTACTTTGAAAATGAAACTGGTTCAACAAGAACCTACGACTCCATAACGACCAAATGAAAGGGTATGATTCGTTCTAGGGTTGGTTTCTTTTGTGCAATTATGGATAATATCAAGAATAATCACGGAAGTGGTGAGAATGACGAAGACGACTATGAAAAGGCTTGTAACGAATACCGTGTGCTTCACAAGCATGAGTTTACATTGAAGGAGTGTTGGAAAGTTTTGAGAGGGCATTCTGTTTGGAAAACTGTTGAGATGCCTGCTTTCACCACGACTAGTCAGAAGAAATCCAAGACTTCGGAAACCACCTCGGGGTAAACAAAAGGTCCTTTTCATCCCCAAGACGTGGATGATTCTGAAGAAGAAGAGACTCGAGAATCACGACCAAAAGGTCGTGACGCAGCCAAGAAGAAAGCACACGAGCCACCAACATCATTTGTTACTAATATGGCCAAGAACTTTTTCAAGTTCAAAAGTTCAAGTAAGGAAAAAAACAAGAATATGGAAGAGGAATACATAAAGTTGAAGCAAAAATAGATGGAGCTTGCAGAGGCAAGGGCAAGGCGAACCGAGGAGTTCAAAAGGGAGAAACTTGAGCTCCAACGTCAGCAGCTTGCATTGGCAGGACAATCAAACCGGACGCAAGATTTAATTTTCTACAACACACCCCTCGACACAAATATGCCCGCACGACAACTACAAGAACTTGAACAACTTAAGGCAGCAATCAAAGAACGTTACAACTTAGATTATTAAGTTGTAGTTTTTAATAAGTATTGTAACGTCTACGTTTTATTAGTTTAAGTTTTTAATTATTGTTGTAATGTTAAGTATTTTTATTAATGAAGTTTTATTTTGTTTTTAAAAATATTTGAATTAAAAAAAAAAAAAAAAAAAATTCTCAGGTCACCACTGTGGCAACTAGGTCGTCGTCAGGTCGTCGGAGAGAGAAAGCTGATATGGCACAGACGAACTAGGTTTCCACTGTGTTCAGCCTTATAGGTTTCGTTATGTGGTCTATATACTAAACAACAATAGTTAGCATGTAGCCATGGTCTTTGTAAATGCGTAAGTCTTTAACAGTACATAAATAATCCAAAACACACATTGAATAAAGTGATATGTAATAAAATCATATGTGATTTAACACAAATATCACATGTGATTTTATTAGTATATTCAAATTAGTGTTTAATCACATGTGATTTTTTTATGCAAGCTTCAACAATGAAAAAAACCTTAAAAAAAAGTGCAAAAATGATTTTATTTTATTTTTATTTTTTGTCGAAAGTAAATCAAAGTGTATATCTATAGAAAAATAATTAAATGTTCGTCGTGATGATATATTTTTTTGGCTTAACGATTAACAAAAAGATAATAATACTTGAAAAAAAATGAAAATAGGTTTTTTAAATATTGTGTTTAATATCAACTATTGAATTAAATGGAAATAGAGGGTAAAGATTGGTCATTGGTATCCAAATAAAGTTCGGTATGATATATATTTTTCTCTAACAACCTTTTATGTATAAAAGTGGCTTAGCAAGCAGCTAGGATAAGAAAAACAAGAGATTACTATACAAAGATTGGGATAGAACTTTAAAAGGGTCATCAAACTACTCTATCAATTTTAAAGAATGTTTTCCAAGAAAAAGAAACTATTTTTTCATATAACTTTGAATTACTATTCAAACTTGATATTTTACTCTGAATTTTAATATTAACTAGCCAACTCAACCCGTTCTCACATTTTGCTATCTCGTCTCTATCCAAGTCGGACACAAAAACTTTGAATTTAAAAGTTTGTCTTGAGGCTAATGACATTTATGAATCAACCAAATTAATCGAGAAAGATATTATAAACTACAAATTACAAATTGCAAATTTTACAAATTACAAATTGCAAATTTTACAAATTACAAATTAAAAATTACAAATGAAATTAACTATTAGGAAATGGGCAATTTCGTACTCTCATTCAATATTCACAAGGCTTGCTTTTGTTCCACCTTTCTTTCTCTGCACAAATATGGACGTAGGGGGTTAACATATGGTTATTTCTACGTTATGAGGTAATATGATCAAAAATGAAAAACAGATTATTGCAGTTGAAAACTTGTAGTTAGTGCAAAAATAAGTATACACGTAATCTATATAAATAGCATGGTTATATACTATTATTCAAACCTTGAAGGTGACTGCAACCGATACATCGCCGGAGTAGGTTTGGTCCTCCCTGACCACCCTATACTTCCGACTTCCAAGCTCGGCTTCTCCTTCTTCCATCCCCAATAAAACAACATCCTTCACATAAATCCTACATCCATTAAAATGTTCAATCCAGCATGAGTTAAATATGCACGAACAATCTATGTTGAACATGTCGATAAAAATGGAAAATAATTAACAAAGTACACTAGTTAAGTTTTTTTTGTTCTTACGTGGCTTCACCAATGTATTCGTCATCTGAAACCTTATGCTTGTTCATCACACGAAATACGAGCTTTTGAGATGACTTCTTTTCTTCTACTGAGTAGTCAATCTCGAACTCGAATTTTTGGTCCCAGATAAATTTCTTCCCTTTCCCTATATTCCATCAATTTGTTTATATCTCCACATATACAAGAAATAAGAAGACTAAAAACATCATAGATATTGCTTACCTACAGCAACTTCGCTCACACGCTTTTGCTCCCCGTACTCAATACATACATAAGGTCTATTAACAGCAGATTTAGCACAAGCACAACACATAATACAACCTGAAAAACGAACAAAATTAATAAACATAAACCCATGTTGAAAACGAGTTCCAAAGATGCAATTTCTGAATCATACCGAGAAACTTTTTATCTCTTATGCCTTCGGAATCTACCAATGTCACTTCTAATACGCCACCACTTGTCATCGTTATATCTCGATCTTCCTTCTCTTTGGACAGGACGCACACTCAGCTAGATGATTGATGTGTTAAGAAAACCGAGTTAATTTGCCAGGAGAGAAAGTGGAAATTGTTTATATAAGGTCAATGGAAAGAACTTACGGAGATGGTGTGTTAACGTATTTGACGTTTAATGAAAGTCGTCACGTTGAATATAATAAAGTGAAAGCCATCGAAATTTGCTTATTTAAAATATTTGTTAACAATAGCCCAAAATGAATGTTCTTTTGTTGAAGTTGAATTTAATTTCTAAAAGCTGCATTACAATACATCTTGTCTCAAGGCTAACCGCCTCGAAGTTACTTGTGACATCAAACTTGGGTCCCCGTTTGTACTGCAAAAATTGTTGCTCATTTTTTCTTTCTAAAATTATACAGTATATGCGTCTTACATATGTCTTACATGTATTTTCCATTTTATTGTTAAAAAAAAAAAAAAAAACTTGAAATAAAATATAACGGGATGTTGATTAAAAAGGGAGTCAAGGTACACAACGAAGACTTTGATGCATTGATATATGCATGTACGCTTAAAAGCATGTTCAACTTGCACTATAAGATACTAACAAATTTGATGCAATGGAGTGGTTGGATACAACATGTGCAAACATCTTTGATTTATCATTGTTAATAATAACATATACTGTAATAATTATGATAGGCAGCCTTTTTACCTAACAAATTGTTTGTGTATAAATTGTTAAAATGTATAAGAGATTGTACGAAGATTTAGTATATCACTTTATGAGTTCTCGGTAAATCTAAGTTTATATTATTATTATTATTATTATTATTATTTTTTTTTTATATTACTATTATTATTATTATTATTATTATTATTATTATTATGAACGACAATTTTAATTATCTCACATGACTTAAACAAGACTTGAACTTGCAATCATTTGATTGGTTAAGCTTTTCACAAAACAAAAGGTATCATTGCAACCAGTGTTCTAAAAGGTGCGTCAAGGCGCCGCCAAGAAATGGACCAAGGCGCGAGGTCAAGGCGTCGTGTGAAAAGGCGTGGGATAAGGCGAGAAAAGGGGTGAAAAGGCGCGCCTTTTGGTAAGGCGTGGCGCCATTTTTAGAAGCATTTAGTGGATTTACGGATTTGGGCTTGAATTTATAGTATTTAGGCTATTTCCTTCTTGGGCCTCGTAATTTTAAAACTTAATTCCTACTTGGGCCTCGTATTTTGGCCTGGTTATTTGGGATTTGGGCTTTACTATTTGAAATTGCTCTTAAAAAATGATATAAAATTATAAATACATAAATCTGTAAATATTTTTTTGCCGCCTTATGCACGCCTTAAGAAACGCAAAGGCCTCGCAAAACCTCGTAAGACTTGAGGCGTGACTATGCCGCCTTGCCACGCCTTACGCCTTTTATAACATTGATTGCAACACAAGCCATTTGCTTTTTATATTATTATATCAGTTATGAAGCCGTTAGAACTAGAACTGGTTCAAGCTAAGTTACTTTCCATAAGTTCGCACAAGTAAAATGGCCCACTTTTTGTTTTCTTTTTCTTTTCACGATTCCTCAAACATAATGTACTTCAAAATATTAAATTGCTATGTTTTGTTTGTTGATGTCCTGACACTTAGTGCAGCTACATTTATAGCTTCTGCATATAGCAATAAGTTACCAAATTTATCCATTTTCACCTCAAAGAACATTTCGAAGCACAAACGAAAAGTGCGATCAACTGCAATTGTATTGTGAACGGAATGCCAACTCAACATGATATACGAATATGATAGTTTAGTTGGCGTTGATTACCTGACAAAACCCGTGATCTCTGTGCCATGTGACAAAATTTGCGATTGAATTGCGAAGTATAATTTCATTTCTTTGTTTATAACTACCGTATTGGACTCAATCCAATTCTACTAAGTTAAATAGTCAGTTCTCTAAAAAGGTTTTTAAAGCGAAGCCATGATCACTACAAGAGATTACAAAACCAGACTTCGCCAATACACTTTGGTTGTTTCATAGTGTTCATCCCAATAATCAAAAGTAAGTTGCTTTAAAGTCCATTATGGTTTCTATACATATCTAATGAGTTCCTCATGATAAATCTATGTCGTGTAACAATCAACCTATGATAGATTTATGGCATTGTTACAATTAAAGTTGTACAAGCTGTATAAAACATAACGAGTATGTATTGAAATTTGCAATGACAATCTTAATCAAATCGAAAATACATTAAATATTACTACTTATTATATTCAGTTGAATTTTACAACACTCACTTTTAGAAGAAAAAAATATAACAAAATATCCGAGATTCATACACTTTGGAAACTTCGGTGTTGTGCTTTAGTGACTTCAGTGTTATTTCCCGTTTCTCCTGTTGTGCTTCATTGACTTCGGTGTTATCTCTGATGTCAAATTTTTTGTAAAATATGAAGGTTTCCTGTTGTGCTTCATTGCTTTCTTCCTCTTCATATACAAAGAAGAGAGAAAACCCCATGTTAATGTCCTTGGCATGAAACATATTTCTTATTTTCTTTATCCTTATTTTTCACAAAAAAATCATTCAACCGTAAGATGCAAAAGAACAGTGGCAAAGCTACCATCAAATATTGTGTCACTATATGTGTGTAAGAAATAACACATATTTGATATTAGCAACACCATCTCTATTTGCTACATGAGTTTGACATATTTCATCAAATAAGGTTGAGAGCAGGGGAATTGAGTTATTTGTCAACCTTTTGGCAATGAATAAGATCAACCCATATAATCATGCATTATGAGGTCTAGAAGAATATTATCTACATGAATGTGCTCTGAAGAAATGGGAGTCTCACGTCACATTCTGCAAAAATTGGTTCAACAGAAGTAAGTACATTCATAACATGACAACATCTGGTTTTGACGAGGGCTCTTAACATTTTACCTGAAACTAGATGTTGTCCCTGAACTTTGGCATTGACCTTCGTGTACTAGAACGAAAAATTCCTCATAACATCGATAGAAGACCCTTTTTCAGAGTAGAACCAATATGGTCTATATGATGAAAATATGGAATAGAAGTAGTCAATGTGTTGTAAAGAAATCTTTTTTGGTATATGTATCCAAATATGGGATAGAAGTACTCAATAACAAACTTGTTTATTTAAGGAAACATAAGTTAGGTTGTATTTCGCAAATGATTCAAAAATTTTGTTACAAGTTTCATTTCCCTTTCGCGATCATCTCGTAGTTCTATGTTTTTTCTAGAATCAATCTTTCGCCTCCCCAAAGTCTATTCCTATAAATGGTCCCATATCTTTCCTCCGGTAAAATAGTTTAAAAAAAAAATACAAAACACTAAAAAAATATTGATGAAACGGGTTCCAAAACAGAGTCCCGTTCTTGAGAATCAAAACGAGTTCGTTACGGATTTTCAGGTGAATGATAGTACTCTTAGTGACAAATTACTTGAAGAGGTCTCTACTCTGGAGGCGGTAGTAAAAGAAAAACAAATTAAAATATCAAGGAGATCAAACAACTTTTTTTTTGGTAAAAGGGTTTCCCCTTGTAAAATATTATTATTTCAAAAAACAATTGAAGTACAACGGATGTGGATGAGTCCTACATCTCAGCCCAAAAAGGCAAACCAAAAGAACCTACAATGCTTAAGACCTAAAACTAGCATAAGAAATGACACGTCCTACTTTTGCAAAAATAAAAAAGAACAACCTATCTAAGCTGTCCATGGAGACTAATGTCATATGCATTATCAATTGTGCATCCGTCAGACCACAATCATCAAACTCATCATCATCATAAGGGTTTTGGTCATAGGTGTCCTCCTTCCACTATTTCTATAAGCTCTTTATGCCCAACCACTACCACTTTTAGAACTGTCAAATGCCATAAAACTTGTGGTTTCATTATAGTCCTCAAGAACTTCATCACTATCACTATCCGAAATAACTAAATTCCCAACATTGGAAAACGGATTACCAAACTTTTATCCATCTTTAACCATGTTTGGTGTATAAGGAGTAGCATTGGACGAACAATGGATGTTTTCATTATTTTCCACGTGTCCTCCATCAACATTAGCAGCAACATTACCACAAAATGCTACATTAACAGTAGCACCTTCATCCAAATCAACAATAGGCGTATTGAAATTACCATTTGGTTGAACATTTTCCATAGTAGAATCATCTATCTCATCAAGAGAAACAAACGCATTAGAAGTACTAACCACATTACAATCTTTAGTAGGGTATTTAGAAGTAGACGCCACATTGGTTGAAGTGTTCGCCACTTTCGCAACCTTCGTTGGTTGTCTAGATGTAGACGCCTCTTTGGTATTATGTTTAGTAGGAGACGTCTTGGTATCCTTAGGATCAAGTGGCCGATACTCAAATTTATTCATTTGAATAGCATTAAACTTCTTAGTGTTACCACCTTTCCATTTCACAACAGTATATCCATTATTATACAGCCTCTTAGATACACCCGAATGAATATATTTGCTTTTACCCATCCCATTTACCATGCATTTTGGAGCGGCTTTAGGACAATTATCATTTGAATGACCATAGAGCAACAAGTACTACACTGAGGTGGTTCCCATTCATATTCAATACGAATAGTTTCCTTCATATACCCTTCCTTTATGACTTTAGGAACAACCAACACTAAAATGTCATGAAATTCATTCAATGCATTGATTTCAATCAAAGCTCTTGTATAACCACTACGCCCCCATGACTCCAAACATATGGTATTAGTATAAGAATCTAGCATCATAGGAGTACCAATTTTAGAAGCAATCAAACTCAAACCATCTGGAGTATAAGCAACCAAAGGGACATCGTGAAACTTCACCCATACCGGAACACAAGACAAATCTTCCTTAAGAAGACTTATCAATGGAGACCATTTGTTAAGAAAGATAGGGATTATAGGGATTCCATGAATCATCCAAGGTCCATCCCGGAGAATAGACTCAGCATCCTATATAGACGGGAACTTGAAAAATAAAAAACCATTCGCATTCATCGTACTTTCCGAATTGCATATTTTCCCCAATTGGTACGCACAGACCATTCAACTACAGAAAAGACAAGTCTTTTACCAATAAAATACCCAAAAAGTGAATTTTTCATCTGCTCATTCACCACTTGTACTGAATCTATAGGTGAACCCACATCATAATCAGCATCCTTATCTAACGTTTCTTCAATAGACCGAAAGTTAGCTTTAGTAGAAGATGCATGGCTGATTTTAGAAGCATAAGACAAGGGGGCTTCCATATTAGTTTTGCTCACTGGTATGTTGTCTACCTTGCTATTAGAAGGCATAGAAGTACAAGAAACACCACTCATTGCCTCTTCAAAACTCTTACACGAAGCCATAGTAAGAGTAGTAGGTTTGAATGGCATTCCATCTTCGCTCAATAAAACTGCTATACCATCAAGCAATTGATTTTCTAGGTTATGGATCTTAGAATCAAGATCAACACCAGAATCTGAACTAGAACCGCATGTGATTCGATTTTAATATAAGCAGTTTTAATTTATAAAGTTTTCCCGTTAGATTTAATAATCACTTGAGGAAAAATGATAATCAATCTTCCGGAGTCGTATCCCACGATGAGATATGAATTGAAATTTGCATTTTTGTCTTTTGTTTGATGCTTGATTATAGCATATTTTTGGTTATAGATTTTATAAAAGATTTTTAGAACTATTTTAGCTAATAGATAATATTTTTAACTAATTAAAATTAGACTAATGACGAAATAAAATTAAGCTAAAAATATGATAGTAAAAGCTATGCTTTTCAAGTGAGGTGAAAAGGTAAATCGAGCGTGAATAATCTATTAAACCCATTTGATTAATACCCGTCAAATTAAAATTCTTTTCTCACAACGTTGGCTTATATTGAATGTTGATGCAAATAATATCTAAAAACATCATTTCTATATTTCGATATCTCTACGTTTTGATGATAACAAATTGTAAAAACATGTTACGTCAAAATTAACGTAAACAAGTTTTCAGTCGAAATATCCCGTTTCTACATATATCACTCTAGGTATGAACAAAAAAATTTACAACTTGAAAAAATGATCAAATAAGTGAATTTGTGTTTCAAACTTCACATTGGTGACAAAACATTTTTTTAAAAATACATTTTACAAATTATTTTTGTATAATAAAGAAATGTTTTAATTGGAAAAACAAGTTTAAAAATCTCAACAACTACCCCCCCCCCCAAAACAGCTCCAAACTTCTCCAAATAAACTTTCACCACTAAAAACAAAAATTTGAGCGTTCTTGTCTGGGATGGTACCACTAAATTTAGTGGTACCATCGGGTATCTAATGGTACCGTCCTACTGTAATGGTCGAAAATTTTCTCCCTATAAATACCAGCCCACTTCACTGTTTTTAGGTATCCTTTTTCACATAAAACTTTCTGAGTTTAATTCCCTTAACACACTCATATTCCTTTGATCATTTAGATAATTTTATTTTGTTTACGAGTGATACTTTCTTCCAAACAAGTGATCACAGTCCTTCTAATAGCATCAAATAATCCTGATTTTTAAGTGTCAATTTCTCACGTTTATGCTTATATTTTACGTATTTATATGGATATATACTCATATTCCTTTATATTTCGTTTCTAGGTAATATATAAGCATTGGAGCTTAGAGACCCGGATTTGGAGATGTTTTTAACAGTTTTTACCTTAGTATGCTCTTATTGAAGAAGCTACGGCGTAACTCCTACTCTCAATTACGCCGTAGCTGGGACTATGTTATGAAGACCAAGTCAACAACAGTTACGGCGTAACTCTCAACTTAAGTTACGGCGTAACCATATAGGTCATGTGGAATTTCACGCCTCTATCAACTACGCCGTAACCTCCAATCTTGCATTACGATGTAACCAGTACTACGAGACTTGAGTTTGGAGGATAATAAATTACGGCCTAATCCTCAATAAGTTTATGGCGGAGCTATAATATACCTTAAGTTACGCCGTAATCACCACTACAAGAGTTGAGTTTGGAGGATAATTAAGTTACGGCGTAACCACATTATTAGGTTACGCCGTAGCTATGATCGGGCCTATAAATACAAGCCCTAAAATCTGCATTTTACATCATTCACTCACCACAAAAAGTAGAGAACGTGAAGAGGCTTCCAAGGGCAGGTCATACACATCATACGGAACTATCTCCAAGGGAGAAATCACTCCATATCATCAATAAGCTTTAGCGATTACTATTTATTCACACTTTAATTCATGTCTTCATCAATTATGTAAAACATTGAATTGATTGTGTCTTTTAATATGATCAGCTAAGCACCTTTGGTGCTAGCCTAGTTATGATTCCTTGATTGTATTATTGATGTTTTCATTCTTCTATAATTGTTTCTAGTGTATGCATGCATAGTTCGTTGGTAGTCACCCTAGCTTCGGTAGTTTTGAGTTGCGGTCGTACTTATTTGCTTAGGAGAATTGACCAAAGGACCCTAGAGAAGTAGGTAGAGAGGGTTGGTAAGAATTGACCAAAGGACTACCAATCCCTCTTGTGCAAAATGACCAAAGGATCACCGTTCAGAAGGAGGAACACAAGAAGTTAGGGATGTGTGTCTAAGATGCTAGCACCTGGGCATACATTGTTTTGAATCTTGCATGTAGGGTACTTAATGACTTGGCTTAGTTTTCTTGAGACCCTCGACTCCTCAAAGGGTAGGCCTTTGATGTCGGGTAGGAACCTTTGTTGATAGGCTATGACGAATTGACCAAAGGCTTTCTAGTGAATTGAACCCCCACTTGAAGCAATAGGAAGAAATTAGGAAACATAGACATATCATGATATGATGAATAATTAGGTTAGCACACTTTCTCACAATTATTCACAACCCTTATTTAATTTCCGCATTTTATTTCTTGTCTTTTAGTATAATTAATATTTCAACAATTAATCTCTTAAAAACCGTGACATTAGACTTAATAGGATCCTCATCTACATAGCTCTTGGGAACGACCTCGACTTTACCACCTTCTATACTATGCACGATCGGGTTCACTGCTCGTTAGTGCAATAGGTAGACCTTATGTAAACGAGACTTAGAAATATTAAATCATGGTCGGAAATCCTTCATCAAAAGTTTGGCGCCGCTGCCGGGGAGCTATGCTATGATTTTTGTTAAGTCTTTTATTTTTGTTTTACTCAGGACCTACTTTTAGTTTCAGGTACTATGGCAGTTGTCGACATCGACAACCTCACTCTCGAGGAGTACCTCGCAATGACTCGGGATGAGCAAGGGTCGGGGCATGTTAGGCCGGCTATTGGAGCAAATATCCAGTTCGAGATAAAGCCATAATTCATGAGGGAGATGCGAGCAAATCCTTTTTCAAGAAACATTACAGATGATGCCTATGAGCATGTGGAAAATGTGGAGTACATTGTTAGCCTCTTTAATATTCCTGGAGTCTCAAACGATGCTGTTATGCTCTGAGTGTTTCCTATTACACTCACTGGAGCCGCAAAAAGATGGATCGACAGATTTCCCGTCGGGGCAGTTGATACATGGGCTCACCTCAAGAGGTATTTTATTCAAAGATATTGTCCTCTTTTGAAGACGGCGAAACAACTCGAGGAGATCCATAACTTTAGACAAGAAGGTGATGAGACGTTGTACCAAGCTTGGGAAAGATATAATGATCTCCTTTACAAGTGCCTTACTCATGACCTTAAAAGCGAACAAAAGGTCAATATCTTCTATAAAGTCATCAACATTGCTACAAGACAGATGCTCAACTCTCAAGGGCCAATTCCTGGGATGACCCCTACTCTAACCATTGAAGCTATCCACAAACTGGTTGACCACTTTCAAAAGTGGCACGAAGGAGGGAGCAATAGAAGTATTGTTAGGATCTGGTAAATCCAGTAGTTAAAGTGTCGGTCACTTCAAGTATATATACTCGTTAGAAAGCTCGTAGTCGTAGTCATCTAAGGAAAGTAAGTAGATTACTTAGTAACACCATGGAGGAAGGACGGGTATTTACCCACTGTATAGCTGATCCACAGCCTAAAGTAGGCGCCCTATGTTTGTACCTATAAATACCCTTTGCCCTCCAAGGCAAAGGGTTGGAGCTTTCATAATTCATTTTTCTTTGTCTCACTAAGGTTCCCATTCTCTCCCACTTTCTCTCTCTAAACCATAAACCTTAAGCCTAACCTTGAGCTTATGATGTGTATGTAAAATCCAAGATGCTACAAATGGTATCAAGAGCCATGGTTTGATAATCCATCTCTCATGTTCTTGGTTTTATAGTTATTGTTGAGTTAAGGTTTGGTTTTACTCTTATCTTTGGGTATACGCGTGGGTTGCGTATAAGTTTTTTTGAAAAGCTTAAAGCATTTGATTTTACACTTAAAAACTCAAGATTCTTATGGGTTAAGGTTTATTGAGTGTTAAAATTTATGTTTCTTGCAAAAAGTTTCAAACTTTACGTGTTTTTATAAGTTTTTAAGCGTGTTTTGTTTAGGGTGTACGATCCTACGCGTAAGAGTGAAAAGTGGTTTGGATCATCAAGTCTTAAACTTTATTGTTGTTTTGGTGTTTTTGAGGTTGTTTCATCACTATAATCTGGTTTACTAAACGGTTTTGATCATAAAAATCGCGTTTGGTAAATTTGGTACTTCTTAAGCATAAGAAAACCCTAATCTTACGCGTAAGGTGTTCTTCACTTGATCTTCGAATCTGTTGGTTTATTCAGTGTTTTCTTTCTTGGATAAGCCTGAAAATACTTCGACTTTGAATATCTTTTACACTGGTATAAGTGTAAAGGATTTTTTGGTTAAAACCCTAATTTTACGCATAAGCATAAAAGCTTACGAGTAAAATCTTTACGCCTAAGCCTTTTTCTACGCATAAGCTTGTCTTACGCCTAAAGAAATCTTACGCATAAGGTTCTTACTACTAAGCCTTTGGTTTACGCTTAAACTTAAGTTTTTTCCTTAAAAATCTACGCATAAGCTTTTGTCTACGCGTAAGCTATTGTGTACGCATAAGCAATCTTTACGCATTGTCTACGCGTAAGCTGTTGTCTACTCGTAAGCTTATGTTCTACGCCTAAGTGTATAAGTTTTATGGTTTCTCTCTTGATTTTGTAAAATCCCGTGAAAGAATCTATTTCCCGGTTAAATCAAAGATTTGTAAAATCCCGTAGAATTTAAACATGTCTTCCGTTGCTGATGACGTGCAAGCTGCAGGCTTTGATACTCGTCCTCCCATGCTTGATAGAACTGATTATGACTCTTGGTCTCAAAGAATCAGACTATATTGCTTAGGAAAGGAAAATGGGGTTAACATCCTTAAGTCTATTGATGAAGGACCATATCAAGTTGAGACCACCAGAGACGTTCTGGAAACTACTGCTGATGGTACAGTGACATTAGGATTGGATAGACCAAAGACTTATGATGAACTTACTGATAAAGAGAAGAAGAGATACGATGCATACATCAGGGCTTCAAACATCATACTCCAAGGTTTACCTAAAGACATTTACAAACTGATCAATCACAACACTGAAGCTAAGGCAGTTTGGGATAATGTTAAAATGCTTCTATCTGGTTCAGAACTAACTAAGGAAGATATGGAGTCTCAGCTATATGATGACTTTGAGAACTTCAAAATGATACCAGGGGAAAGTGTAACTGAATATCATGTCAGATTCCACAAGCTTGTGAATGATATGAGGAATATCAAAATGACAATGCCAAATATCCACCTAAATTCAAAGTTTGTTAACAACATGAATCCCGAATGGCACAAATTTGTTACTGCAGTCAAACTTAACAAAGGGTTGAGAAACACCAATTATGAGCAATTGTATGCTTATTTGCTTCAAAATGAGAAACATGCTGCATTTGAGCGAATGATCATGGAAAAGTTCAAGACCAATGCTGGAGAAGCAAGCTCTTCAAATGATTCAACCGCATTCTACACTAATGTAGGGATTACTACCAAAGCATCACAAGTCATACCCACTGGAAATGGTAACCATAAGCTCATTCCTGATCCAGGATATAAGCCTCCTGATTCTGACGCAGTCATGGAACACTTTGTCAATCAAGTGGCTTTTATGGTCAAGCAAAACTTAAATCTCACCCCACACACCAATAATTATCTCAGAACTGCGTCTAATCTGCACAATCATGCTACTGTGAAAGACGGAAAGATAGTGGTGCAAAATGTACAGGGAAGACAGAATGCTTACCTTCTGTTACGAATTAGAAAATTACAGTATTGAAGAGTCGGTCACCCCAACTATTATCTAGCATAAGTTAGCTCGTAGACTTATCGTTAGTTATGTATTTATGTAGTTATTTAGTTAGTCAGTAGCGTAGAATAGTTTAGTGCAACACCGTGGAGGAAGGACGGGTCTTTACCCACTGTATCCCTGATCCACAGGCCGTCAGGAGGTCGTTTAGTTTGTAACCTATAAATACCCTCTACCTTGCAAGGTAGAGGGTTGGATGTTCTTTGGTAATCTAATATTCCACAAGTTTCTCTTACTAGAATGTCCCACTCTTTCTCTCTCTAAAACCATCTATGTGCTCATTGTGTTAATGTTATGATGTGTATGTGAAATCCAATATCTTACAATTGGTATCAAGAGCCATGGTTAGATCATATCTTGCACATCTTTGGATTTCTAGTGGTTTTTAGGTGGTTTTTGAGTTTGAAAAAGTTTAGTGGTTTTTGCATCATTTGGTTGATTTCTTGTGGTAAAGTTTGAATTTTGTTAGTA
The DNA here is from genome assembly GCA_019973895.1 of Chrysanthemum seticuspe. Taxonomy (NCBI): domain Eukaryota; kingdom Viridiplantae; phylum Streptophyta; class Magnoliopsida; order Asterales; family Asteraceae; genus Chrysanthemum; species Chrysanthemum seticuspe. The sequence goes on along the minus strand of BPTQ01000008.1, from coordinate 285,640,871 downwards.
CTTTCATGTTTAGAATCATCACAAGTGTTTAGGTTTTCATTTGGTTAGCTTGAATCATCTTGGTTGGGTTGTTTTTGGATTGAAAAGTGATGTTTATAAGGTTTTTCTTGCTAGCGACTTAGCTCACGGTTTATTTTTCTTCATAGCGACTTGCTTCACAAAATTGTAGCGAGTTACAGCTTTAGACTTAGCGAGTTAGATCTAGCGAGTTAAAGTACAAGTAGTGGACTCTCCACTACGAGTAGCGACTTGGTGGTAGCGACTTGGTCTGTAGCGAGTTGCTCTTTAGCGACTTGTATCTCTAGCGACTTGTGTAGCGAATTGCTGCCAAATTTTTGCTAGCGACTTGAGTCGTAGTGAGTTACTACTTAGCGACTTACCTCTGGCTAGCGACTTGGCACGCTAGCGACTTAGTAGTGTGGCGAATTAAGTATTGGCGACTTGGTGTAGTATCTTCTAGCGACTTGGGATTATTACTACTTTGTTTGTAGCGAGTTAGTTCTAAATCACTAGAGACTTGGGGAGTAATTCATAATAAAACAATGTCTGTCATCACGGATCCTTTAATCACCAAAGTACTTGCTCTCTATGACACATCACAAAATAGTGAAGCAGAATGCTTATCTGAATGCCATACACTTATTGATTCAGTATCGATTAATCAGAACAACTCAAATAAGTCACTCTTAGTGTCTGCACATGATGCTAAGAATATGGAATGCACCAGTGAGCCGTTTCAACATCTCAGTCTGCTTCTCAAATTACTCTTATCTACAACCATGGATCGAACGAGTTGTGCCATCCTTCGTCAGGATTTTCCCACTTTAACAAGAACTGTTTTGCTTAACTTAGAACGACTGAGGTTTCAAATTACCAAAGAAAAGATCTCGACTGATGATTCTCATGCTGCCCTCCAAACCATCTTCAACCAATTTCAGCCACTTATCCGGGAAGAATACTCCTCAGATTTTGATAATATCATGACTGGAATGTCTTTCAAGAAGCACACGGGAATGGAAATTCATGAGTTCAGAAACTCATTTATTCAACTTATGAGTAATATGGAAACATACATCGAGGAAGCTGCGAAAGAGAATAACAAGCTGAAGGAATTGAATGAGTGTCAAGAGTGTCCATGGAACAATGATGACGTGTCATGCTTCATCCCAGTTGAACCAGCAGAAGACACTGTTTGCAGAATCTCAGTTGTGATGGAAAAGGATGAAGAGAACATCACTGATCTCAAATTCTCAGAGTCAGAAAAGGTATCAATCAACAAGGTACACTTATCTGATCACACAAATTCTCTCGAAAAGGTACATGACTCTTATCCTGAACATAACAATGGGGAATCAATCTTTGTTTTGTCTGAATCTAATGCAAGTAACATGATTGAAAAAAAGGGTATATGATGAGCTTTCAAACAAATTTTCAATTCTTGAAAAACACTGTATCTCTTTGCAAATTCAAATACAACATAAGAATGAAATGTTTTATGCAAAAAAACCGTGTAGTAATCTGGAACTTCCAGAATTTAGAGAATTTTTTGAAATTAATCAGTTAAAATCCCAGATTCAGGACAAAGATTCGACCATAAGTAATCTGAAATCGCTTCTTTCAGAAGCCCAGAAATATGACTGTCATGAGATGAGTGATACACTAGAATCTAGAAATTCTGAACTAGCTCTATGTGTGTCCAACCTTCTAAGAGAAAATGAGCATTTAAGAAAGAACCTTGAGGAAACAAACTCTAAGTTAGTCAATCAATCTAACCTCTTGATGAAAGATATTGATGATCTCAAAGCACAAATTCAGGATAAGAGCTTCAATATAGTTGCCCTAAAAAATGAGCTCAGGAAGTATGTTGGAAATAGGATGAACACTAAGTTTGCAAAACCTTCAACTTTGGGAAAGTCAACTGTTCAGAACCACTTGAAACGAACAGTTATTAAACAACCTAATGCCTTTAGGTCTGAAAGAGCTAAACCATTGAAATCTAAGCTTACATCCCAAGTTGATAATAAGTCTGTTTTGTCAAAACCAGTCACTTCATTGACTAGTTCAGATATGATGAATCCCATGCATAGGACTAATGGAGATCACCCACAAATCAGAAATGCTATAAGCTTAACTAGGTCTCATGCAAAACATAGTCTGACAGATCAATCCCCTAAGAAATTCTCTGATCACAAAAAGACAAATAGTCAAAACAAGGGTGTGCACTCATTTAGTTCAACTCACTGTGGCTTCAAATGGATTCCCACTGGTAGATTATTTAAGTTTACAGGACTTAAACGAACTTACATCCCTAGATCATGCCTCAAATGGATTCCTACAGGTAAACTTTTCAAGAATGTAGAGCCTAATAGGATCTCCATTAATGATAAGTCTGTATTATACTGTGATGCATCCAAATGTGAGACTAATCATGTAACTAACTCTTCTATGTACAAATCTACATGTGCTTCCAGTACAATGTGCTCTCAGTCTTTTTCAGGTACAATGCTCAACTCAATCAGGAACTTCATGACTTGGTTCCCATCAGAAATGAACATAGCTCATTTAGGAGCTATAGCGTGCAACAGTTTATGCACTACTTACTTTGACTCCTATTCATCATTGAATCAGGACTCGTTCATCCATATCTTTGTATAAATCAAGTTATTTTATAAAAAAAAAAAAAAAAAAAAAATTTCTTATATCATGTTTAAATTCTTTAAATTTACAATTTTATCACGTTTTTCCTATCTAATAAAGAATATTTTCACTGTTATCGATAACATCTACGGTCCTAGAAATGTCATTCAATAATGGCACGGGATCATAGATGAAGTTCGAACAATTGAAATATTCTTGTCTCCATTTTATCGGGGTAAACTTATGTCAATCAATGTTCTTTGATGAACTTGATTGAGGGGGAGATTGTGTATATGTTTTTCTTGACTACCTATGCCATTGGCTTCTGTGCTGGTTATAATGCTTGCTCGTTTGTAAGTTGAGGTCGTGTTTTGCCTCTGTAACTATCTGGTTATGGTTTCTGTAGGTTGTGGTCATATCTTGCTCATGTGATTATCATTGTGTACCTACGTATTAAGTGCCTAGCTTAGATTTAAATGCTTATGTGTCTAAATGTTTAATTGATTCATGGTGATCAGTGTGATAATCTTTGCTAGAGGCTTAGTCTATAATCTGTGTTTGCAACTTACCACTCGTTCATCAATACCATAGGGACCAAAGTTGCCATATAGTGAAAGTTATGTTGCACTAGCGACTTACCTCACCTCATGCTAAAACCACAAGGACCAATTGTGTCAT
>BPTQ01000008.1:285438505-285637456 GCA_019973895.1 Chrysanthemum seticuspe | reverse complement strand
TTATTTGGTACAAAAATCGTTAAAGTTATATTATTACGACGATTTTCTTAAAAACTACTCGATAATTATTTTATCACTCAAATTTCACAAGGAATGTATTTTTACAATTTTTATTATCTCATTACATTCTATTTTGATCTATTAAAAATTTACTTGTATCAAAAATTATCATTTACTTTACAAGTTGCATTTAACTACATTTTAGTTACATTTTTATTTACAAGTATATACAAGTATACACAATTATTAAAAAGAAAAAAAAAAAATATCTAGACACATTCCTCCCCCCTTGGCCGACCAAGGGGGAGGGTTGTCATTAATTGAGCATGGTTTCTTTGATTGTTTAAAAGTTTACACAACATAAAAGTCTTACTCTTTCCTTTATCTCATTTCATTCTCACATATTCAAGTGTTAGTAAAACAAAAAAGTTTCTCTCATTCTTTTTGTTCTTCCAAAACCGGCCATAGAGGGTTATACAAAGGGATCACAAAAATTTTGCTAGTTCAAGCATAATCACAATCTAGATAATACTCTTTATAAGGTTTTGAAATAAAAACCAAGAGTGTTTAGGTTTAACCTTGTTCTTTGCACCTCATCATATTAACTAGTAAGTATGTTTCTTTCATTTTTCATGTTTCCTTTTCATTTTATATTCATCTATTCATTTTTGGAACAAGCATGCAAGACTTGTGTTGTTTATACCATTTTTCATGATTTTTAGAGTTATATATACATATGGTCATCCTATAATTATCCCCTTGGTATACTTTGGTCTTGATGATGTTTAGGAACCCATGACACCCTAAGAAGGTGTATGGTAGGATTAGATTAGTTTTGGAGTTGATTTGAAAGGATTAGAATAGGTTTGGTACGAGAAAAACTATTTCCGATACGTATAAAATGTGTTCTGTCCTTGTTTTGATTTTCTGGAAAATCCGACTGTAGGCACGACTTTTTGGCCTTGATATTTAGAAAATATACTTTAAAACGAATCCGTGGCCGCTTGAACGGATAAAAACGGAGTTATAACGAAGAAGTTATGAATTTTTAAAGTTTGGCGACGAAATATATTATTTTCTGAAATTTCAGCATACTATTTTTACTCTATTCGGGTCAAAAACGAGTCCTAAGCTTCACAAATTATTTCGACTTATCAAAAATATATTAGTATACTTCGATACGAAGCTAAGGACGTATTATACGTAGAAAACGGATTTGAAACGACAAAGATATGCACGTTTTCATAAAATTGCCGTAACTATTATTTTCTGAAAAACTATATTATTTTACAAGTGTTACGGTAGCTGAAACGTCCATGTTGAGGGCTGTTTTTAACCATGATGTGGAACTTTTTGGAACGAAATGTCTTCTGATGAAATTAAGATCACCGAGCATATTTTTCAAAACAATCAACCGTTTGTATAGCGGAGTTTTAATAAATTATTTACGGATGCTTAAACTTGGCCGAAACTCACTTTTTACACAACAATTAGACAAAATCACCATCTTTAACCCTTATTATCTTTACGTTCGAGACCTTTATGTCGAAAACTCCTGAACTGAAACTTTTAGATTTTGATACAAGCTTTCCAAAACCGTCGAGTTCATTTCCTAACGATCGACGTACACCATTTTACGACTAGTTTTCCAAAGCCATTTTTGTTACTTTTATAAAAATTCCGACGACATTGTTTTACGTCGAAAAGTGAAAATTTCACCATAAATCATTACAAAACCATTGTAGGATGACATTTTGACGTAAATACTTGTAAAGTAATTTTTGAAGGGTCAAGACGTCAAAAGAGTATTTTTCGACGATAAGTATTATTTTTCCAAAACTTGCAAATGGTATAAATAACATACGAAATGCATGCATAACATTACATTGCAACTCATTACATATCATATCATTCGTAATAGGTCCAGATTAAAGTATTCCGATACATCTCAGTGTACTCACTCTTGTCATCATACCAGTTTACCAAGTGAGTTTTCATAGCCCCGTTTTACAAGTTTTTACATTATTTCAAACCTACGGGGGAGAATACATTGCACAACATTTTTATTACGATACCAAGTATGTTAAATTCATTTACATTGCTTGAGTTACAACGTTGCCAGTTAAAAGTCCCCACTTTAATGCATGAGCCGTTAATTTCCTAGAAGCGTGTGTGAGTGGATAGATCTATCGAGGGTGACGCCTCCATCCGGGTTGGTGAATCCCAATTGTCATACAGATGCAGTTCATTCATAAACATTATTAGAGTTGTTTGGCAAGACACTCTGTTGGGGCGTACATCAGTCTGAGCTTCGGTATCATGCGCTTAAGCAATTGTAACATTTTTACGTGACATAATTGTCATGCCTGTAACATTTTTACGTGACATAATTGTCATGCCTGATCTATACTTGCGTAGTCGTATAAAACATTTACATAAACCTATGATTTCTCACCAACATTATTGTTGACCGTTTTAGCAATGTATTTTCAGGTAACTGAGGCATTATCATCATGACATGGTTTAGTGTGACAACCCGTACTTTCAGGTCATTTCTCGACACCGTTCATGTTTTATTATTTCAACATTTATAGTAAACTTGGTTTACTTGTTTCAAATTCGCGTAACCTTGGAGGTTTAGCGGCGAATTCATGATCATGACATCACGTACATTTCATATGGACTATGATTAGTCTACATTTCATTGACATCATGTGCATCTCATTAATTCATTCACGACATTTCATTTTCACTTGCAACGCGTAATTTTTATATTTAATAATCTTTATCGCGTGAGTTATTATTTTTAAATATTTAATCCATTACTTTCAAAAATGATCCCGAGGTATTTTTAAACTTACATTTAGTTCATAAAAACTATATTTTTAGTTTTCCTAGTGTTTCAAATTTATTTGGTATATTAATCGTTAAAGTTTAATTATTACGTCGTTTTTCTTAAAAAATTATTCGACAATTATTTTATCACTCAATTTTCACAAGGAAAGTATTTTTACAATTTTTATCATCTCTTTACAATCTATTTTGAACTATTAAAAACTTACTTGTACATTTTCTACATTTTACTTACCTTCTCTTACAAAATTACACAAATGTTAAACAAATTATACAAGTAATAGATTTAAAAAAAAAAAAAAAAAAAAAATATATGGGAGAGACAACCCTCCCCTAAAAACCGGCCAAGGGGAGGGTGTGTATTAAATGTTGGCATGGTTAATGTTTTCTCAATAATTTCATTCAATCATAAAAAGTCTAAGTCATCTCATTTTCACTTCACTTCATCTAATTATTTCACATAGTTAAGAAAAGAAAATCTTCTCCTTTGTTCTTGCTCCATAAAACCGGCCACACTCAAGAGGTGCCAAGGGATCAAAAGTTTTGCAAAATCAAGTGTTAACAACCTAGTTTATACTCTTTTTATGGTTTTGAAATAAAAACCAAGGGTATTTAAGTTTAATCCTTGTTACCTACACCTCTTCATTATCACTAGTAAGCTTGTTTTTATCATTTTCAAGTTTCCTTATCATTTTCATATGTTTCTTTTCATGTTTGGAGCTTATATGCATGATATGTGATTTATACCATTTTTCTTATGATTTTTGGGTTATATATATAATTATGGTCATCCTATAAATATTCCCATGGTAATCTTTGGTCTTGATGGTGATTAGGAACCCATGACACCCTAAGAAGGTGTATGGTAGGATTAGATTAGCTTTGGAGTTGATTTGAAGGGATTAGAATAGGTTTTGTCCGAGAAAAACTATTTTCGATAACTATATAATTGGGTTCTGTCCTTGTTTCGAAATTCTGGAAAAACCTACTGATGGTACGAAACTTTGGCCTTGATATTTAGAAAATATACTTTAAAACGAATCCGTGGCCTTTTGAACGGATAAAAACGGACTTATAACGAAGAAGTTATGGATTTTTAAAGTTTGGCGACGAAATAAATAGTTTCTGAAAATTTCAGCATGCAGTTTTTAGTATTTTCGGGTCAAAAACGAGCCTTAAGCTTCACAAATTATTTCGACTAGTCAAAAATATATTAGTTTACTTCGATACGAAGCTAAGGACGTATTATACGTAGAAAACGGATTTAAAACGACAAAGATATGGCCGTTTTCATAAAGTTGCCGTAAATATTATTTTCTGAAAAACTATATTATTTTTACGTTACAAGTATTTCATTAGCTGTAAAGGCTATGTTTGCGGCTGTTTTTAACAAGGTTGTGAAACTTTTTAGAACGAAATGTCTTCTAGTAAAATCAAGTTCATCGGCCATATTTTTCAAAACAAAAAGCCGTTTGTCAAGCGGATTTATAGTGAATTAATTACGGAGGTTCAAACTTGGCCGAAACTCAATTTTCTGCACACAATTAGCAAAAACCACCATCTTTAGCCTTTGATATCTCTATGATCGAGACCTTTTGAACGAAAACTCCTGAACTGAAACTTCTAGATATTGATACAAACTTTCCAAAACCGTCGAGTTCGTTCTCTAACGATCGACGTACACCGTTTTACGGCTAGTTTTCCGAAGCCATTTTTGTTAATTTCATGATTTTTTTCCGACGACATTGTTTTGCGACGAAAAGAGGTAATTTCACCAAAAATCATTATAAGACCATTATAGGATGACATTTTGACGTAAAAACATGTAAAGTCATTTTTGAAGGGTCAAGACGTCAAAAGAGTATTTTTCGACGACGAGTAATATTTTCAAAACCCGCAAATGGTATAAATAACATACGAAGTGCATGCATAACATTACATTGCAACTCATGACATATCATATCATTGATAATAGGTCCCGGTTGACGCATTACATTAAACCTCAGTGTACTCACTTTTGCCGTTATTCCAGTTTATCCAAGTGAGTTTTCATAGCCCCGTTTTACATGCTTTCGATTATTTTCAAACCCACGGGGGAGAATACATTGCACTACATTTTTTTGTACGATACCAAGTATGTTAAATTCATTACATTGCTTAAGTTACCGCATTTGCCAATTTGAAAGTCCCCATTACTTGAACATGAACCGTTAATCTTTGAAGCGAGGATGAGTGGATAGATCTATCGAGGGTGACGCCTCCATCCGGGTTGGTGAATCCCAACCAGGCAAACGGATGCATTTCATTTGATGGTATTACGGAGTTGTCTGGCAAACACTCTGCAGGGGCATACATTATTGAACAGTCTAGTTTCGGGGTCATGGGCTTAGAGCAATTGTAACATTATTTTTACGTGACTGGATTGTCATGCATGGTCTATACTTGTGTAGTCGTATAAAACATTTACATAAACCTATGATTTCTCACCAACATTATTGTTGACCGTTTTTAGCAATGTATTTTCAGGTAACTGAGGCACTATCATCATGACATGGTTTAGGGACCTACATTTTGAGTCGCGGCGTCGACTTACATTATGTACATTATGGTACTTTATTTCAAAAACATCGTTTGGATTTGTAATATGGATGTATTTCCGCAAACTTTGTAAACTTTTTGGGACCGATGTTGTACTCTGAATGTTTTTATGAAATATCCAACGATGTGTTTTTTTAAAACGACACTTTAGGTCGTTCAATATAACTGTGATGTGGTGCTATGACAGTCAAATCCCCAGGAATTCCATTCCGCTGCAAAACAGGTAAATTGGGGGTGTGACATTTAGGAACCACCTTTTGAGTCGCGGCGTCGACTTATAACATTGTACATTATGGCACTTTCTTTCAAAACCATCGTTTGGACTTGTAATATATTTGTATTTCCGCAAACTTTGTAAACTTTTGGGACCTATACTTTGTAAACTCTGATTGTTTTATTAAATCAAACGATGTGTTTTTCCAAACGACACTTTAGGTCGTTCAATGTAACTGTGATTGTGGTGCTATGACAGTCTATCCCCAGGAATTCTATTCCGCTGCAAAACAGGTAAATTGGGGGTGTGACAGAGGAAGGACGGGTCTTTACCCACTGTATCCCTGATCCACAGGCCGTCAGGAGGTCGTTTAGTTTGTAACCTATAAATACCCTCTACCTTGCAAGGTAGAGGGTTGGATGTTCTTTGGTAATCTAATATTCCACAAGTTTCTCTTACTAGAATGTCCCACTCTTTCTCTCTCTAAAACCATCTATGTGCTCATTGTGTTAATGTTATGATGTGTATGTGAAATCCAATATCTTACACCTTCCACACAATGAACAAGGGAATGTTGGTGCTCGTTATGGGAATGCTGATGTTGGTGGTGGATATGTGGGAAATCAGAATCGTGGAAGGAATATGGCTCAAGGTCATGGAAAACCAATCAAGTGCTACAACTGTGGTGGAGAAGGGCACATAGCTAGGAACTGCACTCAACCAAAACGTCCTCAAAATGCAGAATACTTCAGGGACAAGATGTTGCTGGTTCAAGCACAAGATAATGGAGCAATGTTGAATGAAGAGGAGTTGTTGTTCTTGACTGATGGGAATGCTAAAACATACGATGCTGATGTGGACGAACAACCTGTACATGGTGCTGCTCAGAACAATCCCAACGCCTTTCAAGTTGCAGACTGTGATGCATTTGACTCGGACGTTGATGATGAACCATATGCACAGACTATCTTCATGGCTAATATCTCTCCAATGGTCTCTTCACCTCAACGGGCCAGTCCCTCCAAGGAATCCATCATATCATATGATGTGGTTGATAAGCAAAAGATTCACCATGAAGTACAATCTACTGAAGTCATTGAATCAGATATTGAAAATATGGGAAATAGCAATGTTATCCCATATGAACAATATGTGAAGCAAGATGACAGTCTTATTGTACCAAGTGATGAATCTTCTGCAATTAACAATGAATGCATGCCTGATGAATACACTGCATTTGTGCCTAATGATTCCTTGTCCACTGAACTCAATATCTATAAGGATCAAGTTGCCATATATGAACAGCGTGCTAAGTTTGAACTGACCACTCGTGAGTAGGAAATGGATATCCAAATGCGTACACTTATCAGAAAAAGCAATTTTAGGGAAGAAATATTAAAACAAGAGTTAAATTCTTTACAAGATAAGCTTAATAAAACTGCTAAGCAAAAACAAGAACTTCAAGAAAATATGAAAGTGCTTAAGCAGGAATTCAATGCTAAGGAATCAAAACTTTTAAATGACTTTTCCAACCTAAAAACTTTGAAGAACAAACTTGAAAACAAGTTGTACGTACAACGAAATATCCTTCAGACTGCTCACATGATCACTAAGCATATAGTCTTAAGCGATAAACATAGTATTCCCCTCGTAGACTAACTGATATGTGTCTAAATACACATATATTTGTACTATTTAAACCCACAAAAACAACCAAAAACACACAAATGACTTACAAAATGGTATAAATATCAATGAAATGTGTTTTTATGTGATTCAGGTACAAAAGATTGAAAAACAAGTGAAAAATGATCAATTTCACAATAATTGTCGTTTTCAGTCCCTGAAGTTACACAAAATGGCAAAACTAGTCCCTGAAGTTTCAAAATTAAAGAAAAGTTAACTTAAGTCCTTGGGAACTCAAAAATATTCACAAAACATCCCTGGATGAAAGTTTTCACAAAATGGCAATTTTTACCCCTCAAGTTACAAAATTGGCAAAATAAGTCCCTGGGTATTCAAAACTTGGAAATTTACAAATAATACCCTTATACTATGCATGATTTAACAAATGGAACAATTTGATAACTTTTGGGAATTTACAAAACAAGTCCCTCAAAAATCCAAAATTTACACAAATGGTCCTTTTAAGCATTAAAATGTTTTAATTAACAATATTGGTCCTTGTGTTTATATAAATGGCAGGTTTGGTCCTTCAAAGGAAGTTTGGAAAATTCACATGATTAGCCCCTCAACTTTCATCAAATGGCAGAAATAGTCCTTGGGCTTTACAAGCTTAAAATACCAAATGGACCTTTAATATCAAAACAAATCCAATCCTTAACCCAGCTCAGGCCCAAATCCAATCCTATAACCCGGCTGACCCAAACCCAATATTTAAAACAGAGAAAACCGCGGTCACTGTTCATCCTTCCCCTCCAAACCACTTAGTCACCATACCAGGTGGTTTTTACCACCTGTTTTCACCCTCCACCTCACTACTCTACTCAACCACTACCTCCACCACTTCTGTGACTACAACCCACCACAATTAATGCAATTCCCACAACTTTTCACTCCAAACATCACCTCATCCTCTGTTTTCTTCCCTATCACCCCAACTTGCCTAAAAACTATTTCAATTGTTCCCCCTCCACCTCCACATACAACCAAGATGCATTAATTGCATCCAAACTGCCTCAAGTTACCAAGTTCGTTTTTGGCGTCAAAATGCCATATGTACGTTTGAGATGAATTTGACCAAACCAAAGGTCAGGATGTGTTGGGATTCAATTCTTGGTCTCCAAGGAGTTCAAAGATTATAAAAGAGAGAAGAGGAGCAGAGGGAAATTCACTTTTGGCCTTAAGCCATAGTCATGTAGTTTTTTTATCATGTCATTTACTGTTTTCTTTACATTAATGTCTTTTATTGCTTTCAGAGTTGTATTGAACCCTAAACAAGTTTAATAAAACTTTATTTACAGTTTTAATGGATTCCATCTTTAAATTTCATGTTCTTAGTTTAATGCCTTTAAATTTCAAAGTCATTTACCTTACTGTTGTTAATTATGGTTGTTTGATGGACTCAATAGGCAATATAGGCTCCTGACAAAGCCTTAAAGCTTTTAGAAACCTAAAAACAGCCATGATCTTTTAAATTACAAAAATCAATGAAAAATCAAGAAAATACAAAAATCAGTTTGGAAGACAAAGGAGATTGGAGCTTGATACATCTTGTATGGTCCTGGGTTGTAGTGCTTCTTGGGAAGCTTTAGGATGTGTTACTTGGCCTTGGCCCTTAGTTCTCAACTGAATACCACTTGTAAGCATTTTCATAATTTTTAGCATATTACTGTTCATGTATCTTCTTTACTTTAATGTTATGTTTTTATGTTCATTAGCAGTTATTAAGTGTTTTTATAGTTTAAACTTGTATGTTTATGTGTAAGTTTTCAGAGTTGCTTAATACTTCATTTTTCACTATGAAAATGAGGTAGTAGTGATTTTGTTGTTCTTATTGTTATTTTTGTTAATTTTCTGTTTAATCATGTTTATTTATTGTTGTATAATGTTATTAGAGTTTAATATTACTAGTTTGTTCATTAGATTTGCTTGTTCTTAAAAATTGAAATCATACAGTACTTATTGCAAATTTCACATCTTTGTATTATCTGCTTGTGTATTTGAGATTTATGTTCAAATGGTCTAATTAAATGTTATTATGATGTTTGGATTTGAATTTATGGTCTTTATCAGTCTTATGTTTTGGAAATCCAAATTTCATATTGTTTAAGGTATGTTTGGTGTTTGCTGATTCACAGGTGATAACTTAAGTCTAAGGTGTTAATTGTGGTTGATACATGGTACACTAAGTTCCTTGAGGTCAGACAAGCCATCAAGTCTATGGTATACTCATGCAAAAGTCAAAATCAACAATCTTGGTCCTTAAGTGATCACTGATTGAATTTCACAAGTCCAAATTCCACAATAGTGTTTAAATGTTATTTATCTGTGTTAAATTCATGTTCTTGTTGTTTAATACATCTTATTTGATCATTAGATTCAGATCAAAGTTGATCTAAGTCAACTTTGATCATAAATTGAAAAAGTCAAATTTTCATATAGTCGTTTTTGAATAAAATGTATAATTTTGTGTAGGACTCAGTGTTAAGTTTTAGTCTTAATCCTTTTGGGATTTCAAAATATAGCTGCTTAATTAAAATATAAAAATACTAGTTTGTCATTTCTCAGCTTTTTAAGTACTTATTTCCTAGCTTATTTTAGCTACCTGTTTAAAAACATGCCCTGCACCACAGTTATGGTGTCAAGTTAATGAGCTTGCATAAGCTTCATTACTTGACCCTAGCTTGTGTACTTAGCTGTTTTGTGTAGCCCTTGTGGTCTTTTTATTATTTGTATGCTTGTTTTTATATTTTCAGCTTATTTGCATAGCTTAATTTGACCCCTTATGTTGTCCCATTTACTCCTTCCACTGAAGCAAACAGTGGAAGTGGAGTTGGTTTCCATAGCTCATGAAAAGTTCCCCACTAAGCTTGAGCTTGTGATTTTTAGCTTCTTGTTAGGCTATCCAGTCATACTCAATGTCTCAGTGATGGTTGAGCTCTCATGAGCTTATTTGATAAGTCTTGTGAGCTTGTGTTTGCCCATTCCTACAGTTCAAACCATGAACTTGCACCATTTCCACAAGCTCACACCAAGCTCCTTAGTGATCACTAGTCTTTGTGGCTTGGCTTTTTAGGAAGCCAAGCTACCCAGCTTTATGATCATGTGCTTAAATCTCACCTTGCAGCTTATTAACCAGGACTGCAAGTAGCTTTTAATGTGTCCCATTTCACTGAGTACATTGAGAAATCAGTGTATTCAGTGATACTTCATAAGCTCCTCACAAGCTCTCTAGTGGACTTCACTAGGTGAGCTTGAGCTTTTTGGAAAGCCTACCAGATCACCTTGCTATTACAACAAATTATTTGGCTAGTTGAGCTTATTTGATGAGCTTAAATTGCCAAACCAAAAGACTGCAAGGGTGTTTGGGACTGCATGTCCCTGGAATAGCTTATTAGCTTATTATGAGCTTATTGGCTTATATTCAGTTCACATGCTTGTATATTCTCACTTATTATACTTGTGCATATATACTTTTTCCTTTTGTTTCCTGTGTATAGCTTATTTCCAGCTTATTTGGAGCTTGAGCTCCAACAGTCAAGCCAAAAGCTTAACTGTTGGGCTCTTAAGCTTATGTTTTGCTTATTTCTTTGTTTGTACAATTGTGTATTCATTATATGTGCTTATTATCTGTATGTATACTTGTCCTTAAACAGAAAGCCCAAAAATAGCTTTAACAACTAGTGCTAGCTTATATGTGGAAGCTTATGGCTTATTTGGCCAACTGTCATGGAAATAAGCTCCCACAGAGCTTATTTCCAAGTTTTACAAAAGTTGGTTTTGTTAAAGTTTCTTATATTTAGCTTATTATTAGTTTTGCAAAAAGAAAAATCAAAAATAAAAATAAAGTGCAAAAAGGGGGTAGGCAGGCTCGAACCTGAGACCTCCCCCTTATGAACGTGTTAGAAGTGTACCTGGATACCAATTGCCCTTGGGACTTGTCTCGTTCAAATCTTGCACAATCAAATATATAAGTACACTTTGTCAGTATAAGCTTATACGAGCCTAAGTGCTTATTTCTAGCTTATTTAAGCTAGCTTTTTCAAGTTTTGTATTTTTCTTATCTTAGTATTAGTATAAAGTATTTTCTGTAAAATTTTCAGATTTTTCTAATTAGTTTTAATATTTTTAATCATTTAATTAGTATAAAATCTTATTTAATTCATAATAAAAAAAAATAAAACTCTAAAAAATATAAATCTTTTTTGTAAAATTTTCTTTTGTCATATATTTTGTAAAAATATTGTTTTCACACTTGTAGGCCTTTTATTTCATAAATTTTACGTTTTTGCTTGCGCAGTCACGTAATTTTTGTAAATATCGCGCGTTTTCATTTTAGATCACTTTTTAGGTAATTTAAATTTATGTTTTAGTTAAAATAGTTTATTTAAGTTATTTTGTTTTAGGTCATAAACGTTCATCGATTTGTAAAAATAGTGATAGCGTTTATTTAATAGATTTTAACTTTTATTTTCTTTAATTTGCATTTAAGTCGCTAAGACATGCAAATCCCTACTATAGTTATAATCGTTTTGTTTTTATACGTTTACGTTTAATTTATGTTAAACGTACGTTTGTATATCTTTTAGCTTTCTAGGTTTCTGATTGTACGTTTTTATTGACGTAGCTGTGACAGAGCTATTACTATTCACATTCAGTGTTAGTCAATCAGATTCCTGATCTTTCTATACTATATTATTTTCAACAAATCACAAGTCATTGTACCAGAATATCACGCCTCGCCAGGACATAAACGATCCAAGGATATTTTAATCCTTGGTAAACTTGCATTCTCTCCCGGGCTGTCGCCCTTTTGTAATCTGTTACGGTTGACCGTTCACAAGCGGTTGATAAGTGTGGCGGAGAAATAAAAGAAGGTGGTCCGGGAGAAATCAAATTTTGGCGCCGCTGCCGGGGAGGCTAGCTGCGTATTATGACTTGTATTTTGTACTTTGTTGAAATACCTATCCTTGTATGTAAATTACATATACTTCATTTCATATAAACAATATAAAATACAAAAAGATTTTATGGTTGAAATCTATCTGTGCTTTGATTTGCATTTGACTGTCAATTTTCCTTATCTTGATATTCCTAGGTCTAAATTTTGGCTAAACACCATGTTTACACTAAAAAAGGATTTACTGTGCTTAGTATAATTCCTGGAATGTGATAGATTAGGTTTAAATCAGTATCATGTATTAAAAATCTCATTTAGGTTTCCTTTTTAGCCATTTCTTTGTATATATAAAAGTTAAAAAAATACAAAAACATTTTTCGTTTCTGTTTATATTATATAAAAAACCCAAAAAGATTCTCCCTACCTTTATCTTCATAATTCTGTGAGTGAACCCCACTCCAATTTCTCGTCAAATCATTTTAACTTTTCTTACCCCCTTTCTACCACCTAAGTGTGGGGGTGTGCCCCACATTTCGTACATAGATTTATAAAACGTTGAGAAAATTGTATATATAAAAAAATAAAATAATTGTTGTGTTACCCCACTTAGCTTTGAATATTGAGGACAATATTCATTTCTAAGTGTGGGGGGGAAATTCTGGCGAATTTGATCATAAATGTGCCCTTTTAGTCCCTTTTTCCCCCAAAATGGCCAAATTTAAATTTTTTTTTTAGTGGAAGTACTACGTACTAAACACAACAAATGGTAATCAGTCCACCATGTCTTACCAACAAAAGGATTGGCTAATCCAGGAGCAAACGGCTCTTGGTAAAGATATCTCAAATCCGTTTATGGCTTACAATTTGCCTAAAATTGTATGGTGTTCAACTCACCATATCCTAAAAAGTGAAGAGTTGGCTAGCCCGCAAGTTTATGGCTTGTGGTAAAGGCTGTGGAAAACCATAATTGGTAATTAACTCACCAAAGATAATATTTATAATTTATCTAAGAGTTAGCTAGTCCAGAGCAAACGGCTTCTGGTAAAGACAAATCAAATCCGTTTACAGCTTATGATTTGCTCAAAATCATTTGGTTATCAGTGTACCAAGGTTCTTACTTGAACTGAAACATTTGGCTACTCCAGAAGTGATGGCTTTTGGTAAAGAGTTTTTCAAAACCATTAATTTTGCATAAAAGATTGCTAGGGACTAGCAATAGTTTAGTGTGGGGGATTTGATATGTGTCTAAATACACATATATTTGTACTATTTAAACCCACAAAAACAACCAAAAACACACAAATGACTTACAAAATGGTATAAATATCAATGAAATGTGTTTTTATGTGATTCAGGTACAAAAGATTGAAAAACAAGTGAAAAATGATCAATTTCACAATAATTGTCGTTTTCAGTCCCTGAAGTTACACAAAATGGCAAAACTAGTCCCTGAAGTTTCAAAATTAAAGAAAAGTTAACTTAAGTCCTTGGGAACTCAAAAATATTCACAAAACATCCCTGGATGAAAGTTTTCACAAAATGGCAATTTTTACCCCTCAAGTTACAAAATTGGCAAAATAAGTCCCTGGGTATTCAAAACTTGGAAATTTACAAATAATACCCTTATACTATGCATGATTTAACAAATGGAACAATTTGATAACTTTTGGGAATTTACAAAACAAGTCCCTCAAAAATCCAAAATTTACACAAATGGTCCTTTTAAGCATTAAAATGTTTTAATTAACAATATTGGTCCTTGTGTTTATATAAATGGCAGGTTTGGTCCTTCAAAGGAAGTTTGGAAAATTCACATGATTAGCCCCTCAACTTTCATCAAATGGCAGAAATAGTCCTTGGGCTTTACAAGCTTAAAATACCAAATGGACCTTTAATATCAAAACAAATCCAATCCTTAACCCAGCTCAGGCCCAAATCCAATCCTATAACCCGGCTGACCCAAACCCAATATTTAAAACAGAGAAAACCGCGGTCACTGTTCATCCTTCCCCTCCAAACCACTTAGTCACCATACCAGGTGGTTTTTACCACCTGTTTTCACCCTCCACCTCACTACTCTACTCAACCACTACCTCCACCACTTCTGTGACTACAACCCACCACAATTAATGCAATTCCCACAACTTTTCACTCCAAACATCACCTCATCCTCTGTTTTCTTCCCTATCACCCCAACTTGCCTAAAAACTATTTCAATTGTTCCCCCTCCACCTCCACATACAACCAAGATGCATTAATTGCATCCAAACTGCCTCAAGTTACCAAGTTCGTTTTTGGCGCCAAAATGCCATATGTACGTTTGAGATGAATTTGACCAAACCAAAGGTCAGGATGTGTTGGGATTCAATTCTTGGTCTCCAAGGAGTTCAAAGATTATAAAAGAGAGAAGAGGAGCAGAGGGAAATTCACTTTTGGCCTTAAGCCATAGTCATGTAGTTTTTTTATCATGTCATTTACTGTTTTCTTTACATTAATGTCTTTTATTGCTTTCAGAGTTGTATTGAACCCTAAACAAGTTTAATAAAACTTTATTTACAGTTTTAATGGATTCCATCTTTAAATTTCATGTTCTTAGTTTAATGCCTTTAAATTTCAAAGTCATTTACCTTACTGTTGTTAATTATGGTTGTTTGATGGACTCAATAGGCAATATAGGCTCCTGACAAAGCCTTAAAGCTTTTAGAAACCTAAAAACAGCCATGATCTTTTAAATTACAAAAATCAATGAAAAATCAAGAAAATACAAAAATCAGTTTGGAAGACAAAGGAGATTGGAGCTTGATACATCTTGTATGGTCCTGGGTTGTAGTGCTTCTTGGGAAGCTTTAGGATGTGTTACTTGGCCTTGGCCCTTAGTTCTCAACTGAATACCACTTGTAAGCATTTTCATAATTTTTAGCATATTACTGTTCATGTATCTTCTTTACTTTAATGTTATGTTTTTATGTTCATTAGCAGTTATTAAGTGTTTTTATAGTTTAAACTTGTATGTTTATGTGTAAGTTTTCAGAGTTGCTTAATACTTCATTTTTCACTATGAAAATGAGGTAGTAGTGATTTTGTTGTTCTTATTGTTATTTTTGTTAATTTTCTGTTTAATCATGTTTATTTATTGTTGTATAATGTTATTAGAGTTTAATATTACTAGTTTGTTCATTAGATTTGCTTGTTCTTAAAAATTGAAATCATACAGTACTTATTGCAAATTTCACATCTTTGTATTATCTGCTTGTGTATTTGAGATTTATGTTCAAATGGTCTAATTAAATGTTATTATGATGTTTGGATTTGAATTTATGGTCTTTATCAGTCTTATGTTTTGGAAATCCAAATTTCATATTGTTTAAGGTATGTTTGGTGTTTGCTGATTCACAGGTGATAACTTAAGTCTAAGGTGTTAATTGTGGTTGATACATGGTACACTAAGTTCCTTGAGGTCAGACAAGCCATCAAGTCTATGGTATACTCATGCAAAAGTCAAAATCAACAATCTTGGTCCTTAAGTGATCACTGATTGAATTTCACAAGTCCAAATTCCACAATAGTGTTTAAATGTTATTTATCTGTGTTAAATTCATGTTCTTGTTGTTTAATACATCTTATTTGATCATTAGATTCAGATCAAAGTTGATCTAAGTCAACTTTGATCATAAATTGAAAAAGTCAAATTTTCATATAGTCGTTTTTGAATAAAATGTATAATTTTGTGTAGGACTCAGTGTTAAGTTTTAGTCTTAATCCTTTTGGGATTTCAAAATATAGCTGCTTAATTAAAATATAAAAATACTAGTTTGTCATTTCTCAGCTTTTTAAGTACTTATTTCCTAGCTTATTTTAGCTACCTGTTTAAAAACATGCCCTGCACCACAGTTATGGTGTCAAGTTAATGAGCTTGCATAAGCTTCATTACTTGACCCTAGCTTGTGTACTTAGCTGTTTTGTGTAGCCCTTGTGGTCTTTTTATTATTTGTATGCTTGTTTTTATATTTTCAGCTTATTTGCATAGCTTAATTTGACCCCTTATGTTGTCCCATTTACTCCTTCCACTGAAGCAAACAGTGGAAGTGGAGTTGGTTTCCATAGCTCATGAAAAGTTCCCCACTAAGCTTGAGCTTGTGATTTTTAGCTTCTTGTTAGGCTATCCAGTCATACTCAATGTCTCAGTGATGGTTGAGCTCTCATGAGCTTATTTGATAAGTCTTGTGAGCTTGTGTTTGCCCATTCCTACAGTTCAAACCATGAACTTGCACCATTTCCACAAGCTCACACCAAGCTCCTTAGTGATCACTAGTCTTTGTGGCTTGGCTTTTTAGGAAGCCAAGCTACCCAGCTTTATGATCATGTGCTTAAATCTCACCTTGCAGCTTATTAACCAGGACTGCAAGTAGCTTTTAATGTGTCCCATTTCACTGAGTACATTGAGAAATCAGTGTATTCAGTGATACTTCATAAGCTCCTCACAAGCTCTCTAGTGGACTTCACTAGGTGAGCTTGAGCTTTTTGGAAAGCCTACCAGATCACCTTGCTATTACAACAAATTATTTGGCTAGTTGAGCTTATTTGATGAGCTTAAATTGCCAAACCAAAAGACTGCAAGGGTGTTTGGGACTGCATGTCCCTGGAATAGCTTATTAGCTTATTATGAGCTTATTGGCTTATATTCAGTTCACATGCTTGTATATTCTCACTTATTATACTTGTGCATATATACTTTTTCCTTTTGTTTCCTGTGTATAGCTTATTTCCAGCTTATTTGGAGCTTGAGCTCCAACAGTCAAGCCAAAAGCTTAACTGTTGGGCTCTTAAGCTTATGTTTTGCTTATTTCTTTGTTTGTACAATTGTGTATTCATTATATGTGCTTATTATCTG
This sequence comes from Chrysanthemum seticuspe, assembly GCA_019973895.1. NCBI lineage: Eukaryota > Viridiplantae > Streptophyta > Magnoliopsida > Asterales > Asteraceae > Chrysanthemum > Chrysanthemum seticuspe. Next base: position 285,620,317 of record BPTQ01000008.1, on the reverse strand, counting down.
TATGTATACTTGTCCTTAAACAGAAAGCCCAAAAATAGCTTTAACAACTAGTGCTAGCTTATATGTGGAAGCTTATGGCTTATTTGGCCAACTGTCATGGAAATAAGCTCCCACAGAGCTTATTTCCAAGTTTTACAAAAGTTGGTTTTGTTAAAGTTTCTTATATTTAGCTTATTATTAGTTTTGCAAAAAGAAAAATCAAAAATAAAAATAAAGTGCAAAAAGGGGGTAGGCAGGCTCGAACCTGAGACCTCCCCCTTATGAACGTGTTAGAAGTGTACCTGGATACCAATTGCCCTTGGGACTTGTCTCGTTCAAATCTTGCACAATCAAATATATAAGTACACTTTGTCAGTATAAGCTTATACGAGCCTAAGTGCTTATTTCTAGCTTATTTAAGCTAGCTTTTTCAAGTTTTGTATTTTTCTTATCTTAGTATTAGTATAAAGTATTTTCTGTAAAATTTTCAGATTTTTCTAATTAGTTTTAATATTTTTAATCATTTAATTAGTATAAAATCTTATTTAATTCATAATAAAAAAAATAAAACTCTAAAAAATATAAATCTTTTTTGTAAAATTTTCTTTTGTCATATATTTTGTAAAAATATTGTTTTCACACTTGTAGGCCTTTTATTTCATAAATTTTACGTTTTTGCTTGCGCAGTCACGTAATTTTTGTAAATATCGCGCGTTTTCATTTTAGATCACTTTTTAGGTAATTTAAATTTATGTTTTAGTTAAAATAGTTTATTTAAGTTATTTTGTTTTAGGTCATAAACGTTCATCGATTTGTAAAAATAGTGATAGCGTTTATTTAATAGATTTTAACTTTTATTTTCTTTAATTTGCATTTAAGTCGCTAAGACATGCAAATCCCTACTATAGTTATAATCGTTTTGTTTTTATACGTTTACGTTTAATTTATGTTAAACGTACGTTTGTATATCTTTTAGCTTTCTAGGTTTCTGATTGTACGTTTTTATTGACGTAGCTGTGACAGAGCTATTACTATTCACATTCAGTGTTAGTCAATCAGATTCCTGATCTTTCTATACTATATTATTTTCAACAAATCACAAGTCATTGTACCAGAATATCACGCCTCGCCAGGACATAAACGATCCAAGGATATTTTAATCCTTGGTAAACTTGCATTCTCTCCCGGGCTGTCGCCCTTTTGTAATCTGTTACGGTTGACCGTTCACAAGCGGTTGATAAGTGTGGCGGAGAAATAAAAGAAGGTGGTCCGGGAGAAATCACTAACCCAATCCTGAGTATGGTAAAATAGCAAAGGCTGCTCAAAAGGTAGTCTATGATGGTAATGAAATTCTTAAGCCTAGATAAACCCCATCATGTATAGAAAGCATCGAAGAAGATAGAGAATTGGAAGATGCCTCTAGGGATAAATTGGATAAGAAATTAAAAGATCCTTGGTGTATAAAGTATAATATAGCATTTAAATCTCATGATTACACCAAGGAAAATTGGATTTCCCTGAACAAGTTTAAGCCTCAAACTCTATTAACACCTGAACAAGTGTTATGGAAAAAGGATATGGATAAGAAAAAAGCAGATAACCTTGTTGAAAAGAATTCCCCCTGTAGGAAATTGTCTCCAGCAACTGTGTATCCTCCTAATACACCAATGCATTTAGTGCCTAGATCACTTCCCACTAATAGCAAAACCTTAATTAGCCTTTATGTAGTTTACCAACTATTTGTTGATTTTGAGAAAACGTGTAAAAAGAGAATCACACCTACTGGGATAACTGAAGGGGAAATGGGTTTTGAACTAACTAAAGAATGCTATCTGACTGAGGTCATGCCTTTCTTTAAACAACTTAAAGAACATTTTGAGAGTCTTAAAAAGGGAATGGATACATAGATTAAAGAAATGAGAAAAATGTTTAATGATATGAAATTGGAGGTCAGTATACATGAACGTGAGCTTAAAAATAATGAGATTGAAAGAAAGAATCTGCACATCTTTAATGATAATTTGATTTCTCAATGTGTTGCTCAAGATGTGTTATACACGACTACAAATTTTTCTATTACTGCATCTCAATTTCATGAATTATCTGTTGCTTTGAAAGTTTCCCATGATCGTGTCATTGAGCTTGAAACAACAAATTCAAAATTGCATGAGAAATTAGAACAGGATGATCATAATAACCTGGTCAAACATTTTTCTAAATTAGAAGTTGAAAACCTTGCTTTGCAATTAAAATATCAACATCTCAAAGAAAATGTTAAAACCTCAAATATCAAGACATCTGTTAATACAAATAAACCGTAAAAACGTTTATTAATATTCTGCGATCTCTTTGTGTTTTGTTGATAACATATATAATGTTGTCTTAAGTATAATTATAAGGATACATGTTATTTTTGTAAAGCATTTACATATAATCTTTTAAATACAAAAATGTAGTAACTAAAGCATTTGTTGTAATAGTTAATTAGGATGGGTAAAAATCACAACCCATGGATCTTAACCCATACCCAAAGAGACTTGATACAATGTATACTTAGATACATTGAATCTAGATATAACCCATGGACCAACCCATGACCCATAACCAAAAAACCCATGGGCAAAGAGGAGCGTTCCACGGATCCCTAGCTTTGTGCTAGCCGGATCCCAAGTGGAAGGGATCCGTGGGATCCGTGTGAACAGTGAGGAAATTTGCCTATAAATAGAGAGCCATTTCTTCATTCTAACTCACCCCTCTTCTTACTAAATCTCTCATACACTCTCATTCTCATCTAACATATAGATCACTAGATCTAGAGAGTTGTTCTTCTTTCTTTCTATTTGTGATTCTCATATAGGTCCTTCTCTAAGGCGAGATCACGAGCATTCTACAAGTCATCCAAGCAAGGGGTCCTTGATTGATTTGTCACTCCGCAAGATTTCTGTAGCGAAGATCTTGTATTTGATATTTCACATATTTGTTGTGTAATAGTTCTGTTGGTTTGGTCCACCATGCTACGGACTCGGTATCTAGCTTTGTACCGGATAAAGTGTAAGCAACGTTGTGAAGGCTTCTCCGCCAAGTGAAGGAGTTTGTTGACATAGTGCTTGAACTCTCGAGTAGGTGACTCGGGGAGTGGAGTAGGGCAAGGAAGGTGTCCTTGTAGCCGAACCACTATAAATCGGTTGTGTCATTTCTATCCCTTATCTTTGTTTATTTACTTACATTATCATTATATCTATACGTTCTCAACATCCATACGATTTCACATAATATCGAATCTAAAGTTTTTGAAATCAACTTAAAATAGGCAAAACTATTCAACCCCCCTTCTAGTTTTCCACAATTGGCATCAAGAGCTAAGTTTATAAAAGTTTTAAAATAAAATTGTATTTTAAAAACTTTTCGATCACTATGGGTTCTGAAAATTATAAGGAAGGGCAATCTATGCAACGACCACCACTACTTGAAACTAATGGTTTTATATATTGGAAAAATAGATTCGAAACATATGTGAAGTCTAAAGATATTGATCTTTGGTACATTATTGTTGAAGGTGATTTTGAGGCTACCTCAAATGATGATAAAGGAAATTTAGTTCACATACCTCATGATAAACTAAATGATGAAATGAAGAAAAAGCTTTCTAAAAATAGTGAAGCAAAAATGGTTTTATATAATGCTTTACCGAAAAAGGAATTCGAAAGAATTTCTATGCTTAAAATCTCTAAAGAAATTTGGAATTCTTTAGTTGTAACTCATCAAGGCAACCAACAAGTTAAAAATAATAAAATTGATCTATTTGTTCAACAATATGAACAATTTTCAATATCGGATGAGGAAACTATAGATCATTTATTTGCTAACTTTAATACTATTATTACATCTTTACAAGCACTTGATGAATCCTTTTCTAGCCGTAACCATGTTAGGAGATATCTAAGGGCACTTCCATCGAAGTGGAGATCCAAGGTGACGGCAATCGAAGAGTCAAAAGATTTGACAATCCTCACCCTCGATGAACTCATAGGCAACCTAAAAGTCTACGAGCTTGTCCTTGCTAAAGATTCCGAAGCCTCAAAGGTGAAAGAGAAACACAAATCTCTTGCCCTTAAAGCCAAAAAGGTTTCTAGCGATGAGGAGAGCTCATCTTCGAGTAGTGACGACGAATAGTATGCTATGGCGGTAAGGGACTTTAAAAAGTTCTTTAGAAGAAAGGGTAGATACGTCAAACAACCGTATGACGATAAGAAAGGCTTTCGGAAAAACAAAGAGGACGAAAAGCCAAAGGATGATCGTACTTGCTTTAAATGTGGGGACCCAAACCACTTTATTAGTAAGTGTCCCAATCGGGATGATCAAAAGGCGTTCGTGAGCGGCGCGTGGGGAATGAGCGACGAGGAGGACGAAGAAATTTGTCTCATGGCAAATGACGAGGTATGTCACGAATACTATAGTAGTTCATCACTTGATGACGACTCATTGCATAATGAATATGATAAACTATGCAATATTAGCTTAAAACTAATTAACAAAAACAAGCTTTTAAAGAGTCAAAAACAACGTTTAGATAAAGAAGTCATAGAATTAAAAGCAAAACTAAAACGTTTGGAAAAGGGTAAAATAGCAAGTGGTGAATGTGAACTTTGTGTTCAACTTCAAACACTAGTTGATCATTTAGATTCTAAAATTGCTAGAATGAGTACAAACACCTTAGATACAATACTCGATGTTGTTAAAACCGGTAACAACCAAAAGGGTCTAGGCATACAACAACTTAATCCATCAACTAGTGAAAGTAAAGAAACAAAATTTGTTAAAGAATTAGAAAAACCAGCCACTGTTGTGGCGAATCCCACGGATCCCCTAAAAAGGGAACCGGCTAGTGTACAAACCGGGATCCGTGGATCTGCTGTGACAACTAGTGGTAATAACATAGCTTCATCATCTAGAAACGAGTTCGTTATCGTAAATAGGAAGAAACCAACTCATGTCACCACTAGACATCCACCTCCAAAAATTAATCCTACTTTTGCAAGAAACAAAGCACCATCTTTTCAAAAACATAATGCATCTAGGAGACCTAATAACGTTTATCCAAGAAGTAACCATCAAATGGGATGGAACCCTAATATGCAAAACGGTTTCTCTTTTCAAAACTTTGCTCCATGGAATGCATACTCATCTTATCCATACATGTCTAACATGAATGGAATGTTTAACACTAATGGACCCATGAATAAATGGGGACCAAACTTTTGAGTTTATTATTGTTTTAGGTGTGCTTAAAGGTCGACCTAGACCCCGATGAATGGATCAAGGATAGCGGGTGCACGAGTGTTGGGAATTCTGTGAAGTATGAATTATGCTGAAAATAACGCTGAAGGAATATACTGAAGTACATGGATTCTGCTGAAGGAATATACTGAAGTATATGGATTCTGCTGAAGAAGGACTTCTGCTGAAGTTATATTATAGTATAGTTGGTTTCTACGGATATAGATATTCCGTATATTTATTAGTTTGTTAGGATTTGCATGAGCTATTTTAGGTAGTGATATGCATTTATTTTATATTATTGTTTTATTTAGGGTTCCTTGTGTATAAAAGGAACTGATGTCTTTTGTATTAGAGAGACTTGAACAAAAAGAAAACCTCTGGAGAAAAACATTCCAGGAAAACATATTATTAGAGAGAGTGAAAAAGATCCATAGAGGATCATTGTTTCTTGAAGAAAAACCTTGTTGGTAACTTTGATTGTGTTAATTATTATCCGCTGTGCATCTATTCAATCATTGTTATTATACCCTAGTTGAGTCCGGATCTTGGTTTCAACAAGTGGTATCAGAGCGGGTGGCTCTCGATCTAGGGTTGATAAGGTTTTTACTATTGTCAACAGCAGCAGTTCGAAGAATATTTATTTATGAGTTGCGGTGCAGATTAGTGATCACGTGGTGTTGCTGGCGATATATGAGGTTAATTCTAGTTGATCTAATCTTATATTATACTTGACCTTCGAGTCTTGATTTATACTTGGTCTCGTATATTTAATTAAGTTTGGAAGATTGATTGGCCATAAGTGAATTGTGTCATACAAATATCACGTGATTATTTTCATTGTGCTTATAATCGAGGTTGATTTTTCTTGAGGTCAAATATTGCGGCGTCTGTGTGTGGTGATTATTTTCATTCGATATTTTAATTGGTAGTCTTGTGGGGCTTCTTAGCTGCTGGTCACATGTGGGTTCTTTGAATTTGCAGCTTAATGTGATTGGTGTTTGGTTTAAGCCTTTAAGGTCACGTGAGTTGGTTTCTAATGATAATTCATTCCTATTGATCTTGCTATATAACACTGGTCTTTATTTACACGCTGGTCCCCACTTGAATTTGATCTCACAAGTGCACATTTATTGCCGATACAAATCGTATTGATCACGTGAACAAGACAGTAGATTGAGATCACGTTATACTTCTCTTTGTGATATTCATTTTCATGTCATTGGTCCATTGTTTCCCACTTGGACTCCAGTATTTAATTGGTTATCTATGTATTGCTGCTGATGGTTAACGTGAGCACAATTTGATCTCACGTGGGTCCAAGGTATTTGATTGGTGCATTAACACAGTTCATTCCTGTTGAATATTAGTCAAAGGGCAGTAGTGGCTACTGTTATATTTACTGTGAACAGCTCTTTACAAATCACTCAACACCTTTATAATGGCAGAATTTGATAATAAAAGAGATGAGGTTATGTTTCCTTATTTGATGGATGATGAGTACGATGTCTGGGCTAAGAAGATGGAACACTGGATCAAAAATAATGATATGAATATCTGGAAAGTGATCCAAAATGGCAATAGCTTGAAAAGGACTGGATGTCATCAAGATGGAAACCTCTTTTTTCATCCTCCAACGACTGCAGATGAACACATTGCTGTACAAAGAGAGTCAAAGGCCAGAACTACCTTGTTTAGATCTATTCCTGCTGATCATGTAGCAGATTTTCGTTATATGGATGATGCAAGTCGTATATGGGATGCACTCAAAGAAAGGTATGGTGGAAAGGCTGAATTCAAGAAGATGAGCAAGGAAGCTGATGCTGCAGGTTATGCTGAAGAACTTGCCAGTCCACACTTTGTATTCATGGGCATCTCTCAGGTACAAAACTGTTTGTTTGGTTGTAGTGAGCGTTATAATGAACTCAAAGAAGCTTATGATATTTTGAAACCTAAATATAATGAATGCTATGTGGAAATTGAAGCTTATAAACAGGCTTTAAAAACACTAGAAAGACAAAACGTTTGGTTTCAGAAGAATCAAATAGCTTATGATGAGAAGATAGGTGTATTAGAAAGGGATCTCGAATGTGCTAAAAATGAGTTAAAGTGGTCTGAAAAGTTAAGAGCAGATGTAGTATCAGAAAATTTAGAGCTTAAAGAGAAACTTAATGAGGAAATTGCTAGGCATAAAGAATGGATATTAAATGGAAACAAGTTAGCAAGTCACATCTATGCTAGTCAAACTCCAAATACTACTATTGGTTTAGGCTTTAAAAAATATGTAGGTCCTGAAGCTAAATATGATGGGCGTAAAACTACTCAAGCGGGTTTAGCTCATTATGTCAAAGAAGGTGTATTACATGCTGTCCCTGGACCTATTAGAGGTGAACACATGCCCATTGACCTTTCCCTCACAGTTGACTTTGATGGATCACACCATTTATATGGCAAAAAGTCAAGTGACTTGCCAGACCTTAGTAGCAAAACTAATGACTCTGTCTCTTGTTCTGAAAGTGACAAGTCATCAGACCTAAAGTCCACTGACTATGCCTTATGTGATTCAAGTGAAAAGTCTGACTCACCTGAGCACACACCCAAGACCGCACCTAAGCCCAGAGTAGCTGATGCTGAGCCTAATTTTGCTGAGCCCAAAACTAAGCCCGTTACTTATTCTGTTAAACACAATTTTGCTTCTAGTACTGTTTATGATAAGTTTAAATGTAATAAACAAAGTTGTGTTACGAATAAGTCTGTTAAGAAGAAATCTTGTTTTGTGTGTGGTAGTAAACTCCATCTTATTAAAGACTGTGATTATCATGAGAAAAAGATGGGTGTTTCCTATGGCCATAAGACTTTTAGACCCACATGGACTAATGTTGCTAGTATTCCTCCATTTGTTCCCAAAGCTGCACATGTGAGAGCAGGTAAACCAGTTTCTACTGGTAAACCAAAGGTGTCTGCATCTGTTTCTGCTGACAGGCTTAATAGGCCTTTTCCAGTTCCTTCTGGTGGAGGATATTCTTCACCAGTTACTCCTGGGTGGTGGAACAGAAATGCTAGACATATGCCCTTTAGACCTACAAGTTCTTATTTTCAGTCATATACACCTTATGTATCTCATATGAATATGGCATATGGTGGAGTTAGTATGGCAACTGCTGTTAAGCTCTCAAAAGGTTATTCTTGGAAAACTCAAAGAAAAGGTTCATTCTGGGTACCCAAGAACAATAGTGTTTGTCAGGTGCATTGATTGAGGGGAGGCATAAGCCTAAGGGGAGGCTTATAATTGTTGTATATTTGTTTTCTAACCATTTTTGCAGCTGTTGGATCCTCATACGCCTAAGGGGAGGCTTAGTGTTTCTGCTAACACTACAACTGTCTTTGGTTTCTACTGATGCTTGATGGTTTATTTTCCATGTTTTGGTTATTTATTTAAAAAAAAAAAAAAAAAAAAAAAAAATCGTATTATTTCTTTTTCTTAGTTAAAAAAAAAAAAAAAATAATCGTGTTCTTTCTTTTAGTGATTAAAAAAAAAAAAAAAAAAAAAAAAAAAAAAAAAAAAAAAAAAAAGCTCTAACCTGTCTGTGTTTAGTTTCTACTATTTCTTGCTTGCAGGTTTTGGTGTTGGTTAATAACCACACAACTAATGGTTTTCATCTCACCATGTCTTTCTGACCCAAGAGTTGACTAGCCCACAGGATTATGGCTTGTGGTAAAGGCTGCGGAAATCCATAAATGGTAATCAACTCACCATGATGATGACGACATTCCATCAAAGAGTTGGCTAGTCCAAAAGCAAACGGTTTTTGGTAAAGACATCTCAATTCCGTTGATAGCTGTAATGGTTTGCTCAAAATCATAGGGTATGCAACCACCCATGCTTAATTGCTGAGGGTTGTATGGTCATCAATTCACCATGGTTTATTCCTTTTTGGAATCCAAGAATTGACTAGTCCTGAGCAAACGGGCTACAGGTAAAGACATATCAAATCCGTTATATAGTTGCTGATTTGCTAATAAATCAGATGGTTATCAGTGTACCATGGTTTTCGAACTGAAACATTTGGCTACTCCAGTAGTGATGGCTATTGGTAAAGAGACATCAAATCCATTATTTTCAATGATTCACCTCTCACAGGAGTTAACACTCCTGGATGTGATGAGAATAGTATGAAACTAATCTGTTTTGATGTATCTTTTATCATTTGTTGCTGCAAAGATCTGGAGTTTCAAAGTTTGTCATCATAGAGATGTACTTGTTTTGATTCTTTGCTGCTGATGTTCGAGTACAATCCTCAAGTTCTGAAGTGTTAAAGTACTATCAGGAAACTGGAACTTAACCATGTCAAATTCCAGTTTAGGGGAGGATTGTTGGGAATTCTGTGAAGTATGAATTATGCTGAAAATAACGCTGAAGGAATATACTGAAGTACATGGATTCTGCTGAAGGAATATACTGAAGTATATGGATTCTGCTGAAGAAGGACTTCTGCTGAAGTTATATTATAGTATAGTTGGTTTCTACGGATATAGATATTCCGTATATTTATTAGTTTGTTAGGATTTGCATGAGCTATTTTAGGTAGTGATATGCATTTATTTTATATTATTGTTTTATTTAGGGTTCCTTGTGTATAAAAGGAACTGATGTCTTTTGTATTAGAGAGACTTGAACAAAAAGAAAACCTCTGGAAAAAAACATTCCAGGAAAACATATTATTAGAGAGAGTGAAAAAGATCCATAGAGGATCATTGTTTCTTGAAGAAAAACCTTGTTGGTAACTTTGATTGTGTTAATTATTATCCGCTGTGCATCTATTCAATCATTGTTATTATACCCTAGTTGAGTCCGGATCTTGGTTTCAACAACGAGGCACATGACTGGCAATAGGGATCTATTCTCCACATATGAATCCGTAAATGGAGGTAATGTGGTGTTTGGAAATAGCAAAAGTAGAATCATCGGTAAAGGTACGGTTTCTAACAAATCTCTAACCATTAACGATGTGTGTCACGTAGAAAACCTAAATTTTAATCTCTTAAGTATAGGACAAATATGTGATAAAAAGTGCAATGTACTTTTTACCGAAACCGGTAGTAAGATACTTAAAAATGGCATAACCATAGGAAGAGGAATTAGGAAACATGGAGTCTATGTCATTAAAATCGGTAATGAACCTAAAGACAAACTATGTCTTACCTCTATGGATGATACTTCGACCTTATGGCATCGAAGATTGGGTCACGCCAACATGCGACTTCTTCAATCGCTATCATCCAAAGATCTAGTAAGAGATCTACCTAAGTTAAAATATGAACATCATTTTTGTGATGCTTGTAATGTAGGAAAACAAGCTCATTCGAGTCATAAAGCTAAAAACATGGTGTCCACAACTAGGTGTCTAGAATTGCTTCATATGGATTTATATGGTCCATCCGCTATCCAAAGTTATGGAGGCAACTACTATACTTTGGTAATAGTGGATGACTACTCTAGGTATACTTGGACAAAATTTTTAAAGAACAAAACGGAAACCTTTAACTATTTTGAAATATTAAGCAAAAAGATCCAAAGACAACTAGGAAAACCCATAGTGTCTATTAGGACGGATCATGGTAGGGAATTCGATAATGAAGTGCAATTCGGAGCTTTTTGTGACGCTAATGGTATTACTCACAACTTCTCGGCTCCACGCACTCCACAATCGAATGGGGTAGTAGAAAGAAAGAATAGAACCCTTCAAGAAATGAGTAGAACCATGCTTAACGAACAATCCATACCTCAAAAATTTTGGTGTAATGCTGTTGATACTTCAACATACATACTCAATCGAGTCTTAATTAGACCGATCTTAGGTAAAACTCCATATGAGTTACTCCGAGGCAAAAAGCCTACTTTAAATCATTTTAGAGTCTTTGGAAGCAAATGCTTCATTCTTAACACTAAAGATTACCTTACAAAATTTGATCCTAAATCAATCGAAGGTATCTTTCTAGGTTACTCGCCTAATAACAAAGCTTACGTCATATTAAACAAAGAAACAATGAAGGTAGAAGAGTCATTAAACATAAAATTTGATGAAAGTCCACCCAAACCCTCTCCACCTCTTGTCGATGACGAGATCATAGAAAGTAAAGCTATTGTAATTAAGAAAAAGATAAATGAAGAAGAAGAACCTTCAATTAGTGAAATCACAAACATTAAAGAGTCCAAAGATCACCCCGTAGATAAGGTCATAGGAAAGCTAAATGAACGAACATTAAGATCTCAAGTTCAAAACCAAAGTAGCTTATTTTGTTTTGTTTCAACTATAGAACCTAAGAACACACAAGAAGCCATAAAAGATGAAAGTTGGGTAATGGCTATGCAAGAAGAATTAAATCAATTTGTTTATAATGATGTTTGGACACTTGTCCCTCCACCTAGTAATCAAACCGTAATAGGAACAAAATGGGTGTATAAAAACAAATTAGATGCAAACGGAGTAGTATCTAGGAACAAGGTTAGACTCGTTGCCCAAGGGTATAACCAACAAGAAGGAATAGACTTTGATGAGACCTATGCCCCCGTGGCTAGATTAGAGTCTATAAGAATACTTCTTGCGTATGCTTGTGCTAATGATCTAAAGCTTTATCAAATGGATGTCAAAAGCGCTTTTCTAAATGGTCTTATTAATGAAGAAGTATATGTAGCTCAACCTCCGGGCTTCATCGATTTTGAAAAACCTAAACACGTTTATAAATTAAAGAAAGCCCTTTATGGTCTTAAACAAGCTCCAAAATCTTGGTATGATAGACTCAAGTCCTTTTTAATTAAACATAACTATACCATGGGGTTAGTTGACAACACACTTTTTACTAAGAAAAAGGAGTCACACATAATCATAGTACCAATATATGTAGATGATATTATATTCGGATCCACTTGTCAAGACATGTGTGATGATTTCTCTAAAATCATGCATGACGAGTTCGAGATGAGTATGATGGGAGAACTTAGTTTCTTTCTTGGTCTACAAATTAAACAAGTAGAAGATGGTATCTTCTTCAATCAATCTAAATACATCAAGGATATGTTAAAGAAATTTGGTCTAGAAGAGTCGAAACCAATTAGGACACCCATGTCATCCGACACCAAACTCACAAAAGATGAAGACGGCGAATCCGTAGATAATACTAAATATCGTGGCATGATAGGTAGTCTTCTCTACCTCACGGCAAGTAGGCCGGATATCATGTTTAGTGTCTGCTTATGTGCTAGGTTTCAAGAAAACCCCAAAACTTCACACCTAGAAGCCGTAAAAAGAATTTTTAGATACATTAAGGGTACAACACAATTAGGATTATGGTATCCTAAGGGCACGGGTGTAGAAACAATTGTATATGCAGATTCTGACCATGCAGGAGATTACGTTGATAGAAAAAGTACAAGTGGGGTGTGTACTTTCATGGGATGTTGTTTAACATCGTGGTTTTCTAAGAAACAAACGGCTCTAGCAATATCAACAACCGAAGCCGAGTATGTCTCCGCCGGCAAAGCATGCCAACAAGCACTATGGATGAAACAAGCGTTAGTAGACTACGACATTCATCTAAGCGACATAGCCATTCTATGTGATAACAAAGGTGCCATCGACTTAAGCAAGAATCCGGTATTGCATTCTCGCACCAAGCATATAGAGATTCGTCATTACTTCTTAAGAGACAATGTTCAAAAGGGGAACATTTCTATTGAGAAGGTAGCATCCGAAGATAACATAGCCGACGTCCTCACCAAACCGTTGAAGCGGGAACAATTCAACCTACTTCGTCTTGGTCTTGGTTTAATGGAAAACACGTCGTAATTTATTTTGACTCTACAAGGTATGTAAACACTAGCCTTCTTTCCTCTGAGTCTAGGATCTCTATTTCACGCACAACTCACAATCAATACGGGAATTTTCAAAACCCAAAGATAAGTTTTCTTTTTACTTATAGCTTTCCTACTTTTTATATACACATTTTCAAAGAAAACCTACTTTCACAATGTTTTCTAAAAGGATGATACATTCCCGTATCAATTTCACAAAAGCAATTTCTCACGCCTCGGACAAATCGCTTTTTCATTATTAATACAAAGTAAAAACCCGTTTTCATTGCATCTCATGTCTTTTGAATGCTAAAGGGGACACATAACTAATATGTGTTTTCGGGTACATTCATTTAAGCTACAATGAATTAGGAGCATTGACAACACAAGATTACGTACTTATGTACTAAATATGTGTTTTCGGGTTATCTCAATAGGATACTTTTTATACTTCTAGTTTAGTTTTTATTTCTTTTTAGGGGTCGAGATAACCACAACTCCAAATAGTTTGCATATAGGCACACAATAGGCAAAAACATTTCCAAAAGGAGAATTTTGTACTGCCTGAAACACCAGACCCACGGATCCCAGCCTTCATGCTGGACGGATCCCTCATGGGAAGGATCCGTGGGATCCGTGTATACAGAAGCTGTTTTCAACTTCTATTTTTGTCATTTTGGATGAAAAATCCACATTTGTCTTATTTTTGGGAGTATGTTCTTTAATGCTTGTGTACTCATGATCACATGCCTTGAATTCATATCTAATCATTAGATTTTAATCCACATTTTGGGTCAAGCATTCATTACAATGTGTTGTTTTTCTATATATATAACTCTCAAAATGCTTGCATACTCCATATCCTTCTCACAAACACACTTCATCATGTAATCCAAAAACCCTTTAGGAGAATCATCTAGTACAAACAATCATGATATCCAAACCTTTGTACTTCCACCATCCAAAATACCACCATCAAATGCTAGGATATCCGCACGGATTAGTATCCGATCTTGTTGTTTAGCAAAACCAACCTCAAATGATTCATCCTCAAATAACTCACCACAAGATGCTTCCATTATAGCACCACCCTCATCACCAACAAGTACACCAACTTCATCACCACCTAAAATAACTCTTTTGGAACTCCTTAGGACTCCAACAAGATCTACCCAACCTAAAGAAAAAGAAATAGTATTTTCCACACCCCCCACATCACCAAATACTATTTTTCAAGATCTTGAAACATCACCACCTCTAGCTCCCATCACATTACAAGAACATCTAGGTTCTTTTCCACCACCACATACAAACATTCCGGATTTTGATCCATATTTTCCTATTTTTCCACCACAACTTCCGCATAACTCAAATCAAAACAACCCGGAAAACTTCCGCACTCATTACCCACATCATTTACATTGTGAACATTGCCAATCCACTAGGGAAATTGCAAAAGAAGTTAGGGAAGAAATGCGTTTCATACTCAACCTCATCCTTGATCGCATCAATACAATTACTCATCAAAACCTCCATCCATAACCTTATGCAAGCATGGAAGGAATCTCTACTACTATTTTCACTTTTAATATCTTTTTGTCATTTTCAAGAACAAGTCTTGTTCTTATTTTTACATGCTTGTAAGTGGCTTAACTACCACTACAATTTGTCGTTTTATTACAAGGCCTTGTTTACATACCTTGGCTCCATATCTTGTTTCTCGACAACCATAAGATCAATTAATCATGTTACTAACTTTCTTTTGTAGATTTTTTTTTCTCTTGACGCCCCAAACTAGGGGGAGCTACCGTCAAGGGGGAGTAAGTAGACCACTTTTTCCTCCAAGGGTTAACTTTTTGTTTCGAAAAAAAGGGGGAGAAGAAGTAAAACTTAGGAGCTTTCAAAACTTACATCTATTCTTAAGTTTTACTCATCATAACATTATATTTTGTCATCAACAAAAAGGGGGAGATTGTTAATACAAATAAACCGTAAAAACGTTTATTAATATTCTGCGATCTCTTTGTGTTTTGTTGATAACATATATAATGTTGTCTTAAGTATAATTATAAGGATACATGTTATTTTTGTAAAGCATTTACATATAATCTTTTAAATACAAAAATGTAGTAACTAAAGCATTTGTTGTAATAGTTAATTAGGATGGGTAAAAATCACAACCCATGGATCTTAACCCATACCCAAAGAGACTTGATACAATGTATACTTAGATACATTGAATCTAGATATAACCCATGGACCAACCCATGACCCATAACCAAAAAACCCATGGGCAAAGAGGAGCGTTCCACGGATCCCTAGCTTTGTGCTAGCCGGATCCCAAGTGGAAGGGATCCGTGGGATCCGTTTGAACAGTGAGGAAATTTGCCTATAAATAGAGAGCCATTTCTTCGTTCTAACTCACCCCTCTTCTTACTAAATCTCTCATACACTCTCATTCTCTTCTAACATATAGATCACTAGATCTAGAGAGTTGTTCTTCTTTCTTTCTATTTGTGATTCTCATATAGGTCCTTCTCTAAGGCGAGATCACGAGCATTCTACAAGTCATCCAAGCAAGGGGTCCTTGATTGATTTGTCACTCCGCAAGATTTCTGTAGCGAAGATCTTGTATTTGATATTTCACATATTTGTTGTGTAATAGTTGTGTTGGTTTGGTCCACCGTGCTACGGACTCGGTATCTAGCTTTGTACCGGATAAAGTGTAAGCAACGTTGTGAAGGCTTCTCCGCCAAGTGAAGGAGTTTGTTGACATAGTGCTTGAACTCTCGAGTAGGTGACTCGGGGAGTGGAGTAGGGCAAGGAAGGTGTCCTTGTAGCCGAACCACTATAAATCGGTTGTGTCATTTCTATCCCTTATCTTTGTTTATTTACTTACATTATCATTAGATCTATACGTTCTCAACATCCATACGATTTCACATAATATCGAATCTAAAGTTTTTGAAATCAACTTAAAATCGGCAAAACTATTCAACCCCCCCTTCTAGTTTTCCACAACATCCTCTGATGTTCCTGAGTTTGATGCAATTTTTGAAATTAGCAAACTTGATGAACAAATTCGAGCTCATTATAACACGATCAAAAGATTGAAAGCCCAAATTTCACAACTGAAAGGTGAAAAGAAGGATGTGACTGGCTCCCATATGCCTCCAACTTTAGATTCTCAGAATTTCTAACTTCAAAACATTATTGATAACTTGCAAAAGGTAAATGATTGTTTTAAAGCTGAAATTTCAAAGGTTAATGATCAAAACAAAGAGTTATGTGATTCATTCAAAGTTAATCATGATAAACACATTGAAAAGATAACTTCTTTACTTAAAAATATTGAGAATCTGAAGAGTGAGGTGAAAGGAAAATTGCCAATCTCTAATTGCAAATATTCTGTTCCTAAGGTTTTTGCTGGTGATAAATATGCCATCGATATGTTATATATTCCCCCGCCCATTAGGAACAATGAACCTGCACATAAAGCATATCTATCATACCTCAAGGATAGTTTGAAAGGTCTCCGTGAGATAATTGAAGATGAAAGAATTGAAAAACCTTTTGATAGTACTATAGCATATGCCTGCATGGATGCCAAAAGATCTCAGGAACTCTTAGAGTACGTAAGTGTCACAAGTCCGAAATCTAGTAATAGGCGAGATAGAATGGTTGCACCTAGTTCTATGCCTAAGAATGTGACTTTTAATGTGCCTCACAAAACTTCAGATCCCAACACTTCTAGACCACTAATGCAAAGAGTATTATCACCAACTAATATTCCTGTTGTTCCTTCTACAGGAGTAATCAGCAACACTAAGGTTAGCGGGTCAAAGCCTTCAGGCAATACAATGCGAAATAGGATCTTGCCAGCCAAAAGTGTTGAAGAGAAGAAAGTAGAAGAACACCCTAGGATGAATAAGTTTGAGCTAAATAAAACGAATCGTGTTGATTCTAGTATTAGATATAAGCGTACTGTAATTAATTCGAATTCTGCTGCCTTTTGCAAAACATGTAAGGAATGTTTGATTTCTGGTCTTAATCATGAATGTGTTGTGAATGAGGTAATGAATGTTGTTAATACTCCTGTCAAAAGTATAAAAAATGTTAAACATGTTAAGGAGATCTGGAAGCCTAAAAGAAAAAGGGTAAGCAATTATTGGAAGCCTACAGGAAGAAAATTTAGCAATGTAGGTTATCTATGGAAACCTACTGGCCGAAAATTCAAATTGAATGAATTTTGTCCAAAGATGTCTAGATCTATGCCTTCTAAGAAATGCAAGCCTACTGGTAGATTCATACCTTTAAGAAGTTGTCACACTTCACATAAGTCCACTGCCACTACTAGTCCTGCCTCCACTAGTAAAGTTGTCATAGCTACTAGAAATGCTGTAGGTATATCAATTGCATGTACTAACCAACAGGAACCCATTATTCCATGGGGATCCAATACTTCCAGTTATCCACAACTGTAAAACCCTAAAAATACGAAAAGTGCTACAAGACTATTTTACCCTTAAAATAGTCAAGATTATAAAATACGTAAAATATAATTAACGCTCATCAATTTAAAATTTAAAACCAAACTTATATTTGTTTGAAAAACCTAACGAGTATATTTAAGTGATCGACATCTTACGACGAAAATAAAAGTCACATGTGTAAAACTTTGGGTCGTTTCTTTTGCAAGCTGAGCCTTGGGCATCGTTGAGTTGGGCAAGCCGGGTAACTCATTTGAGCCCATGGTTCCGTCCGGTTGGGTATGTGATCCGAGAACACACCAAAAGCCCACGGGCTGTTTTCTTTTCTTCTTCCCTCGTTGAACCGAACACCACACCAAGCCCACATATACCGATCGTATACATGTATATATACAACACAAACCTCAACTTTTGAAACCCTAGCTTAAACAAAGCCTCGGCAAAACCTTACCTCTTTTGTTTCCGATCGGCGCAACACAAAACTCACCAAATTGAAAACCCTAGTTGCAAGTTTCGGCTTAAAGCTTTTGTCTTCCCTCCCATCCGATCGACTGCCACTCTTTATTTTGGTTCGGTGTCGTCCTGGTCGAGAGTAGACAAGGTATAATCGATCTTTTCCTTTAGTCTCAACTTTGTATGCTAGTCGTATAACTTGTGAAACGTGCGACATGATAGTAACCAAACGATTTGAATAAGAGAAACGCGCATTAGGGTTTCTGTGTGTGCATGTCACCGTACCCCCTTGAGTGAGTCGAGCCATATTAGTGAAACATGCAAGCCTTGTCATGTACATATGTTGTGTGTTCATGTTTTTCCGAAACCTATATGTATATATACGTATCTATCTTGCATAATAAAACGAGTAACAAGTAGAGTATAGATTGTCGCATGAATCATGAAGTTGTGTTAGTTTCGTTAAAACTATAAGTCGATGTATATATGAATTACGTTAACACATGTTGTAGGGTGGTTTGTGTCGAGTTGCATGCATGTTTTTCTAGCGTGAGTCTTTTGAAAAGGTCTTGATGGTGTCGATGCATGCATGTTTGGAACAAGAGTTAACGTGTCGTGTGAGAAAAGTAATTAAGTGTTTGTATGTGTGTGTCGATTTGTTTGTGAGTCGGGAAACAACGTAGGGTAAGTTGGAGTTTTCATGTGTGAGCGTATATATTGAAGCAAGGGAAACGGGTAAACTTTGGTCTCGTTAACATGAGTTATATAAGTCAAGGTGGTGTGAGTTACTAGTGTAAATGTAGGCATGGGTTTTGAGTTATCTTCGGTTTGTTTTTCACACGTTCTAGGTCAAGGTGATAAGTCATTAAAATCCGTAACATGTCAATTTAATGTGTATTTAATATGGTACTAAAAGTTTGAGAGAAACCCTAGGTCATGATTATGAGTCGATTAGGGTTTTAAGCTGTGTGTGTTGATTTGTTATTTCATGTCAAAATAGTAAGTTTGGAGGTCATTAATAACCATTGATTAAGTATATAACGAGCTAGTCTTGAGAGTGTTGTAAGCATGCGCGAGTTATGATTTTGTGTAAGAACTAAGAGTCATGAATTAAAGTAATGTATGCATGGTCTCATGAGGTTGGCTAATTAATGATTAAAACCCTAAAACATTGTAATTATGTCCGTCACTAAGAATAAGAATATACTTACAACTCTAAGAGTGTGAATGCGATAGTATTAAATAAATCATAATCCGTGTAGATTCGTTGAAGGAGACGCGACGTTATATCTTCGTGATTCACTCATTCGTTTGCTTTTCTCTCATTTGCTTTAAGGTACATATATTCTGACCTTTTCAGTAAAGGTTCCTTATGACGTTTTCTTTTCGTTAGCTTTTCTATTTCAATTAATAAGGTTTCCTATGCCATTGCTATGAACCCTTTCTGATTGTTTGATCTGTTGCTTGTTTGAAACACCTGTTTTATTGAATCATGCAATATCTGATTTGAACGTTATGTTAGAAAGACTTGATATGCACATTTGTTGAACCTTGCTATATTTGATTATGAACTTCTGAATTGTGAACATTTGATTATGAACTTCTGCTTATGAATGTATGATATGTGACTGTGATATGAACCTCTGACTTCTGAATATTTGGATATGAACCTTATGATATAAAATCTCGGATATGTATATTTGTTGACCTTTATGTTTGATTATGATCTGTGTCATTTTGACATTTTGTTTAACCTAAGTTAGTTTGACACCCGAGCCATTATTTCACTAGTCATGGGGGTTCCATGTCCGTGTCAGTGATGCACCTCTGACATGACTCTAGGGCAGTAGAGTGATGTTCTGCCACGTCCCTTTCTGTTATCTGTTTATTGATAGTATGGCCACTATCCGTCTGTTGGGGCGTATGGATGCATCCTAGATCTGATCTGTTATTTGATATGTTTTCTGGTGAATGATGTCGTGTGCAATACGCGTCTTCACAAAATTCTGGGAGCTAGCTACTCCAATTATTTTCTGAGGTTACTTTCTGAATAATTAGTTATTTCTGATATGATAAGTTCTGGGCTCGTGGTAGTTAACTAAATCCTTATCTGTTATGTCTGTGTTAAGTATTCTGTTATGATTCGGTATTTTCAAGTGTTTATATTTATGTATTAGGTTTATTATATGTTATTGTATGTGTTTATGCTCTTATATGATTACGTAACTACCGTATGCCATGCTTGGATATGATAATATGTTTAAATATGATTCGTATGTTGTCATCTGATGTTATGTTAGTTTATCGTTATGTGAATTCGTTGATCTGTGAGATGAATGTGCTAGTGTGAAATTGAGTATCCTGAAAGTTTAGTATGTATGATTGTTCAGTTAATTTTGTAGACTTTGCCTATCTGTTAGTTATCTGTCTGCTTATGATTGATCTGCTATGTTTAGACCTTGCTTATATTAAGATTTGATCTGGGAAATGGTTTAATTATGATATCTGTTTTGATAATTTGCTAATTGCTATGCTATGTCTTTTGCTTATTTTAGTTATAGTTTTCCTACTATGTTTTCTATTTGCTTGTGTGATTGCCATGATTTGACTGCTATTTCCGCTGCTACAATATTGGATTAAGTGTGTTAAATGTAGATTAATTGACTTGTATGAATGCCATGTTTACTTTCTAGAAATTGTTTCTGTTAGCCTTTAGACTTTTCGTGTGGCTTATATGTACTCTATTTTCTTGATGTGTTTGTGTTTGTGTTATTAATGTGCTATGTGTTGTTATTATCTGTCATTTGTTTCTTTCGGATTTCTGTATATTTGTGCTTCCGCAGAATTCTCTATGATTCGTCATTCTCTTTTCGTTGTGATTTCGTTATTTGTATTTTGTTCTGTTTTAGCTTTTGTTTTGTTATATCTGTTCACTGGGCTTTGTAAGCTCAGCCGCATTTTCTTTTCCTGCGGCAGGTATTAAGCATTCAAGATGAGCTTATGGGATAGCTGATCTGGGTTGAGAGTAGAGATGAGAGCAAGATTTGAAATAGGGATCTTAGATTTATTTTGATTATTAAGTTATTTATATTTTCTTTTGTAAGTTTTGTAAAGGCTTCCGCTATTGTATAGTACTTAAGCATCTGATATGAAACCGTATTTGTGATATCTTTACCCTTGTCGGGTTGGGGTGTTACAACAACTGTCTGTGTTCAAATGCAGGTCGTACAAATCGTCCTTTGGTATTTGGACTCAGGCTGCTCAAAGCATATGACTGGAGATCACTCACGGCTCATGAACTTCGTGAGTAAATTTATCGGGACTGTTAGATTCGGAAATGACCATTTTGGAGCAATTATGGGTTATGAAGATTATGTAGTTGGTGACAGTGTAATTTCCCGGGTATATTACGTTGAAGGTCTTGGTCATAATTTGTTTTATGTCGGTCAATTATGTGATTCTGATCTAGAAGTGGCCTTTAGAAAACATACTTGCTTCGTTAGAGAGCTTGATGGTGTGGAACCTTTAAGAGGAACACGTGGAACAAACTTATACACCATCTCTATCTAAGATATGATGAAGTCTTCTCCAATCTGCTTGCTGTCAAAGGCCTCTAAAACAAAGTCATGGTTATGGCATCGTCGTCTCAATCACTTGAACTTTGGCACCATTAATAATCTTTCTAGAAAGGACCTAGTAAGAGGCTTACCCAGATTGAAATATGAGAAAGATCATCTTTGTTCAGCATGCCAATTAGGAAAAATCAAGAAATATGCCCACAAACCCAAACCTGCAAACTCTGTTATGAAAGTTCTTCATACCCTACATATGGATTTGTGCGGACCAATGAGAGTGCAAACGATAAACGGGAAGAAATATGTGTTAGTCATTGTTGATGACGATTCTCGGTTTACTTGGGTTAAGTTTTTGAGGACAAAGGATGAAACTCCCAACGTCATCATCAAACTTGTTAAACAGTTGCAGTTCCAGATTAATAAAACAGTCAGAATCATCCGCACAAATAATGGAACTGAGTTTGTCAACAAAGAACTTAGTCAGTTCTATAAAAGCATTGGGATCAGCCATCAAAGAAGTGTTCCTCGCACTCCTCAACAAAACGGTGTAGTTGAAATACGAAATCGAACTCTTGTGGAAGCCGCTAGAACTATGCTAATTTACTCAAAGGTTCCAATGTTTCTCTGGGCTGAAGCCATTTCCACTGCTTGCTACACCCAAAATCATTCTCTCATCCACACCTCTCATGAAAAAACTCCATACGAACTTGTCCACAATCGAAAACCTGATATATCTTTCCTTCGTGTGTTCGGTTCTTTGTGCTATCCAACCAATGATGGTCAAGATTTAGGTAAATTAAGAGCTAAGGCGGACATTGGAGTTTTTGTAGGCTATGCATCAAATAGGAAAGGTTACCAAATCTACAACAAAAGAACCCGAGATATCATGGAAACTATTCACGTCACGTTCGATGAGTTGTCTGGGCAAATGGCTCCTAGAAAATCCAGTTCTGGACCCACACCTCAATTCCTATCAAAGAGTCCTATCAGTTCCTCTCTTGTACAGAATCACTCCCCAGCAGTTCCATATGTACCTCCATCTGAAGAAGATTTGAAGAAACTGTTTGATCCGATGTTTGATGAATACTTTGAACCCATTGATAATGATCTCTCTTCACCATTAACATTGGTGGCTTTTGAACCAATCATCATAGAGAATCTATCTGTCTCAATGTCTATATCTCCAGAAGCACCAGCTTCCGATCACTCATCATTATCCTCAAACCCTCAATCATCGGTTATACATCATGGAAGTGGTAATTTTGATGGAGATAACCCTTTTGCTACTCCCGAAGATGCTCCGTTTGAAAACATCTTTGCCCCTGAACCAACTCCTGAACCATCTTCATCAGGGGATCCAAACTCTGCTACTTTAGTTCCTCAACAACAACCACATGAACATCTCAGAAAATGGACACATGATCATCCATTGGACAATATTATTGGTAATCCATCTCGTCCGGTATCCACTCGTAAACAACTTGCCACAGATGCCTTATGGTGCTTCTTCAATTCTGTATTATCAAAGATCGAACCTAAAGATGTCAAAACAGTTATGTCTGAGGACAGCTGGTTTAGCGCTATGCAAGAAGAAATCCATGAGTTTGATCGTCTTGATGTATAGGAATTAGTACCAGCTCCAGACTGTGCTATGATTATCGCTCTCAAGTGGATCTTCAAAGTGAAACTTGATGAACACGGTGATGTTCTGAAGAATAAGGCAAGACTTGTGGCTAAAGGATATCGACAAGAGGAGGGTATTGAATTTGAAGATTCATTTGCTCCAGTTGCATGTATCGAGGCTATCAGAATCTTCTTGGCTAATGCTGCTAGTAAGAACATGTTAGTCTATCAGATGGACGTTAAGACTGCATTTCTTAATGGAGATCTGAAAGAAGAGGTATACGTCAGTCAACCGGAAGGTTTTAGGAATCCAGAGCATCCTACTCATGTCTATCGCTTAAAGAAGGCCCTTTACAGTTTGAAGCAAGCTCTTAGGGCATGGTACGATACGCTATCGAAGTTTCTTCTATCTAATGGATTCAGCAAAGGAGCAGTTGATCCGACACTGTTCACCAGAAAGTCAGGCAAACACTCAATTCATGTTCAAATCTATGTTGATGACATAATCTTTGCCTCGACCGACCTTAAAGAATGTGACCGTTTTTCAAAGGAGGTGGGCTCCAAATTTCAAATGTCAATGATGGGACAAATGTTATTTTTCTTTGGATTACAAATTTCACAAAGTCCCGGAGGCATTTTTATTAATCAATCTAAATACACAAATGAAATTTTAAAGAAATTTGGATTTTATACGAGTGACCCTGTTGACACTCCCATGGTGGAGCGTACAAAACTGGATGAGGACCACTCAGGGATCATGATAGATCAAACGAAATATCGTAGTATGATTGGATCCCCGATGTACCTCACAGCCAGTAGACCAGACATTTTGTTCGCTGTATGCATGTGTGCTAGATATCAGGCTAAGCCTACCAAAAAGCAACTTGAAGTGGTTAAACGGGTCTTTCGGTATCTCCAAGGAACAATTAATATGGGACTTTGGTACCCAAAGGACACCGGTATGTCACTAACGGCCTATGCAGATGCTGACCATGCAGGATGTCAATATACACGTCGAAGTACGTCAGGAGGTGCTCAATTTTTAGGTGATAAGCTTGTGAGGTGGTCTTCAAAGAAACAGATGAGCACTTCCATATCCTCTACAGAGGCTGAATACATAGCCATGTCATCTTGTTGTGCTCAAATCTTCTGGATGAGATCCCAATTATCTGACTATGGCTTTGTATTCAACAAAGTTCCTCTGTACTGTGATAACAAAAGTGCCATTGCTCTCTGCTACAACAATGTTCAACATTCAAGAGCTAAGCACATTGATATTCGACATCACTTTATCAGGGAACAAGTTGAAAACGGTGTGGTTGAACTATACTTCGTGAGGACTGAATATCAGTTAGCAGACATCTTCACCAAAGCTCTTTCTCGAGAACGTTTTGAGTTTATTCTTCCACGACTTGGCTTGAAGAGCCTTCAACCAGAAACACTCAAACGTCTTCAGGAGGAAGATGAGGAGTAAAGGTGTTCGTCTCTATCTATTTTTTTGTACACATCTTTTCTAAAACCAAAATACAAAAATATAAAACCTACAAAAAGAAAATAAAAAAATATAAAATTTTCAAAAATCCATAAAAATTAGAAAATCTTGAAAAATTCCAAAAATATTGTCATTTTGTCATGTTTTTCCTGGTTCGATAACATCTACGGACTTTGAGTTGTCAGTCAAAGAATGGCACGGGTCTCTAGATACAGTTCGAATTTTCAAAAAAAAAAAAAAAAAAAAAAAAACGAGATGGAGAAAAATGATAGTTTATTGTCTTTACAGGCAGTAACCCATTTTAAAAGAAAAAACAGAGCCATGCTTAATCTCAAATTTTAAAAAATCATGCTCTGATTCTAAAAACAAATGTTTGTCACCAAAAAGACAAATGTTTTGTTCCAAATATTTTTCGTTCTAATAATTCTTCTGAAAAATATTTGTCATGTAATGGAAACAAAATTGCTTTGAAAATACCTCAGAATCTATTTTTGAAAATCATCCGGGCTTATCATTTGTCAAAATCTCTATCACTCAATCAACAACTTATGTCATTGATTGAGGGGGAGAATGATTTCAATCAAATCAAAAAGAGTATTTTTCAAACAATTGGCACGTAAACGAGAAAGATCTACTTTTGGTTAATAAAAAAGAACAATGTTTTATACAATTGGTTCAAGATCTTGACTAATGTTATGTTTTCAAAAGACACTCATGCATGTTTAAACAATGGAGTTTAAAGTCCAAAAATCTGATCCTTATTAGTTGAAATGGTTTTCAAAAGCAAGTCACAATTCTCCTCAAAAGTTTTCAAAATTAATTTAAATCAATAGAGATCACAAATCTCAAAGGATTTGAAAATTGTGATCGGGGGAGAATTTGTGATTTAAATTGGATATAAACTGATAATTTGATAAGCGGTTTAGAAATATAACAACAAGCTTTCCTCCCTGCATGTGCCAAATGATTTCAAATTTTCCATGCACATGTTAAGGGGGAGTATCTATTTTAAACCAAAAAGGATTGAAACGTGATTGATTTATCTCAAAGTGCAGGTTTCTTCTAAAATGTGCAAAACTCTTTCAAATCTCGATGCACATACTGAGGGGGAGCATTTCTAATACATCAAAAACAATTGAGATACAAAATGCTTTGATTATATATCACAAGTATCTTGATTGATTTCTCAAATGGTTTTCAATTGGTTTCAAGGCGGAAGAACAATACCAAAAGACCGACCAAATTTTAATTTATGTTTGGTGATATAAGGATGATAAGGTTAGGTATTAGTTCCCACGATCCGCCAGAACCGGAGGGATCTACCTAGGTACAATCCGCTAAGATAGTGTAGAAGTCCTTAGGTGTATTGAGAAAAAGAGAAATATGAGAATGTGGGAAGAGTGCCGTCTGAGATTGAGCTAGAACTGGAACAAACCCAACAAGGTTCTAGTTATGAAGTCTCGGTAAGCACTGAAGGGGGTGAAGAATGAAAAAGAATTAAATATGAAAAGGGTGAAAAGAAATAGCCCTCCAGTAATTCAACCTTAGGGCAGAAACCGGGTTCAATACATATGCTACTGGTGGTTACTAAAGTAACGCTGGTATTGAAGACAAGACGTCATGGACCCATTGACGCACTGCACTAAACTTCCCAAGCTACTCAAGTTCATCCTAAAAGGACTTGTTTCATTCTCACGGTGAACCTACATAATCTATCGACTTTCTCTTAGAGATTGTTGATATTGAAGAAGGAGACCCTCTCCCTAGTCTCCGGCATAGGAAACCAAAATACACGATTGAGTCTAGAGCCAAGAGATCATCCACAATATCTCAGTAGGACACAAAATTAATGAAGACTTGTTGTTTCACACAATGTGGAAAGTAAGAATATATTAAGAGTCCTACGCATTATCCTTGTGGTATTGCCAGAACATCCGAGTGATATGTTAAATATTCATAATGAAGATGGAAATCCTTCTAGAGCTAACATCAAACAAGCTCTTGGTGGGTGACATATGAGATCTTGCAAAGGATCAAGCTTGTGACAACTGGATAGAAACGATGGGGCGATTCATTATTGAATCAACCTTGGTCCAGGAAATGGTTTGACGGATACCTTTGAAAAACCGGTTGTTGTGCTTAAAACTCCTTTCTCTAGCACATCGAATGCGTATTAATATTTCAAAATAAAAGGTGTTTATGATTGATAATTGATTTTCCTTAAAACCTTCCGTGTATTGCAAAACACTTTATATTAAGCAGTACACGATTGTTTTTCAAATCACTTTACAGCAATCAGTGAATCTCAATTCGCTAGTTCACTCACTCCGTGTTGTCTTCTTTGAGACGTTCCGGTTTGAGAACAGCTAGAACAGCTGCGAAACCCTGTCAAGGAGATTCTTCAGAATTATACCTGATCACAGGCAGTACTTGTACTGATCAACGGGGAACCGTGGACCGTGTACCTCAATTCAACAAAAGTGATCAAAGACACTTTCGTGCGTTTTATTGCTAACTGTTTTATGCAGGGACACCCGACGGTTGCAGCTGATCAGAATTGAGAATTCAATCCATTGCCACATGCTAATACATCGCTCTCACAACTAAAGATATCATGATCCAAAATGTGAGCATTTCGGTCCAAAAGTCACAACATCAGATAATGGCAATACATCAAAAGGATGAGTCAGAGATTTGCTGTGGCTGATAATCTCAAAACTGGCTCAAAACTCAACATCACGTGGATCAGTTAAAGACCTCCACTTGTAAGAACAAAACATACGAAACATGAAGAACCAAAGACTATGAGCTACAGAGCAAAGAGCTTAATCAAAGAAACCAAGAACATCAAAAGTTATATATGTTTGTAATCAATGTAATCTGAGGTGAACTCCCTTAGGGGGAGATTGTTAGGATCTGGTAAATCCAGTAGTTAAAGTGTCGGTCACCTCAAGTATATATACTTGTTAGAAAGCTCGTAGTCGTAGTCATCTAAGGAAAGTAAGTAGATTACTTAGTAACACCGTGGAGGACGGACGGGTCTTTACCCACTGTATACCTGATCCACAGCCTAAAGTAGGCGCCCTATGTTTGTACCTATAAATACCCTTTGCCCTCCAAGGTAAAAGGTTGGAGCTTTCATAATTCATTTTTCTTTGTCTCACTAAGGTTCCCATTCTCTCCCACTTTCTCTCTCTAAACCATAAACCTTAAGCCTAACCTTGAGCTTATGATGTGTATGTGAAATCAAAGATGCTACAAGTATGGGTGGTAATATGGATGGCATTGCGGCCATTACTAATAAAATTGAAAACCTTAGCAGGGATATGAAAAAATTACAGGAGAATGTGCATACTATTCGGGTAGGATGCGACACATATATAGGAACTCACCTAGCCAAGGATTGCCCTTTAAAGAACTGTGATCCCCAAGTCGAAAAGGTTAAGTGCGGAGACGGTAGACCCTTCCAAGGAAATAAAAGCAGGGGTAGATAACGCGATAGACCTCCCGGATACTCGAGGGGAGATAACCTAACTCTTTTTTAGGAAAGTAAATCAACACTCGAAGAGTCGATAAATAAATACTTGGAAGAAGACGCCAAGCGGCAGACCAGCCGGGATAATTTGTTTTAAAGTTTTCAAGTAGGAACAAAAGCTAATCTCTTAGCTCATGACGAGTCCTTAAAGAACCTCAAAGCAAAATTTAGGGTTTTGGCAAATGACATTCAAGAAAGTAACATGAGAAATGATGATTTAACCTGCAAGGGTATATTCTACGATGACGGTAAACCTTTTTATACCCCTTTCAGGTACTCGGAAGAAGAAATTGCATGTTTCTCCAAACAGTCAAAGCAGGAAGAAAATGATGCAGAAGCTCGGGGAATTGAACACAATGTCATCAAAGAGCAGACTACCATTTTGGGGAATGAGGTTAAGTTGAATTCCCGATCCTCAACAATTGTCCTCAGTCAAATTCCTCTAAAAGAGAAGGACCCAGGTAGTTTTATTATCCATTGTTTTATTTATGACTTATATAATATTAATGCTTTGGCTAATTTAGGAGCTAGTATAACTATCATGCCATTTTCTATGTGTAAAAGACTTAATCTTGGACCTATCAAACCCCTTTTGCATGACTATTGAAATAGCTGATAGAACGGTTAGCATACCTCGGGGGGGGGGGGGGGGGTTGTGGAAAATGTGTTAATTAATATTGATAATTTTATTCTTCCAGTTGATTTTGTAATTTTAGATATGGGGGAAGACCTCGACATTCCATTGATTTTAGTTAGACCACTTCTTGCTACGGCACGAGCCAAAATTGATGTGTTTAAAAAGGTTATAACTTTGAAAATAAACGATAGGAATATTCTCAATATGGATGAATTAGGAAAATGTCATCCTATTGAAACAGTTTGTGTTTTCAAGAAAAGGAAAATTGAAGTCATTCCTGACCCTTTCGCACATGAGCACTTTGCTACTAATGATTGTCCCATTTCAGGTAATAATGAGCAGGAAATCAAAGCTGGAACATGCAACGGTGGAGAATTATACCGTAACTCTTGCACTGAGTTACGGCATAACTTGAAGACAACAATTGAATCAGAAGTTGAAATCCTAAAAAATGGATCTGATAACCCCAACACGGCCCCGCATTCAAGTATTCCAGAGGTGATTAAAAAGAAATACCATTGGTGCAGAGCAATACCGGTGGACAATAAAAGATAGTACGACCTTTGGGCTTCATGTGACCCTAAAGATGATATTTTCGATGGTAGAGACGACAAGGAAAGGTTGAAGAATAACAAATATATGTGGTCTTCGATAAATGATAAAGAAAGCGAAAACCTTAAATGAAAAGGAATGATAACATTCGACGAGTGGGTACATATTGTTTATGGCAAGGTTGATAATGACGCTAAGGAGTTCATTTGGGAGGACCTAAACCACGGTTACATTTGTGAAACTCCCATCATTGATAATGATCATGAAACGTAAAATGAGCCACTCTCGGATAATGAAGTTATTGATGACTACCCATGTGATGCCAACGATAAGGTAAAGACTAAAAGAAAGCATTGGTGTGAAAAGATAAGAACTGAAGGCGAGATATATTAGGCTTCTTGTAACCCCTTTGACGAAGATTGTAACGGGGGAAGAAACATGGCTAGAGTTGGGGATGACGATCTTTTGTGGACCTCAACAAATGACGATGGGAGAAGCGAATTGCCATGGTTAAAAAGGTTAGGATTCGATGATTGGATCAAGATAAAGTACGAAAAAGTGGATGCTTCCATTAAAGAAAATATTTCGAATGGTTTTATGAGAAAAGAAGACTCAATCGAGGAAGAAATTCCTGACTACACGAGTGACAAAATAAAAGATGATTACAAAGCTAAATGAGGAGAAGAAAAAGAGCGTTGTAAGCGTGAACTTGTTGAATAATTGCTTGATGACAAGTGGTTTAAGGGTACGGAATCTGATGACGATGATATAGAAGGGATCATGGATTACCTTGAATTACAAGGTCATGACGGGTTCACTGACCCAGACGATGAAGCTTACGAGCAGCGGAGATGTAAACTTCTTGGTATTCCCTACAAGAGACCCCCACCTATTGTAGCTAAAACGTTTGAAGTTACAAAGTATCACTTGGGGCCAGATGAAAAATTTTCCAAGGTTCGGAAAATTGAAAGGAAAGAGTTTCTTCGCACCGCTTTTAACGTCACATGGGTTAGACATAATTTGTTGAGGGAAATGGACGAAGTTGGTCAAGTCCGAAGACCTCCATAAAGTCCCATGGCTTTGAGTCTAGCTTAAAGACTCATTAATAAACAAAAGTGCTCTTTCGGGAGACAACCCGAATTATCCCTTTCCTTTTTCTGTTTTATTTTTACTTTTATTGTTGGGTTTTGTGCTTTTAACATTTTTGCAGGAATTGGAGTTGAATGAACGACATTTAATGGGGACTTGGATTCCGTCCCGTTAGCAAGTTATGGCTTAACTTTCTCTTAGGTTACGCCGTAACCATTCTGAATTAGCAGTTCACTCAAGGTTTTCAAACAGTTACGACCTAACTTCCATCTATTATTACGCGGTAACCCGTCTTCAATAGACGATTTACAGGTTCAAACCAATTACAGCATAACTCATTCATTTGGTTACGCCATAATTCATCCTGTAGTTTAAAATTATTTTTATATTTGCACAATAATCTTGTATTAGTTCTAAATGAACTTTGTAGGTATGTTCGCTATAAGGCCTCACGAGACTACACTCATCCACTTGGGACACCAAGTGGTTTAAAAGGCTTGTTGCATATGCTAAATGCAACTGTGATTCCTACGAAAGTGAGTTAGGTTTTAATTGTTTTTTGTTTTTTTTCATTTTATTTTTAGAATTATGCTTGTCGGTAAGTTGTGATTTCAGGGATTGAAGTTTTCTCATGGATACTTAATGAAGGTACGATATTCTCCGTGGGCCTTCTCTCTTTTTAGGAGAAAATTTCAGGGAAATTCTCGCTCTAATTCTTATTTCTCTTCACCTTTATTTCATGTTTAGTACAAAAGAGACTTTGTACATCTCAAATGGGGGACGGGAGTAGAATTATTACTTGAACTTATTTGCCCTCGTTTTTCTAGTTTATTTTGAAAAATTATGTCATTTTTAAAATTTTGACATGTTTTTCTTAACCTAGCTAGATTAGACCTTAGCCGAGCACACTATAACCTATGATATTCTATAGTAAGATTTAGCCTAATCCGTTTCCACTTATTTACCAAAATCCACCAAATTATGAGTACGCCGATAGCTTGTAATCTTTAGAACTTGGCCTTTGCATCATTTTGAGATCATAAATGAGGTGTGTCGAACTTGATATATATGGAATAATCAATTCGAGAAGGCAATATTTTAGGATTATCACCCAAATAGCCTATATATGTGTATTTATCGATTAGTCACCTCGACTATTTGACCCCCATGTTAAACCCTTTTGTTGCACTCATCTTTACTGCAATATACACCCTTCAGAGCCATTCTTTACATTTCATACCCTTATTATGTTTGTGTCGTTACACCCATTCGCCTTGCCTACCGTGTAGTCTTAATTTATGGTCGGAAAGTCACTGTTTGCCCAAGTTCGAGGTTTGAGTAGAGAGGTTCGTGAATTACGCCTACGTCAAAGACTTACATTTGAAGATCATTGAAGACCCCTATACTCTCCATATATGTTCATCTCAAGTGGGGGGATGTTTATCTTTTTATTGTAATAGTTATGACTCAAAATAAAATAATAAAATAAAATAATTATTATTATTGTTTATTAGTTTTGTTATTGAAAAAGTACAAAGTTGTAAGCACAATGAGCTTATTAGATATTAGCATCGAGGAGGCCACCTCGATCACATTTGAAGATTTGAGTTTGTGACGTTATTACACTAACAGTTTGAAGAACAGGTAATGTGCCCATCATGACATCCGGTAATGACACTTTTACTTCATACATCATGATCCGGTTTCTTCATCTTGAAGCTTGAACTTTGATGGACGGTGGGCGGTGACAACTTGGTTATAGGTTAAGACTATTTGTTTGTTATTTTTCATTTTACACCTATTATTTCCTGTGTCTTATCCTACCCTTTAGTCATGAAGCGTGTCTAGGTGATGAAGCGAGCAATCTTCTGGTGTCTTGGCCATGGATATGGTCATGTATCATTGATTTTGTCCACTTTTCTGTGACACGTTAGTAATGACATTTCAACCTTAACCTCATATTATGTTCACCCATATTGCCTTCAAGATTGTTTAGTCCTTAAATATAGTGGTAGAGATTTGTGTAACCGCCAACCTTATGATAGAATACATTCTATGACTGTGCAATGAGTGATCACCCCAAAATTGACACTGAGATTAGAGAGAGAGTATGAGTGTTTGTTCCTATTTCTTGAGGTGTTCAGCTTTGATCTATTCTAGCATAAGGGATTGTTGATCTCATATCTTCCAGGAAATTTGGGGGATATATTTTTAGAAATTATTCTAATAAGGTCTACTTGAGGGCAAGTAGAGTTCAAGTGGGGGGATATTTGATAACATCAAATAATCCTGATTTTTAAGTGTCCATTTCCCCCGTCTATGCTCATATTTTATGTTATTTATATGGATATATATTCTTATTCCATTATATTTTGTTTCCAGGTAATATATGAGCATTGGAGCTTAGAGACGTGGATTTAGAGATATTCTTAACATTTTTTACCTTAGTATGCTTATATTGAAGAAGCTACGGCGTAACTCCTACTCTCAATTACACCGTAGTTGGGATTATGTTACGAAGACCAAGTCAACAGCAGTTACGGCGTAACTCTCGACTTAACTTACGCCGTATCCATCTAGGTCATGTGGAATTTCGCGCCTCCATCAACTATGCCGTAACCTCCAATCTTGCATTACAACGTAACCAGCACTACGAGACTTGAGTTTGAAGGATAATTAAGTTACGGGGTAATCCTCAATAAATTTATGGTAGAGCTATAATATTCCTTAAGTTACTTCGTAATCACCACTACGAGAGTTGACTTTGAAGGATAATTAAGTTACGGCGTAACCACATTATTAGGTTACGCCATAACTATGATCGCGCCTATAATACAAGCCTTAAAATCTGCATTTTACATCATTCACTCACCACACAAAAGCAGAGAACAAGAAGAGGCTTCCAAGGGCAGGTCATACGCAGCATACGGTGCTATCTCCAAGGGAGAAATCACTCTATATCATTGATAAGATTTAGTGATTAACATTTCTTCACACTTTAATTCAATTCTTCATCAATTATGTTAAACATTGAATTGATTGTGTCTTTTAATATGATCAGCTAAGCACCTTAGGTGCTTGCCTAGTTATTATTCCTTGATTGTATTTTTTATGTTTTCATTCTTCTATAATTGTTTCTAGTGTATGCATGCATAGTTCGTTGGTAGTCACCCTAGCTTCGGTAGTTTTGACTTGCGGTCATACTTATTTGCTTAGGAGAATTGACCAAAGGACCCTAGGGAAGTAGGTAGAGAGGGTTGGTAAGAATTGACCAAAGGACTATCAATCCCTCTTGTGTGAATTGACCAAAGGATTAGTGTTCGGATTGAGGAACTTAAAAAGTTAGGGATGTGTGTCTAAGATGCTAGCGCCCGGACACACATTGTTTTAAATCTTGCATGTAGGGTACTTAATGACTTGGCTTAGGTTTCTTGAGACCCTCGACTTCCCAAAGGGTAGGCCTTTGATGTTGGGTAGGAAACTTTGTTGATAGGCAATGACGAATTGACCAAAGGCTGTCTAGCGAATTTAACCCCCACTTGAAGCAATAGGAAGCATTTAGAAAACATAGACATATCATGATAGAATGAATAATTAGGTTAGTACACTTTCTCACGATTGTTCACAACCCTTATTTAATTTCCGCATTTTATTTCTTGTCTTTTAGTATAATTAATATTTCAACAATTAATCTCTTAAAAACCATGACATTAGACTTAATAGGATCCTCATCTACATACCTCTTGGGAACGACCTCGACTTTACCACCTTCTATACTACGCACGATCGGGTTCACTGCTCGTTAGTGTAATAGGTAGACCTTAGGTAGACGAGACTTATGAATATTAAATCCTGGTCAGAAATCCTGCATCACATTCCTCTCCTAATGTAAGAGAAGAACACATTGTATCAAGAAAATACTAAGTGTTGTAGTTATTGTAGCGTGCACTTGTAACACTTGTTACATACTTGTTGTATCTTGATATACATCAATTAGTCTTGAGTCTTGTTTAGATAACTTGTGTGGATCATTGTAATCTTGTTGAGATCTTGGAGATCTCTTGTAGTTTGTGTGATAGTGTGTTGATCAAGTGGATCAAGTCTAGATAGTGGGATCTAGTAGGTTGTGTGATTAACAAGGATCTTGTAGATCGTGAGTGAGATTGGTACTAGCTAAATTAGCACTCGACATTTAGTTTAGTGTCAGAAATTGTGATAAGCGATGTTGTATGTTTTCTCTGCCTAAAGGGAGTTTGTTGAAATAGTGCTTAGAACTCTCGAGTTGGGTATTCGGGGAGTGGAGTAGGGCGAATAAGAGCTTCGCGACCGAACCACTATAAATCTCTTTGTCTCGGTTTGATCTTTCCATCTCTTACTCTTTACATTCTTTATTTAATTTCAATAGTTGTAGTATGTTTATTGTAGTATTGCTTAGTAGAATTCATATTGTTTTGCTTTGATTTCACAAAGTATTGAATCGAAGTTTTTCACAAGTAAACTTTTATAACTAAATTAAAAAGCGGTGAAACTATTCAACCCCCCTTCTAGTTTCCCACAATTGGTACCAGAGCCACGTCAATCAAGATTTTTAAAATAAACTGTATTTTAAAGCTTGAATCGATCAATAGATTTCGACAAATATCAAGAAGGGCAATCTGTACAAAGACCACCACTTTTTGAAACCGATTGTTTTATCTATTTGAAAAAAAGATTCGAAACCTATGTGAAATCAAAAGATATTGATCTTTGGCATATTATTACCGAGGGTGATTTTAAACCTATTAAAAAGAATCCTGAAACTAATAAGAATGAAATTATTCCTTATGAAATACAAACTGATACTCTTGAAAACTAGCCAAAAATGATGAGGCTAAAATGATAATTTATAACGCTTTGCCAGGAAAAGAATTTGAAAGAATTTTTATGTTTGATACGGCTAAATAAATTTGGAAAAATTTGTTAGTCACCATCAAGGTAATAATCAAGTTAAAGAAAACAAGATTGATCTTCTTATGCAACAATATGAACAATTTTCTATTCCGGAAGATAAAACTATAGATAATGCTTTTGCTAGATTTAATACTATTGTCACTATTCTTAAAGCTCTTGATGAAGGTTATTCTAGCAAGAATTATTTTAGGAAGTTTCTAAGGGCTCTGCATCCCAAATGAAGAGCAAAGGTCACCGCCATTGAAGAATCAAAGAACTTGGCGACATTATCACTTTATGACCTTATAGGAAACTTGAAAGTTCATGAAATGATAATCAAGAAAGACTCTGACATAGTTAAAAGCAAAGGAGAAAAAGTAAGGTCTCTAGCATTAAAAGCCAAGAAGGAGTCGAGTGATGAGGAAATTTTGACTTCCGATAGTGAAGACAAAGAGTATGCCTTAGCGGTTAGAGACTTTAAGTAGTTCTTTAGGAGAAGAGGTAGATTCGTTAGACAACCTCGCGACAAAAAGAATTCGTTCCTAAAGAATCGTGATGATAGGAAAGGAAAGAGTGATAGGAAATGCTTTAGATGCGGAGATCCAAACCACCTCATTGGAGAATGTCCTAAACCACCGAGAACCAAGAACCGAAGAGCATTCGTAGGGGGTTCTTGGAGCGATATCGGTGAAGAAGAAGAGGAAAAGCCCAACGACGAAACATATTTCATAGCTCACACTCCAAATGAGGTACATTTCGATTATTCATACTATAGTGATGATAATTTCTCAATAGATGATAACACACTATATGATGATTACAATAAGTTATGTGAAGTAACCTCTAAAATCATATCTAGAAACAAGAAATTAAAAACAAGAAGTATTAGTCTAGAAATTCAAGTTTAGAACTAAAAGAAAGAGTTACAAACTTGAGAAAAATAAATAGGTTGACGTCGGATGTACGTCATGTCAAAATCTTCAAATATAAAATGAAGAACTTAGGAAAAACGTTCTTAAAATTACTAAATTTGAAAAAGAACAAAAGCTCTTAACGACATGTTAGACAATATTAGATATAGTGAACATCCCGGAACGGGCTTAGGTTTTGATCCAAATAAAGCTTCGATAAGTGGAACAAAACAAGGAAAATTTATCAAACCCAAAGATTCTGTCAAATATGTGGACGACACCGTTAAAGGTACAGATGGCACCACTAAAATTAGTGGTACGGTGTGTCGAAAAAGTTGAGTCAGCTTCAATTTTGAAAAAAAGTTTGAGTCCTAAACCAAGTCATGTAGTAATTTGTCACGCCCCCAATTTACCTGTTTTGCAGCGGAATGGAATTTCTGGGGATTGACTGTCATAGCATCACAATCACAGTTATATTGAACGACCTAAAGTGTCGTTTGAAAAGAACATCGTTTGATTTAATAAAACAATCAGAGTTTACAAAGTATAGGTCCCAAATGAAAGTTACTATGTGCGGAAAATAAGTTTGGTACAAGTCAAACGATGTTTTTAAAGTGTATAAATCCCATGTGAGACGCGTCGTCACCGCGACTCTATGATATGTCCACATGCATGCCATGAAGTGAATGCCTTAGTTACCTGAAAATACATTGCTAAAAGTGTCAACACAATGGTTGAGTGAGTTCATAGAGTTTATGTAAATGTTAATACGACTACCACAAGTATAAATTATGTATGACAATGATGTCACAAAAATAATACAATTGCTTAAGCACATGACACCGAAGCTTGACTGATTATGATGTTCGCCCCAACAGAGTGTTTTGCCAAACAACTCAAATAATGATTATGAAATGAAATGCATCCGTCCGGTTGGAATCCGCCAACCCGGATGGAGGTGTCACCCTCGATAGATCTATCCACTCACCCACGCTTCTATGAAATTAACGGTTCATGTTTATGAAATGGGGACATTTAACTGGCAATGAGGTAACTTAAGCAATATAATGAATTTGATATACTTGGTATCGTAATAAAAATGATGTGCAATGTATTCTCCCCCGTAGGTTTGAAATAAGTAAAAACTTGAATAAATCGGGGCTATGAAAACTCACCTGTTGCAATGATTATGATGACAAAAGTGGATACACTGAAATGTAGCGTGAATCTCGAAACTGACCTATTATGAATGATATGATATGTAATAAGTCATGATGTAATGTTATGCATGCAATTCGGATGATATTTATACCACTTATGAAGTTTTGAAAATAATGCTTTTCGTCGAAAAATAATCTTTTGACGTCTTGACCATTCTTAAATTACTTTGCAAATATTTACGTAGAAATGATATCCGACGATAATCATTTAGTGATTTATTAAGAGAATATAACTTTTCGTCGTAAAATAATGTCGTTGAAAATATCCATGAAAGTGACTAAAACGGCCTCTAAAAGCTAGTCGTAAAAATGGTGCACGTCGAACGTTAGGAAACAAACTCAACGGTTTTTGGAAAGCTCATATCATGATCTCAAAGTTTTAGTGTTTAAGTTTCCCTTCTAAAGGTCTCGATCACAAAGGAAAATATAAGTTAAGTATGGTACTTTAGTCCAAAGTATAGTTTAAAGATGGTTTTCGGCAAAGTTTAAGTAAACGTAATTAATTCATTACAACTCCGCTAATCAAACGGTCGGTCATTTTGATAAATATACTTGGCGAACTCACTTTTATTAGAAGACATCACTTTATAAAAAGTTCTAAATCAATGTTAAAAACAACCTTCAACTTGGTCTCTAGTTTTGCCGTAATACTTGCCTATTAGAAATTTAATATAGTTTTTCTTATATAATAAAATCACGGCAACTTTGTGAAAACGTGTATAATTTAATCGTTACAAATCCGTTTTCTACGTTTTAAAGGTCCTTAGCTTTGTGTCAAAGTATACTAACATATTTTTGACAAGTCGACATAATTTACAACGCCCAAGCTTCATTTTTGACTCGTACAAAATAAGCAATACATGCTGAAATTTCCAGAAATTATAGTTTTCGTCGCCAACTTGAAAAATTCATAACTTCTTCGTTATAGCTCCGTTTTAATCCGTTCAAGCGGCCACGGTTTCGTTTTAAAGTATATTTTCTAAATATCTAGGCCAAAATTTTTTATCTACTGTCGGATTTTCCATATTTTTAAAATAAGGACAGACCCTTTTGCAAACTTGTCGAAATGAGTTTTTCTCGCGCCAAACCTATTCTAACCCATTCAAAACAACTCCGAAGCTATTCTAATCCTACCATACACCTTCTTAGGGTGTCATGGGTTCCTAGACATCACCAAAAATAATATATAACAAGGAGTAATTATAGGATGACTTATATATACATAACTCTTAAAATCAATGAAAAAGTGGTATAAACCTCATGAGACTTGCATGTTTTCTAAAATAAAATGAAATGACCATAACAATGAATATGAAATATTATGATGAATATGAATGCTTACTAGTAACTTGATGAGGTTTATGGACAATGGATTTTTCCTAATCACCCAAGGTCTATATTGCAAAACCTTAAACAAAAGTGATACTAGTGTGTTAAAAACTTGTCTTGAAAATTTTTGTGATGATCCTCCTTGGTTCCTTAGGTTGGCCGGTTTGCAAGAGAGAAGAGAGAAAGGAGAGTTTTGATCTTTTTACTTGTGAAATGAAGAAGTGAATTGTGTTTGTGATATTAGTATAATACATATACTTGAGTAGATATTTGCCAAAGTCTCAATGACTCACCCCTTGTGTCGACAAGGGGTGTTTGTCATTTCTTAATACATTTTTTTTTATTATAGTATAATGTAATGTTTAGTAAGTTAAATGAAGATAGATGATAAGTTGTAGTCACATTTGAATATTTAGGGTAGCGTTAGATAAAAATAAATTTTAACGGGTCAAGATAAAATATATTTAGGTCATAAAAATTATAAAAATACATTTCTTGCAAAAATTTGAGTGAAATAATAATAATCGTGTAGAATTTAAGAAAACCGTCGTAATTATATAAATATAACAATTTATATACAAAATAAATTTAAAACACTGGGTAAACTCATAATATTATTTTATAAACTTAATATGAGTATAAAAATATATCAGGATAATTTTTGGAAGTAACGGATCAATTGTTCAAAATAATTAATTACGCGATAACGTTTATTTAATATGAGATTTTATACGTTTAATGTAAAATGCAAAACCATATGATGATAATGATGTTAATGAAATGTAGACTAAACTTAGTCTATATGGAATGTCCTTGATGATATGATCATGAATTCACAGCTAAACCATTAAGGTTACGCGAATTTGATACTCGTAAACCTAGTTTACGATAATGATGAAATGGTGAAACTTGATAAATGACCTGAAATTGCGAGTTGTCACATAATTAATAATACCAAGGTGCCAATTGCTAGTAAAAAGGTAGTTAAGACTTTTTACAAACTATTGTCTACTCCTAGACTTGCTTATGTAAAACCCGACAC
The DNA here is from genome assembly GCA_019973895.1 of Chrysanthemum seticuspe. Taxonomy (NCBI): domain Eukaryota; kingdom Viridiplantae; phylum Streptophyta; class Magnoliopsida; order Asterales; family Asteraceae; genus Chrysanthemum; species Chrysanthemum seticuspe. Next base: position 285,580,332 of record BPTQ01000008.1, on the reverse strand, counting down.
TAGATCAAAAACTCCACCACCTAGGAGAATAAATAATTCTAAACCAACGTCTAACACACTACATCCTACAAGTAACATTAGATGACAAAGTTATCCAAATAACTATACCGTAACTTGGAACCACTTCCAACAACATGGTTATATGCCTTGGGACATTTGTCCACCCTTTCAACATCCTAACCAAATGTTTGGAATGTTCAACACTAATAATGTTGGACCCATGAGATATTGGGGACCAAACACTTGAGTTGTTATCTTAATTAAATAGATATGCCTGGGAATCGACTTGAAACCTGATGAATGGGTCAAGGATAGTGGATGCACTAATTATATGACAGTAACCCGAAGTCTTCTCATCATACAAGGCATACAACGGAGGTAACGTCACATCAAGTAGTAAACTTAAAGGCAACATCATAGGCAAAGGTACGATCTCTCACAACTCCCTCATTATTAGAAATGTTGAGCATATAGATAATTCAGGATTTAACTTGCTTAGTATTAGTCAAATGGTTGACAATAAGTGTAGAGCATTATTTTACGAAGAGGGTACTAAAATTATTAAGGATGGAAAGACCATAGGTAAAGGAGTTAGGAAAAATGGCTTATTCGTTATGGAAATGGGAAATAAGTGTGGGGATAAAATATGTCTAGCAACGATAGAAGATTATTCTACACTATGGCATAGGAGATTAGGTCATGCCAATATGCGTCTAATACAATCTTTAGCATCTAAGGATCTAGTTAGAAACTTACCTAAGCTTAAGTTTGATCAAAACTTTTGTGACACTTGTAAAGTAGGAAAACAAGTTTACTCTAGTCACAAAGCTAAGAACTTAGTTCCGACCTCTAGATGCCTAGAACTCCTTCACATAGATCTTTTCGGTCCATCCGTCGTATAGAGTTACGAAGGAAATCTCTACACCTTAGTAATCATAGATGATTACTTTAGATATACTTGGACTAGGTTTCTTAATAATAAGACACAAGCTTTTGAGGAATTCGAAATCTTTAGTAAGAAAGTCCAAAATCAACTAGGTTGTACAATAGTTTCCATTAGGACGGATCATGGTCGGGAATTTGATAATGAAGTGTAATTCGGAGAATATTGTGATAGTAATGGTATTACACACAATTTCTCGGCTCCATGCACTCCTCAATCAAATGGGCTAGTTGAAAGGAAAAATCGTTCTCTACAAGAGATGAGTAGAACGATGTTGAATGAACAATCCATTCCACAAAAGTTTTGGTGTAATGCTGTAGACACCTCAACTTATATACTCAATAGGATTTTGATTAGACCAATCCTAGGAAAGACTCCACACGAAATCTTGAAATGAAGAAAATATACTCTAGATTACTTTAGAGTGTTTGGAAGTAAATGCTTCATTTTAAACACAAATTACTACCTCACCAAGTTTGACCCAAAGTCTTACGAAGGTGTTTTCCTAGGATACTCACAAAATAGTAAAGCCTATGTTGTCCTTAATAAGGAAACTATGAAAGTAGAAGAATCACTCAACGTGACATTCGATGAGAGTCCTCCCCTAACTAAATCATCACCCTTGATGGATGATGACATAGATGAGGAAGAAGCCATTAAGGTTAATGGAAATAAAACCTTAGAAAATGACATTGAGGATTAAATAGGCGAAGTTGATGAAAATGTCAACATTAAGGAATCCAAGGATCATCCAATAGAAAATGTCATAGGTAACCTAAACCAAAGAACCCTTAGGTCACAAGCACAAAAAAAAGTAATTTATTTTGTTTTATATCTACTGTAGAACCTAAGAACGTCGGTGAAGAAATAAAGGATAAAATTTGGGTAGTTGCTATGCAAGAAGAATTAAATCAATTCACCGCAAATGAAGTTTGGGTTTTAGTACCAGGAACCAAACCATCATAGGAACTAAATGGTTGTTTAGAAATAAACTCGATGAAAATGGCATCGTATCTAGGAATAAGGCTAGGTTAGTAGCACAAGGCTATAACCAACAAGAAGGAATAGACTATGATGAAACTTATGCACCCATTGCTAGATTATAGTATATTAGGATACTCCTTGCCTATGCTTGCGCCATATAAATTAAGCTATATCAAATGGATGTGAAAATTGCATTCCTAAAGGGATTCATCAACGAGGAGGTATACGTTGCACAACCTCCTTGATTCATTGATTTTGAAAAGCCAAATCATGTTTAAAAGCTCAAGAAAGCATTATATGGCCTCAAACAAGCTCCAAAAGCTTGGTATGATAGATTGAAGGCTTTCTTGCTTAAACATGAGTATACCATGGTAATGGTAGATAATACACTTTTCACGAAGAAACGTGTGGAAAACTAGAAGGGGGTTGAATAGTTTACCAATTAAAAACTTTGTTTTGAAACTTATTGAAAGATCAATTGATGTTGATCTTAGATATGTTAGTGAAAATATGTAAACAATATATAAAGAGTAGATAACGAAAGAAACAATCAAACCACAACAAGTTGTTTATAGTGGTTCGGTCTACAAGGACTCTTTTTCCTTGCCCTACTCCACTCCCCGAGTCTCACACTCGAGAGTTTAACTTCACTAGTCAACAAGCTCCTTTCACCAGCGGAGAAACCTTTATACTTCGCTTACACAATATTTTCGACACTAAGCTAAATGTCGAGTTCTTTTCACGGGTACAACCACTCCCACACACAATGTATTTTAAGGACTAAAATACTAACCACTCACACTCACAAGATTATGATGGTTTGGTACAACAATGAAGTATTGTTAGGTCACCATATTGTAACACAAGCATCAATATGTTAGAAATGAGATAGAGTAGAGATCGGATGAACACACAATACACAAACACACAAATGACTATAAACCTTTAGGCGTAGGAAATGTGTAAAAGTGAACAACCAACTCCCAAATGGGAGATTACAACATTATTTATAGGGGAAGGGAGCTAGGGCAACACATCTAGTCCATTCCTTCCTTATGGGCTTGGGCCAAGGCTTATGGCCTTTCTACATAAGCCTTGCCATTAATACTAACATAAAAGCCTAATTAAGCAACCTATTACATATTGATTACAAACACTTGAAATATAGTTTAGGAGTGATTCCAACAATCTCATCCTAAGTGTTGGTAATTCATGACTTGAGTAATATTAAAACGTTGTAGGTGCTGATGTAACAGTTGCTTTGACGTCTTCTGACATTCTTCTTTCTTGTGAGAAGAAGTGCCTTGATTCAAACAATCTCCCCAGTGTGAGGATCTTGTTTTCTTTGAAGTTTTTAGCTTTGACGTCTTCATATATCTTTGTTCTTTGTTCAGGTGTGGATATGGTGATGTTATGTTGTGGTAATCTGCATCAGGTCCGCTTCGTTGCTCCAGTGTCTCCACGTCTTTCTCCAACATGCTCATATTTTCTTTTGACAGTGTATTCCAGATGTGAAGTAGTTCTCGAGTCTTTATAACTTTGTAGATTCTTTTATTTGAAGAAGAATCATTTTGACTTTGTGTTGCCTTTGATTATGAGAGAACTTCTTTTGTGATGTTGTTGGTATGAGCATGTGGAGAATCAGCACGATCTCTTCCTCTCGCGAGCATCCATCAGGTACAGTCACGAACACCAATTGATCATTGTAATCTTTTCATAAAGAATTGATTACTACAATTGTTCTACTGATGAATGTCTTGATTCCATTCACCTTGGTCGGGCTAATCAGCCGTTCGAATCCCGTAAGGGACAGTTGGCATTACATTGAACAAGTTCAAGTAATGACCCACATATTCAGGACTCGATTCTTGAAAGGAATATCCTTAGCGGGTTTTCCAGTACTTACAAGTTCGAATTTCAAAATTGTTATCAGCATAATGTGAAAGCACATCTCTAATTCTAGCAAAGGCTGTTCCTGAAACCAGATGCCCTCAAGAAGGCTAACACGATGTACCAAAGTACATCTATGGTTTAGGTGAGTCGTTGAGGTACACCGAAGCATCACCCCACAACTGTAGACCGTTTGAGACACACTAAACGTAACCCACAAGGAGTTACCAAAGTGACCTACTGTCAGGGCTGTTTAATGTTGACCCTGGCAGGAGTTTCCATTCAATCACTGAGGATCACAGTTGTGAACCTCTAATAAATGTTCTCAACAGATTGCTAAGATCTGTGTAGGACTCTAGAATAGTATCACTTGTGTCCTTATTATTGAACGATAAGTGATGAAATGTCGAGTGTTCCTAAGAGATCTTTTGATGAATCTCGTGGCTCTAGACTCAATAGTGCGCTTTGGTTTTCCTGAGCAAAGACTAGGGAGAGAGTATCCTTCTTCAATACCAGCAATCTCTAAGAGAGAGTCGATAGTTTGCGTAGGGTTCCCTGTGAGAATGAAACAAGCTTCTGTTGAGAGAAACTTGAGTGGCTAAGAAGGTTTAGTGCATGCGTCACTGGGTCCATGACGACTTTGATCTTCAATACCGGTGTCGTCTAGTGACAACCAGTAGCATATGTATTGAACCCGGTGTCTGCCCTAAGTTGAATGATCTGGAGGGTTATTTCTTTTCACCCTTTTCATTGCGTTTCTTTTTAATTCTTCAACTCCTTCTTTCTCCGATTCTCATATTCTCCTTTTTATAATCATACCTAAGGACTTCTAAATTATAACTATTGGTGGTGTCCTTGGGTAGATCCCTCCGGCTCTGGCGGATCATAGGACGGTTATTCCTAACCTTAGTCACCTTATAACTCCATGACTAACCTATGTTGTCATAAAACCAATTTCATGAAAAATCTCTCAAAGTGGTTATGAATAAAAACATTTTGTACCACTGTGAGAGTTTTGTATTTTGCAGAAATACTCTCCCTCAACACGTGCTTAAGTGTTTTGACATAAATCTGCACGGTGAGAGAAGAGCGCACACATTTGAATTGATCGACTCAAGATAGAAAATTCCCCGCGAGACACGGTTACGTTGCATAGTTAAAGAGTTACATTGTTAGCTTTTATGTGACAACTAGCTCTAATAACTACCTTGAAGGTGTGGACAAACCTCGAAAGGTTGTCAAACCCGTAAAAGTTCATGTCTATCAGGAGTTTCTCGAATAGGTGCAATCTACTCGGATAAGTCTTGGAGGACAAATCTTTTTGATGTATGACAGTTCAGATCTCGTCATGGGTTAAGTCTTAACACGAAGATTCAATCATTTACATTACATATTTGTATCACACAATTATTCTCCCCCTAAAAAATGGCATATAAATGTTATTTTTGATGAAATTTTGTCCATTTCGAGTTTTGTGGGAAGATTTCCACGAAGAATCATTTGTGAACAAAGTTTTAAGCAAATACTCCCCCTTAACAAGTGATATTAACTTTTGATGTTTTGAAAGTCATACGGGGAAGTACTCGTTCTTTTGAGCAAAACTTTGAAAAGTGAAAGTTTTGATAAGTTTTACTCAAAAGTAAGAAGCTTTCGCTCCTTTTATAAGATTGTGGCACTGATGCGTACCACATGGTCCTTTCATTACAAGTACGGGTTGTACACTGTTATGTGTGCACAAGCCATAGTCAATTATAGATCAACACATCCAAATTTTAATTAAAGAAACAAATCAAGGAATACCAGAAAGTCCGTCAATAACACCAGGAGTTCTTTCTGGACATTGGTAGCCTGTTAGAGATATGATCGGACGTCCACCCACGAAGCTCTCCAATGTCCTTATCTGATCACGACGAAACAACCTTTCATCAATCCTGGTAATGATCTTCTTTGCATCCCTCTTTTCCCTCAAATTCCACCTGTTCTTCGACCCTATGCCTTCATGAATCTCCTTTAACCTATATGCCATCCCATCCCGAACCTTCTTCAAAGTATGATCACAAAACTTGTGAAGCTCATTACATGCCATGAAATAGTTACGGTGAAGTTCACTGCGGTAGACTACGCCAAACTTTGGTTTCGTGAGAATGGTGTACTGAGCCAGGTGGTTGATATCGGGAAGGTCTAGCTGTGGTTTGGTGATATTAACACGTTTTTGGTATGATTCCACATTAAGTTGAAGGTCTTCAACACGTTCCTGGATGATGATGCTTCTGATGAATATCATCAATGACTTGATGTACTGGAGCTGGATGTTGGTGGAGAAATGTCGCATTCGACCTTGTACCTCAGCAAGATACATGTCTTCAATGTCATTGAGTGACAATCTCAGAAAATCTGCTTCAGAAAAATCATATTCATGTTCGTCTTGGCGTTTGACTACGATTTTCTTTAGGAATGAGTAGTCCCACTTAGTGGACAGGTTGACATACATTATAGCAACTATCCGTTGGTCATTGTACACCTCTTTCTTCGATTTGAGTACCTGGCAGCTTCTGTAGTAGATTCTTTTTTGTTCAGGCCAATGATGAATTTTATATAGTGCATCGAGGTCATACTTTTCCACATTATCAACGAACATATGTGTGGCTTCTTCCTCGATGGCCACATTGTTGGAGAAGATTGCTGCCGGGAAAGGGAAGGTGAGTGAAGTAGCGTACTTCTTGCTTACATCGCTACCATGCTGAAGAAATTCCAGGTCATTGTTGAAGAAATATCGGTAGGGAATCTTCGGTTGATCAGGTCGGCCAATTGTGGGTAGTGGCTTTGTCCAGTCGGTGTAGTATGGAGCCTTGTCAGGTCTGGTGAAGTCGATATTGGATTCAGAGTTAAGCCAATCAATTTTGTTGGACATGGCTCGTGCAATGTTGTTGAGATGATATTCGACTTCAATTGCACTGTCGGAGCTGTCTTTTAGCAGTTGAAAATCTTCGTTCTTGATGCGTCTTAACTCTGCTTTCCTCATCTTCTTCACCTTAAACTTTTCTTGAATTAACTTGGCATGCTCCAGGGTTCGACCATCTACCGGTTCTTGGCCTTCCGGTAACTGAGGGGTTGCATCAACAAGCTTTGAAAACCAGTCATATTCATCAGTTTCATCTTCATCTAGCCAGGATATAATTGAGGTTGACTTTTTCTTTTTTGGCTTCGAGGATGATGCTGGTTTCTTAGTTGATGTAGAAGAAGGAGGTTGTTGTTGGGGCTTAGGAATCTCCTTATCGTCACCACCAGTGTATTCAAAATGATCACCAGTTTTCTCCATTGGTGGTGGAGACTCAGAGTCCTGAGGTTTGTCTGTAGCAGGAGGACGTTGTGGAGATTTTCTAGTGGTGGTGGTCCTTTGGGGTGGTGGAGGCATAAATGATGATTCGTCATTTTTCTTCTTACGTTTCGGATTAGAACCCTTATCCGCATCATCATTGTCTCTTGGACGCTTAGCCCTTTCAGCTGACTCTTTGCATGAAGTTTTGAGTTGATATTCCAGCAATGCCTCAAATAGTTTAGCTTCGTTAGAAGTAAATGTTGCGGATCGTTGAGACATTTGTAAAACAAGCTTGGAAATCAATTCTGCATCAGAGACAACCGTAGGTTGGACTGGATTGATTTGCATTGCTACGGGAGTAGATGCCATTATTTGCTTGACCAATCGCATGAGATTAGGATAGAGTTTTCTGGCGAACATCTCTCTTGTCACACCAGGGACAGTGTCGAGAAGAAACTTGTGAGTATATTATCTGATCGTCTTGTCCATTTTTCCTTGTATATCTCTATTTAGAAACTGTTGAATCTGTTCCCTTTCATTCGAAAACTCGTTCATCACATCTTGGAGTAAGTTAAGTCTGTTGGCCAGTTGATTTAGTTTCTTGTTGACCATGTTTCTTTTCCTTACCTGCCTGACAGCTTTCACAATGTTAGTCTTAGCTCGTGATTCCCAAGTGTTGGTCGGTTTCTTGATAGATCTGGATGCGGATCTGGTGGTAGCATCTTTGGATGGTGGTGGAGATGAATGAGATGATGAGTCTGAAGATGATGAGTCATGAGAAGGCTCTGGGTCAATTGGTGGCTCATAAGTTTGTTCCGGGTTATGTTCAGGATTATCTAGAAGATAATCATCAGCTTCTTTTTCAGCTTTAGCCTGTTCTTCAGCTTTAGCACAAGCTTCCTCTTCAGCTTTTTCTTTAGCAGCTTCCTCAATATCTTTATCTGTGATCCTCTCATCCTGTTCATGTTCTTCTTCTTCCTCAAAGGTGAATGGAACTTCATAAGATTGTTGCTGTTCCTTGGTGGATTCCTTAGCGGTGGCACCAATTCGCATATCGGGTTGATTAACCGCATCACGAATTGGTATGGTAAGTGTACCACCACTGGAACCTCCAGGGCCACGTGTTTGTTGAAGATTAAATTCATGAGCAACATGTTGAATCCTCAGATCTTTGAGAGTCTTGTGGTACTCTCTTACTTCATCCTTTGGTTCTTCATCAGAACTCTCTTCTTCTTCCTGCTCTTCTACTGGAGTTTTACTGTTAGGATTTATAAAATCCATTGGTTAAAGTGTCGGTCACCTCAAGTATTTGTATTCGTTAGAAAGCTCGTAGTCGTAGTCAAGTTATGTAGATAAGTAATTAGTTAAGTTACACCGTGGAGGACGGACGGGTCTTTACCCACTGTATGCCTGATCCACAACCCGTAGGTGGCAAGTCTTGTAAGAAAACTATAAATACCCTCTACCTCCCAAGGTAGAGGGTTGGAGCTTCAATATCATTTTTCTTTGTTTCACATAGTTCCCAGCTCTCTTCTCTTTCTCTCTCTATAACTTTCTCTCTCTAAACCTTTTATATGCCCACTTTGTATTATGATGTTATGTGTTTGTGAAATCCAATAGCTTACAAATGGTATCAAGAGCCATGGTTTGATTATCTCTCTTACATGTTCTTGGATTTATAGTGGTTTTATATGGTTTGAAAAAGTTTAGTGGTATTTGCATCATTTGGAGCATTTCTAGTGCTAAAGTTTGGATTTTGATTGTACTTTTGTGTTTAGAATCATCATAAGTGGTTAGGTTGTGATTTGGATGGCCTGAATCACTGTGGTTGGATTGTTTTTGGATTTATAAGTGGCGATTTGGTTAGTTTAAAGGTAGCGATTTGTGTCTCGTTAAAGTATTCTGACGAGAAATTTGTCCCTTCTTTGAAGCGATTTGTGTCTGATAAGAATCACTTATTTAAGCGATTTGTCCGGTTGGTGGTTGTACTTGTGCGATTTGTGCGGAGAAGCGATTTGTCACTTTTAGCGACTTGCTTATTTAAGCGAGTTGTAAGTTTAAGCGACTTGTCTTACTAATGCGATTTGTTCATCTAGCGACTTACTGGGTTAAGCGACTTGCTTATTGAAGCGAGTTGAGTGTTTAAGCGATTTGTCCTATTAAGCTACTTGTCAGTATAAGCGACTTGTGAGTTGAAGCGACTTGTCTATTTTGAGCAAGTTGTTGGGTAAAGCGACTTGTCACTTTGAGCGATTTGCTTCTTGAGATTTAGTGTTTTCTTCCTGTTACGTTTTACGGTTTTCTCTTGATTTAGTAAAATCCCGTTAAAGAATCTATTTCTTGGTTTAATCAAAGAGTTTTAAATTCCCGTAGAATCAGTAATCATGTCTACCAACGTACCTACTATCATCTCTTCTGTTGCTGAAGATGTTCAAGCAGCTGGATCAGATACTCGTCCACCTATGCTTGACAGAACTGATTATGACTCATGGGCTCAACGAATTAGGTTGTACTATTTGGGAAAGGAAAATGGGGTTAAAATTCTCAAATCAATTGATGAAGGACCTTATCAGATTGAGACTACAAGAGACACACTTGAAACTGCTGCGGATGGTACAGTGATCTTAGGTTTGGACAGACCAAAGACGTATGATGAGCTCAATGATAAGGAGAAAAAGAGATACGATGCTGATATCAGGGCTTCAAACATTATACTTTAGGGTCTTCCAAAAGACATCTACAAGTTAATCAATCACAACACTGAAGCCAAGGCAGTTTGGGACAATGTTAAAATGCTTCTCTCAGGTTCTGAATTGACCAAAGAAGACAGGGAATCTCAATTGTATGATGATTTTGAGAACTTTGAAATGAACCCTTGAGAAAGTGTCACTGAATACTATGTGAGGTTCCACAAACTTGTGAATGATATGAGGAATATCAAAATGACCATGCCAAATATTCGGTTCAATTCAAAGTTTGTGAACAACATGAATCCCGAATGGCACAAATTTGTCACCTCAGTCAAGTTAACCAAAGGATTAAGAAACACCAACTATGAGCAATCGTATGCTTTCCTACTTCAGAATGAGAAGCATGCTATGTTTGAACGAATGATTCTTGAAAAGTTCAAATCTAATCAGGGAGAGGCAAGCTCATCAAATGTCTCAATGTCATTCTACACAAATGTAGGAATTACCACCAAAGCCTCTCAAGTCATACCAACGGGTAACGGTAACCACAAGCTCATTCCAGATCCAGCATATAAGCCTCCAGACTCGAACACAATCATGGAACATTTCATCAATCAATTGGCTCTTATGGTTAAGGAAAATCTGAACCTCACTCCACACACTAAAAATGAGATCAGAACTGCATCCAATCTACACAATCATGCTATTGTCAGAGATGGTAAGATCATGGTGCAACCAGTGCAAGGAAGACAGTATGAACAAGGAAAAGGTGGAGTAGGTGGAGGGTATGTGGCTAATCAGAATCATGGAAGGAATGCAAATCAAGGACAAGGAAAGCTAATCAAGTGCTACAACTGTGGTGGTGAAGGAAATATTGCAAGGAACTGCACATCTCCAAAACGCCCTCAAAATGCAGAGTATTTCAGGGACAAGATGCTGCTGGTGCAAGCTCAGGACAATGGAGCGGTTTTGAATGAAGAAGAGTTGTTGTTTCTTGCTGAGGGAAATGCCAAAAATATATGATGCTGATGTGGATGAGCAGCCAATTCAGGAAATAGGTCACAATCATCAAAATGCCTTCCAAGTTGCTGACTGTGATGCATATGACTCTGATGTCGATGATGAACCTACTGCCCAGACAATCTTCATGGCTAGCATTTCACCAATGGTTTCTCCAAAGGTCTCATCACCACAACAGGCTGGTCCATCCAAAGATTCAATCATTTCAGAGGTATTAAAACTATACGATGAAGTTGATGAGCAAAAGATACATAACGAAGTACAATCACATGAAACTAATGAATCAGATATAGATAATGTGGGTAATAGTAATATTGTCCCATATGATCAATATGTGATACAAAGTGAAAGTGAAATTGTACCAAGTGATGCATCTTCTGCAGTCAATGATGACTATATTTTTGATTAATACACTGCATGTGCCCCTGATGATTCTGTTATCTCTGAACTGAATGTCTATAAAGAACAAGTTGCCATTTATGAACAACGTGCTAAGTTTGAGCTAACTACCCGTGAGCAGGAAATGGATGACCAAATGCGTACAATTATTAGACAAAGTAATTTTAGGGAAGAAATATTAAAACAAGAGCTAGATTCCTTAAAATACAAACTAAACAAAACTGTTAAGCAAAAACAAGAACTTCAAGAAAATGTTAAAGTGCTTAAACAGGAATTTAATGCTAAGGAATCAAAACTTTTAACTGATTTTTCCAACCTAAAAACTTTGAAAAACAAGCTTGAAAATAAGTTGTACGTACAAGGGAATACCATTCAGACTGCTCACATGATCACTAAGCACATAGTCTTAAGCGATAAGCATAGTATTCCTCTCGTTGATGAACCAAATCCTGAGATTGGTAAGAAAGCAAAAGCTGCTCAAAAAGTAATCTATGATGGCAATGAGATTCTTAAACCTAGACAGAAACCTAGTTGTACTGAGTGCACTGTGTAAGATATTCAATTAGAAGATGCATCTAGGGAGAAAATGAATAAGAAACTAGAAGATCCTGAGTGTAAAAAGCAGAACATAACGGTCAAACCCCATGATTACACTAAAGAAAATTGGATTTCCCTGAACAAGTTTAAGCCTCAAAACCTATTAACGCCTAAACAAGTGTTCTAGAAAAATTATATGGATAAGCAAAAAGCAGATACTCTTGTTGAAACAAACACTCCCCTTAGGAAAGTGCTTCCTGGTACTGTGTATCCTCCGAATACACCAATGCACTTAGTTCCTAGAACTCTTCCCACTAAGAGCAAGACCTTAATCAGCCTGTATGTTGTTTATCAACTATTCATTGATTTTGAGAAGACTTGCAAGAAGAGAATCACACCTACAGGGATAACTGAAGGGGAAAGGGGTTTTGAGTAAACTAAAGAATGCTATTTAACTGAGGTCATGCCTTTCTTTAAGCAATTAAAAGGTCAATTTGAGAGTCTTAAAAAGGGAATAGACACAAAGATTAAAGAAATTGAAAAGGAATTTGATGCAATGATAGTTGAAGTCAATAATTATGAGTGTGAGCTTAAGAATAATGAAATTGAGATAAAGAATCTGCACATCATTAATGATAATCTGATCTCTCAATGTGTTGCTCAAGATGTGTTCTACACTGTTACTAAGTATTCTATTACTGCTTCTCAATTTCATGAATTATCTGTTGCTTTAAAAGTTTCACATGATCGTGTCATTGAGCTTGAAAACAAAAACTCAAAACTAAATGAGAAAATTGACCAGGATGATCATGATAATTTGGTAAAACACTTTTCTAAATTGGAAGTTGAACATTTGGATTTGCAACTAAAATATCAACATCTCAAAGAAAATGTTAAAACCTCAAACATCAAGATATCCTCGGATGTTCCAGAGTTTGATGCTGTTTTTGAAATAAACAAATGTGATGAACAGATTCGGGCTCACTGTAACACGATCAGAAAGTTAAATACCCAAATTTCACAATTAAAGGGTGAAAAGAACAATGTGACTAGCTCCTAAATGCCGCCTCCTTTAGATTCTCAATTTTCTTAAAACTTTCATCTTCAAAACATCATTAATGTATTACAACAAGAAAATGAGAGTTTTCTAGAAGAAAATGAAAAGGTCAAACGACACTTCAAAGAGTTATACGATTCAATGAAAGTCTCACGTGACAAAAACAATGAAAAAATAACTTCGTTACCAAAGGAAATCGAGAATCTGAAGAGTCAGGTAAAAGGAAAAATGCCACTTGTCTTTAATGAGAATGTTGCATCAAAGTCATCTGCAGATTCTAAATATACTGTGACCGTTAAATACATTCCTCCTCATCTTAGAAATAATGAACTTGTGTTTCATAACTATTTTTGTCACCTTAAGGATAGTCTAGAATGTCTCCGAGAGATTTAAGAAGAGGATAGCTTAAATAAGCCACTTGATAGTGAAATTAGGTATGCATGCTTATATGCTAAACGATCTCAGGAGCTGTTAGAATGTTTAAGAGCAACATGCCTTAAATCCTTATGTGAGAAAGATAAAGCTGTGATGCCTTGTTCTATGCCTAGTGCTAAGAATGCAACCCATTCTATGCCCAGTATTAAGAAAGTGAACTTTAATGTGCCTTCAAGTAGTTCAGATCCCAGCACTTCTAAACCTGAAATGCAAAAAGTAGCAAAACCAACTAATGTTCCCATTCCCTCTACAGGAGTAAAAAGTGACACCAAATCGAGCAGGTCAAAGCCTTAAGGAAACACAAAGAATGATAGGACCTTGCAAGATAGGAATGTTCAGTGGAAGAGAGTAGAAGATCACCTTAGGAAGAATGAAACTATGATGAATAAAATGAATCGTGTTGATTCTAGTGTTAGCTCTAAGCATGCTGTAATTAATGCGAATTCTGCTACTTTTGGCAAAACATGTAATGATGATTGCTTTGTTTCTGTTAATAATCATGTATGTGGTGTGAATGATTTGATTAATGCTGTTAAATACCCAGTTAAAATCGTTAATGCCAACAATCAAGTTAAGAAGGCTAGAAAACAATGGTGGAAGAAGGTTAGAAAATATTGGAAACCCACGGGAAGAAAATTTAGTAATGTAGGTTATAAGTGGATACCTACTGGCCGCAAATTTAATCTTAATGAGTGGTGCCCTAAATTATCTAAGTCAATGCCCATTAGGAAATGGATGCCTACCGGTAGAACTATTCCTTTAAGAAGTGAACATACTTTGAATAGGTCTAATGCGTACACTAGCACTGCATCTATCACTAATGATTCCATTGATTCTGCTTCTAATGTGGGTGTTCCAATCACTGTTACTAACCAAATGGAACCCATTCTTGCATGGGGATCCCAATTATCCAGTTATCCATTCTTGTCTGTGTTCAACTGCAGGTCGTTCAAATTGTTTTGTGGTACTTGGACTCAGGCTGTTCCAAGCATATGATTGGAGACCGGTCACGACTCGTGAACTTCGTGAGCAAATTCATCGGGACTGTTAGATTCAGAAATGATCACTTTGGTGCTATTTTGGGTTATGGAGATTATGTTGTTGGAAGTAGTGTGATCTTCAGCGTATACTATGTTGAAGGTCTTGGTCATAATTTGTTTTCTGTTGGTCAATTATGTGATTCCGATCTAGAGGTGGCTTTTAGAAAACATACTTGCTTCGTTAGAGAACTTGATGGTGTGGAACTTTTAAGAGGAACACGTGGCAAAAACCTATACACCATCTCTATCGAAGATATGATGAAGTCCTCTCCAATCTGCTTGTTGTCAAAGGCTTCGAAAACAAAGTCATGGTTATGGCATCGTCGTCTCAATTACTTAAACTTTGCCACCATTAATGATCTTTCCAGAAAGGACCTAGTAAGAGGCTTACCTAGATTAAAGTATGAAAAGGATCATCTTTGTTCAGCATGCCAATTGGGAAAAAGCAAGAAATATGCCCACAAAACCAAACCCACAAACTCAGTTATGGAAGTTCTTCATACTATTCATATGGATTTGTGCGGACCTATGAGAGTGCAAACAAGTAACGGGAAGAAATATGTGTTAGTCGTGGTTGATGACTACTCTCGATTCACTTGGGTTAAGTTCTTGAGGACAAAGGATGAAACTCCAGATGTCATCATTAAACTTATCAAACAGCTGCAGGTTCGACTTAACAAGACTGTTAGAATCATCCGAACTGATAATGGAACTGAGTTTGTTAATAAAGAACTTAGTGAGTTTTATGAAAGTGTTGGAATCATTCATCAAAGAAGTGTTCCACGAACTCCTCAACAGAACGGTGTAGTTGAAAGACGAAATCGAACTCTTATGGAAGCCGCAAGAACAATGCTGATTTATTCAAAGGTTCCAACATTTCTCTGGGCTGAAGCCATTGCCACTGCATGCTACACCCAAAATCGATCCCTAATTCACATAACTCATGGAAAAACTCCATATGAACTTGTCCACAATCGAAAACCTGATCTATCCTTCCTTCTTGTGTTTGGTGCTTTATGTTATCCAACTAATGATGGTCAAGATTTAGGTAAACTGAAAGCTAAAGCGGACATTGGAGTGTTTGTAGGATATGCCCCAAACATAAAAGGATACCGAATCTATAACAAAAGAACCCGAAATATAATGGAAACAATTCACGTTACGTTCAATGAGCTGACAGGTCAAATGGCTCCAGCACAATCAAGTTCTGGACCTGCATCACAACCTTCATTAAGTTGCCCCATTAGTTCTTCTCTTGTACAAAATCCCTCACCAGCAACTTCATATGTACCCCCTTCGGAAGATGATTTGAAGAAATTATTTTATCCAATGTTTGATGAACACTATGAACTTACTGCTAATCATCAGTCAAATCCAACCATAGAGGCTGTTCCTAACCCAGTCAACGAAGATAACTCATCAGTTTCTATGTCACTAAGTCAAGAAGCGCCTTCTGCAGATCTCTCATCCTCATCATCAAATCCTCAATCATGAAGTGTACATCATGAAAATGTGTCTGGCACCTATGATGGAGATAACCCCTTTGCTACACCCGAAGATGCTCCATTTGAGAACATATTTGCTCTTGAACCAACTTCAGAACCATCTTCATCAGGAGATCTAAACTCTGCTACTTCAGTTCCTCAACAACAACCACACGAACATCTTAGAAAATGGACACATGACCACCCATTGGAAAATTTCATTGGGAATCCCTCTCGTCCAGTATCCACTAGTAAACAACTTGCAACTGATGCCTTGTGGTGCTTCTTCAACTCCGTATTATCTAAGGTCGAACCAAAAGATGTTAAAACAACAATGACTGAGGATAGCTGGTTCAATGCAATGCAAGATGAAATTCATGAGTTCGATCGTTTAGATGTATGGGAATTAGTACCAGCTCCTGACTATGCTATGATTATAGCTCTCAAGTGGATCTTCAAAGTGAAACTTGACGAACATGGTGATGTACTGAAGAACAAGGCAAGACTAGTTGCCAAAGGATACTGTCAAGAGGTGGGTATTGACTTTGAAGAATCTATTGCTCTAGTGGCACGTATCGAGGCAATCAGAATCTTCTTGGCTAATGCTGCTAGTAAGAATATGGTGGTCTATCAGATGGATGTTAAGACTGCCTTTCTTAATGGAGATCTGAAGGAAGTGGTATACGTCAGCCAGCCAGACGGCTTTGTGGATCCAGAGCATCCCACTCATGTCTACCGCTTAAAGAAGGCTCTTTATGGTCTAAAACAAGCTCCAAGGGCGTGGTATGATACTCTGTCAAAGTTCCTCTTATCTACTGGATTCAGCAAGGGAGCAGTTGATCCGACATTGTTCACCAGAAAGTCAGGCAAACACTTAATTTACGTTCAAATCTATGTTGATGATATAATTTTTTCCTTGACTGACCCCAATGAATGTGACCGTTTTTCTAAGGAGATGGGCTCCAAATTTCAACTATCAATGATGGGAAAAATGTCATTTTTCTTGGGATTACAAATTTCACAAAGTCCCGGAGGCATTTTTATCAATCAATCTAAATATGCTAATGAAATTTTACAAAAAATTGGATTTGATTCTTGTGACCCTGTTGACACTCCCATGGTGGAGTGTACCAAACTGGATGAGGACCACTCAGGGATAATGGTTGATCAAACGAATTATCATAGTATGATTGGATCCATGATGTACCTCACAGCCAGTAGGCATGATATTCTGTTCGCTGTATGCATGTGTGCTAGATACCAGGCTAAGCCTACCAAAAAGCACCTTGAAGCGGTTAAACAGGTCTTTTGGTACCTCCAAGGAACCATTAACATGGGTCTTTGGTATCCGAAGGACACCGGTATGTCACTAACGGCCTATGCAGATGCTGACCATGCAGGGTGTCAAGATACACGTCGAAGCACATCAGAGGTGCTCAATTTTTGGGTGATAAGCTTGTCGGCTGGTTTTCAAAGAAACAAATGAGCACTTCAATATCCTCTACAGAGGCTGAATACATAGCCATGTCATCTTGTTGTGCTCAAATCTTATGGATGAGATCACAATTATCTGACTATGGATTTGAATTCAACAAAATCCCTCTGTACTGTGATAACAAAAGTGCAATTGCTCTATCCTGAAACAATGTTCAACACTCTAAAGCAAAGCACATTGAAATTCGACATCACTACATCAGGGAACAAGTTGAAAGAGGTGTGGTTGAGTTATACTTCGTGAGAACTGAATATCAGTTGGCAGACATCTTCACCAAAGCTCTTCCTAGAGAACGTTTTGAGTTTCTTCTTCCACGACTTGGCTTGAAAAGCCTTCAACCAGAAACACTCAAACGTCTTCAGGAGGAAGACGAGGAGTAACGGTGCTTGTCTCTATCTGTTCTTTGTATATATCTTTTCAAAAACAAAATACAAAATTATAAAAAAAAAAAAAAAAAAAAAAAAAATTTGTAAATTTTCAAAAAAATATTGTCATTTTTGTCTTGATCCTCTTATTCGATTTCATTTACGGTCTTTATGTTGTCATTCAAAGAGTGACACGGGTCTTTAGATGAAGTTCGAATGTACATAAATTGTTTTATCAAAAAAAAAAAAAAAAAAAAAAAATTGAGATGGAGAAAAAATGGTGGTTTATTGTCATTTCAGGCAGTAACCAGTATTTCAAAAGAAAGAACAGAGCCATGCTTAATCTAATTTTTGAAATCTCATGCTCTGATTCTATAAAAAATGTTTGTCGCCAAAAAGATAAATGTTTTCCTTCCAAATATTTTTCCTTCTATAAATTCTTCTGAAGAATATTTGTCATCTAATGAAAACTAAATTGCTCTGAAAATAACTCGGACTCTATTTTTGAAAATCATTAGGACTTATCATTTGTCAAAATCTCTATTTCTCAATCAACAACTCATATCATTGATTGAGGGGGAGAATGATTTTAATTAAATCAAAAAGGTTATTTTTCAAGCACATTAAAGAGCAAGGTCTACTTTTGGATAATCAAAAAGAACAATGTTTTTACAGTGTTTTATACAAATTGATTCAAGACCTTGGCTAATGTTATGTTTTCAAAATATATTTATGCATGTTTGAACAATGGAGTTTAAAGTTTCAAAATCTTATCCTTATCAGTTAAAATATTTTTAAATAACAAGTCACAATTCTCCTCAAAAGTTTTTCAAAATTAATTTAAATCAATAGAGATCACAAATCTCAAAGGATTTGAAAATTGTGATCGGGGGAGAATTTGTGATTTAAATTGGATATAAACTGATAATTCGATTAGTGGTTTAGAAATATAATAACAAGCACTCCTCCCTACTTGTGCCAAACGATTTCAATTTTTCCATGCACATGTTAAGGGGGAGCAGTTATCTTAAACCAAAAGAAATTGAAACGTGATTGATTTGTTTCTAAGTGCAGGTTTTCCCTAATATGTGCAAAACAATTTCAAATCTCGATGCACATATTGAGGGGGAGCAACTTTTTGAAAACCACATCCTTTCCCAAAAATATCTTCAACAGTATTTGAAACACTAACTTTGATCGGGAAGGTGATGTAGATATTTTTAGAAAATGTTAATCAAAGAAATGAATTCTTCCTCTTGCCTCCATGTGCCAAAACAATTTCAAATATTTGATGCACATGTTGAGGGGGAGCTTTTTCTAAAATATCAAAAACAATTCAGGTACAAAATGCTTTGATAATATATCACAAGTACCTGGATTGATTTTCAAATGGTTCCATTGGCAGAAGAACAATACCAAAAAGACCAACCAAATTTACTTTATGTATGGAGATATAAGGATGGTTAGGTTAGGTATTTGTTCCCACGATCCCACCAGAGCCGGAGGGATCTACCCAGGGACAATCTACTAGATAGTGTAGAGTCCTTAGGTATGATGAAAGAAAAAAGGAGAAAAATGAGAAATGGGAAGGGTGCCGACTGAGTCTGAGCTAGTACTGGAATAAACCCAACAAGGTTCTAGTTATGAAGTCTCGGTAAGCACTGAAGGGGTTGAAGAATGAAAAAGAAATGAAATGAGAAAAGGGTGAAAATAAATAGCTCTCCATTTATTCAACCTTAGGGCAGAAACCGGGTTCAATACATATGCTATTGGTGGTTACTAAGGTAACACCGGTATTGAAGACAAGACGTCATGGACCCAGTGACGCACTGCACTACAACTACCCAAGCTACTCAAATTCCTCTTAAAAGGACTTGTTTCATTCTCACGGGGAACCTACATTATCTATCGACTTTCTCTTAGAGATTGTTGATATTGAAGAAGGAGACCCTCTCCCTAGTCTCTGGCATAGGAAACCAAATGTGCACTTTTGAGTCTAGAGCCACGAGATCATCAATAAATCTCATTAGGACACTTTATTCTTGAAGACTTGCTGTTTCACACAATGTGGAAAGTAAGAATATATCTTAAGAGTCCTACGCATTATGCTTGTGGTATTGCCAGAACATCTGAGTGATATGTTCACATATTCACAATGAAGATGGCAAACCTTCTGGAGCCAACATCAAACAAGCTCTTGGTAGGTGGCATGTGAGATCTATCCAATAGATCAAACATGTGACAATTGGACAGAAACGATGGAGTGATTTAAACCATGAATCAACCTTGGTCCAGGAAATGGATTGACGGATACTTTTGAAAAACCGGTCAATGTGCACAAAAAATTCTTTTCTTTAGCTCGTCGACTGTGTAGTATGGTTTCAAAATCAAAAGGTGTTTGTGATTGAAAATTGATTTCGAATATAAAACCTTCGTTGTATTGCAAAAACTCTTTCTGATAAGCAATACACGATTGTTCTCAAATCATTTTTTAATCAATCAGTAAATCTCAATTTGCTGGTTCACTCACTCCGTGTTGTCTTTTTTGAGACGTTCCGGTTTGAGAACAGCTAGAGCAGCTGCGAAACCCTGTCAAGGAGATTCTTAGGAATTATACCTGATTACAGGCATTACTTGTACTGATCAACGGGGAACCGTGGGCCGTTTACCTCAATTCAACAAAAGTGATCAAAGACACTTTCGTGCGATTTATTGCTAACTGTTGTATGCAGGTACACCCAACGTTTGCAGCTGATCAGAATTGAGAGGCCAATCCATAGCCGCATGCTCACACATCACATTCATATTGAAAGAAATCATGATAAGTGCATCAACGAATCTAATATTTTCACTCCATGCTTCTGCTACTCTGCTGCAAATATCATGAATCAACTAAAGCTTCCGCTACTCTGATGAGAAGAAATCATGATCCAGAATGTGAGCATGTGGGTCCAATGTTACAACATCACATAATGTCAACACTACAAAGGAAGAGTCAGAGATTTATGATTGCTAATGATCTCAAAGCTGGCTCAAAACTCATCATCACGTGGATCAGTTAAAGACCTCCACTTGGATTAACCAAACATGCAAAAAATGAAGAATCAAAGACTACGGGCTACTGAGCAAAGAACTTAATCAAGAATCCAAGAACAATCAAAATGTAATATCTATTTGTATTCAATGTAAATTAAGGTGACCTCCCTTAGGGGGATATTGTTAGGATTTAGAAAATCCATTGGTTAAAGTGTCGGTCACCTCAAGTATTTGTATTCGTTAGAAAGCTCGTAGTCGTAGTCAAGTTATGAAGAGCGTCAATGCCATTTTTTTTGGTTTCACATAGTTCCCAACTCTCTTCTCTTTCTCTCTCTATAAATTTCTCTCTCTAAACCTTTTATACACCCACTTTGTATTATGATGTGATGTGTTTGTGAAATCTAATAGCTTACATTTTCCCTTTTCAGTTTTAGGACTAAGAGGTTTTTCAACTGTTGTCGTATCTTCTGTAGCAGTTTCCGAGTAGTGAACCTCTTCATCCGTGTCAGTATCCTCGGAGTCCTCGTCCTCTAATTTTGGTGCCGGTTGAGGATTAGGAATAGCACCCTTTGATGGAACTTTCCTTTTGAGGGTATGAGTTCTCTTTGGATACTTGCGGGTACTCCCAGTGCTTGCTGCACTTCCAGCACTGCCCGATCTCCTGGTCTTCTTGACTGGTATAGTGGAAGACTTTTCATCAATGAAGCCAACTTTGCCTGATGCTACTGCTTCTTGATATCGTGAGTATGATTGTGTGACAACTCGTAAATTCCTCGATGCGTCGTAATTGGAGAAACGTCGATTAAAGCGATCTTTTGATTTAATTTGAGATACGAGTCGTATTTTATATCGTTTTTATTGGAATTAAAATTTTAAAAACAATGGCGTAACTCTCGGGTCAGGAATCTTTCGTTCTCTAGTCAAAACGAGCCCCGAATCAAATATATCTAAAGTTTTATAAAAGTTTCACTTAGGGTCCTTGAGTAAATTACAATTCCCGCCCTAAGTTTACTTAAATTGCACCATTGGTCCCTCCTGGGTATATAAATACCCCACCTCTCACACATTATCCCATTTCACCACCCTTTTTTCTCTCTCTATAAACACACACACACACACAAATAACTCTTTCTCTCACTAGAAAATCCAGCCACCCATCTAGGGTTCCGGCACCATCATCTTTTCCAGCCAACTTTCCGGCGGCCTCTTCTACTTACACCACCTATCCCAAATGGTAGATCAGGCTATTGTGGTCACACCTTTGTATCACACACGCCACAAAACAAACACACGCGCCCTAGATCTTAAAATTAAGATTCGGCCAACTAGGGTTTCGTTGCTAAACAATGGTTAAAGACTCGTGTGGTCACGAGTCGTACTCGTGAAGACACCACTCGCTCTCCTCGTCGCATTTTTCTCTCGGTAACCCCAAGACACAACCATTCCATTTTCGTTTTATTTTATATTTCATTGATTTTATTATCGTGTTGTGTTGCCTCGTGGATACAAGTGTAAAGCATATTATTTATGTTTCGTAGGTAATAAAGATATTATGCCAGTTTTTAAATAAATTCATGGGTTAAATGGATGTGAAAGTGATAAAAACAAGATTTATGAAATGAAAACAAGGTGTTGTGTGGTAAGAAATAGTATACGAAATGTTTAATTGGTTTTGAGGTTGTTTGAATTTATGAAGATCTCAGATTCGTGTGGTGTAGGTATAAAGTTTGTGTAGGGATTTTGTGAGCCGACTAGGTGGACTGAGTTGACTCACGAGTCATGGTAAAGTCGAGTCAACTCAGTAGGGTTGTGCTATGTTGGTTCTTGGGTCGAATCTGTCACGATTCGGGTTATGGGTCAGGTGACCCGACTTGGTTAAAACCTGTGATGGTCATGTGGGTCGAGTAAAATCCGGAATGAACCGGTTTGGATCTTGGATGGTTAATGTTAATATCATATAAATGGTAATAAATGACATTAATAATAAAAACAATATTACTATATACGGAATAACACATTACGTACAACATATCATGTAATATATATTTTGACTTATTGCTTAAACTACTATTCGACTCACATTAGTTTGATGGACATTGGTCACTTGAAGCGCTTATTGACTTGGTAAATTGTGTCGGGTCTCGACGGTTGAAAGTAGTTTTATGGCATGAGAAATTTTGGTTACGGATTAAATATATTTAGACTCAATAATTACTATAAATTGTAAAACGTGATTGAAATACGTAACGGGCGAGTTAGCTATATTGATTACTAAGGAAACGGTAAATAATATAGGTCAACGGATAAACGGGTAAAAATGTATACTTGACGACCCTATTATGTGATAAATGTTAAGAAATAACTACTCGATTTATAATTGGTAACGGATATTACATATATGTTATAATATTTTATACGGTTTATAAATTTGGAATAACGTTTATTATGCGAGATATATTGGTATCGAATTATATTTTGTTAAACGTTTTCACTTAAATGGGTCTAGATATTTTATTATCACATATTGACTAATAACGAGATAATTAGATGTATATATATTATCAATGAATACGGTTCTATATAGTTAAAAATCCTCATGTACTACAATAATAACTTGTGTTTATGAATACAAAATATATTTTATAAACTTATTAATAACATATATATTAATTAGTATGTCGTACTTTATTGAATGTTTTGGTTTAAATGAGCTAATATTATTGTTTTTGCAATAAAACTAAATATTCCGTTTTCACATCTAAGCTGCTATTGAATTATATAACTATATATAAATTATTATCGGATATGGTTTGATCTATTATAAACCCTTATTGAATACGACGGTAACTCTTGTTTTACAACTCATGTTCGCTTTTATAAACTTGTTTGGAAATAATATTTTGATAATATAACTTATTGAAGTAATAATGGTTTGGGAATAAACGAACGTGTCATTTATTTACACTATTTACTATACCCTATATGAAGAACTTTTGGGTAAACTTGTATAATTATGAATAGCGATTGAAAAACCTTTATTAATTGAGCGATAAATGGAAACTTGTCTTTTATTATTGAACATGTACGTTTGGGAATTATTGGGTAAATTACCGAAACTTTTCAATTAACCTATTTATGCATTATAAATAGATGTCGTCATTTCCTAGTCTTTGACTAGCTTAAGTATTGTCTGTATTTCTTGGCTTGGTCGATATCTTGTCTTTTTTGCGTGCATTCTAGTAGTATGTCTCGACTATGTCGATGTCTTTTCCTTCGCGTGAGTTATACGTCACGTCTATGTTTCTTACCACCACACGAAACGTTAAAACTAAACTTTTGAGATATTAATTATGAACTTTTGGGAACGATAATGTACTTTTGAAAGTAACGACATGAATGATCCACGAAAGCTACAACACATTACTTTCTATTGATTTCTTTATCGTATGAGCCGTATTCTAAGAATATCGTATACGCATTAGGTTGCGTCACAACTATTCTATTGTACTCGTCGTACAATATTTTTGATGCCATGGAGATTAACTTTAGATGCCAGTCGTGTCAATAGTGAATAGTGCATTGCTGTGGCAAAGGTGAGTTTCATAGCCCCACTTTTATCTACGTTTTAACTACATTGGGGTGAGAATCATGCTACTGTTTTCGGACCGTGAAAACTATTTGGATTTGCTTATATGCTTGACTGTTTAGATAGATGTGCGGTAGTTGTTGCCTTAGACTAGGGTAGAAATCCTAATTGCTATAACTGTTGCCTAGCTAAGAATAAACTTCTACCTCGACCTAGTCTGGGGTTGGCAATTGTTCTAGATTTTGCCACGACAGTGCTGGACTAGAGTCGCTGGGCCCGAGTAATCCCTGGATGCGGGATATGCTTATGGGTGGTGATCCGGGTAGGATCGGTATTTATCTATCTTAGGTCTAGCATAGCAAATCAACTCTTACACGTCCACTATGATTTTGTTGAACTTAAACCTATGAACTCACCAACGTAAGCTGACCTTTTAACATGATTTCTCAGGTGTTTGAGAGATGTTTGGAATACTTGATCGGTGGAAGCTTGGCAAGAAGGCGGGGTTCAAGGATCATTTCTGACTCTGATAAACTTTGGGGACCTATTTTATTAAATCATGTGTTGGGCCTAATATTTACACTTTTGAATTAAATGTTTTGAATAACTAGATTTGGGATTGGTTTTGAATGTTAAATGATTATCTTTTTGCTATACTTGTGTGCGATACCAATCCAATAGTAATGCCCCGAAAACTTGATTAAGTCTTCCACTGTACCGAGATTTGGGAGTGTTACAGATTGGTATCAGAGCTCAAGGTTATAGAGAATTAGGTATTTTATAACCCTAAACTATAACCACTTTTTAAGAAAATTGATCCTCGACCGACGCACGCCCGCTTGCCAAGCCGAAGCTTCTTATTTGATTATGGTATGAACTACGATTTGAATTATGAGATGACCTGTTAAGGGATATTGTGAACTGATTATTGAAACGTTATGATTTGGAGATATGATTATTGATTTTGGGTAAATGAGATGTGATTATCGAGATACTACGGAATTTGATTTGAGTAAATGGATATATTATGAATTTGGAATTTTGAACTCGATTGATTTGATATGAGATATAGATGATTGAGAACACATTAGACGAATTGATTGATAAGATGATTGATGAGATGTTTATGGCTGATTTGATGAACAGTTTGATTGAACACTTGATTGAGCGTGTGCCCTGTTAGTAGATGATTTAAGACTGCCTATCTTAGTAGTTTACTATAAGCATTTCACATGCTTATACACACAGAGTAAGCATGTCCTCATGCTTACGCATACCCCATAAGCATTTCTATATGCTTATGCACGCCCTATAAGCATGTCCTCATGCTTATACATGTACAGAAAGCATGTCCTCATGTTTTCGCACGCACTATACCTATCACAGAGTGTGGAGTCCCAAACCTTAAATCTATAACACTTAACTTATATTAAATAGTTGCCTTGGGTATATCCCAAAACAATAAAGAGAAAACTTTGTATTAATATACACAAATACGTGGGATCTATTGGAATGTATTTGGAAGATTAAGGTGAACAAATGAACACATAATGTGATAACCAACAATTCAACATTATTTATCAAATAATGCGGATACTCTCAAAGTATCAGGGTTACACAATTTCTTGGCGTAATCTCACCACTTGATTTAAAACTTGCACATTAGTAGTGGTCGTGAAAATGATTTGGGAATATAAAGGAAATGGTACTATTATAACTAAGTCAGGGAGTCACAAACGAGGCCTCTTGTCACGTGAACGTGAGTTCCACAGTTACGTTTTGATGAACACGAGTCTAAAATGCGTTAAAGCTAATAAAGCATGTAAACTGGTGCATTGGTATCGTGTGTGTGTCATGTTCACGTGTTTTGCATCTTATCATGTTTATGTGTCCTTGGTCATAACTAGATGATGGATTATAATGATTTCGATGATGTCGATTGGTGTATGGTCTCGTGTCGCGATTTTGAGTCGAAACTTTTGTAAACCGTTGCTCTATTCTTTAAAATTGTCAAACAAGTGGTAATCGGTTTTGATTATTACTAATGAATTCATGTCCGTTAGTGTTATAAGGATATGTGAAACCAACAAGTGTTTTCTGATAATAAATTGGACAAAAGTGTGATTATTTGGTTAACGGTGAATCATTGGCATGAATCAGATTTTGAAATCGGACGACATTTTAATTAATAGCCTTAATTGAATAACAAATTAATTGTGGTGTTTTGGGTAATTGGTAAGTTATTGACAAACATTAGATTTGATACCCGTTAATCGGTTGTGTTTGGGAAATTGAAAGAGTCGATTGGAAATGTTTAATGGTGTTGGGTATGTTTGATTGTCTGCTTAGATGGCGAGGTTGGTATGGGATTATTTGGAGGATTAATTAGAATTGTGAAAATTGTTTGTTTTGGATTTAATGGTATATATGTCAACTTTGCGCTACGTCGGGTGTTATCATGACTTTCTAGTCTCGACTACCCTGACAACGCCGTAACATGGTCTTTAGTATTTATCTGGGCAATATGATTGTGTAAAAGCCGAGAGTCATGACTCGGACTTGGGAACTCGAAACGAATAGTGACTCGAAACTTATACTGAAATTTTTATCGAAACTTATATTGAAATTTTTATCGAAACTTATATTGAAATTTTTATCGAAATTTATATTGAAATTTATAAGTGAGATGAATAAATTTACATTGAAATTTATATCGAAATATATATATATATATATATATATATATATATATATATATATATATATATATATATATATATATATATATATATATATATATATATATATATATATATATATATACTAGTAAATAGTAGTACTAGAAAATATAGATGATAAATGGTTTCGTACTAAGAATTCGATAACAAGGCTCGCCTTGTTATTCGACATTTTAAAGAGGGAACCAACGTTTAAAAATAGAAATTTTTTGTAATAAATGAGTCATTAGATGTTTCGAGGGCACGTTTATCGAAAGGTGTTATTTATGAGTATTTAATACTATTTATGTGTTGTGCGTGGGTTACGGATGACCTAGCATTAATAGCGTCGATCCACGTGGATAACGGACTTATTAGGTTGACGAACCTAATAGGCGCCCGCTATCTACGTAGGATAACATTATTAATGGGTGAATTATCCTTATGACTCGTTAGGATGTGACTGGTTTGTGGATAATAAGCGACATGAATAAATGGTTGAGTTTATCGAATTGACGAATTCGATAAGATCTAACTATTCATTCCGAAACTTATTAAACTATAGAGTTTATCGTTTAAACGTCTCATTGTGTCATTATGAGTCGCATTGTGGTTAATTGAGTGCATTCATGGTGTCTTGTCGAGTCGATACCACACACACACACACGATGATACCTAACGCTAATAACTAAATGGAACAACGAGATATTTTTGGGATGAGGAAATGAATACATTTTGGGCATATAACATTGAAGTTGGGAATATATATTAAGAATTGGTTATAAACTGGTTGTGCCTTGCTTAATAAAAATTTATCGAAACTCGATTGAATATAGACTGATCACCTATATATTCAGCCAGAGACAGCAGGACATGGACTGATCACCTATGTCCGTCTCAGAGGTGAATTTTACAAATACTGGGAATTGTTATAACAAAATTGTGTTCGGATTTGAGATTGGTTTTAAGAACGATAAAATTTAGGTGGACTCGCACACTCACACTCGCTAAACATCACGAAAGCCCGCACTCACACACGACACACTGGCATCGTAACACCTCTTGAATCGTAACACTTCTGGCATCACTATACGTCTCCGTTTATGTAAAATTCTTGGTTGTAGCACTTGAGCATAGTTCGCCATAAATCAGGTGAGACCCGATTGGCACTGTTTTCATCCGAATTGTTTTTTTTTCGACATAAGCCTCGTTGATCTTATTCGAGCATTTGAAATTATTTTGGGCTATTTTTGGATTTGGTCTTGACTATTTTGGATTCGGTTTTGGATTTTGGTCCTTGGGTTTTGATTTGGTAATTTTAATCTTAACTCGTCATTTGACTTCGAGTCATCGTTTTCCGTTTCGTTGATAACTTTGTTAAAATCATCTTTCGACCTTTAGTCAGTATTCGATTTCGAAACGTCATCCGATCGCGTTGCGGTAGTAACCGTATTGGAATTATCATTCCACCGTATTTCGATAGTAATCTTGATGGAATTATCATTCCACATGGTTTCAGTAGTAACACCGTTGGATTTGTAATCTAGGCTCGTTTCGTTGGTAACTCTGTTACCGATACTTATACCTCAAGCCTAGTGTTGAACCGATTGTTGAGAAAACTTCTAAAACCTTACCATTCACTCGATGTTGATTTTAACGACGTCATCTGGTCGACGTTGCTTCGCCAACATCTTTCAGTAAGGTAGTACCTTACGTGCTGTTGATGTCGTGCCTTATCCTCTATTTAGATACCCCTATCGATAACGATCTAACGACTTGTTTTGGTGAAGGTTATTCACCGAGGATTATCCTTAGGCATTGTTCCATCAATATTGACTCTAGCAACATTGAACCCTTAACATTGTTTGTCAACAATAGTCTGCTACGTCACCCCACCAGTAATGGTAATACCTACCCTATTTTATCAATATGGTACCTTACACACCATAGATTAGAAATTCTCTAGCATACCTACTTAGAGCCGTTGATGTTCACTCGTATGTAGGAAATGATTTGGATATCGATTGGTAGTTGAACTTCTTTTGGAGATTATGATTTTGGAGTTGAACCTTGAAACATTTTGCGTTAAGTGTTAAATGCACCAACGAGTCAATCGACAGACTGTGGTTAGTAACCAATACTCTCTCTTAGGAGTCGTACTTTTGCCTTTAACCTAGATATCATGCTAAGTCAACCGACTGATTGATGGTAGTAATCAACACTTTCTAATAGAGACATACTCTGAACTTCCTAGACTTCTCATCTAGTAGAGATTCCGTACTCAGAAGAAATCTTGAAATCCTAAGGAGAAACCTGAACCACGTTCTCTAGGACAATCACATAATCCTTCTCTCATCCTTCGAGAAGCACCTGCTAACCTTTCGGACCTCTCACCAAACGATAAGCTACACCATAGACAAAACCTTGGAAGTAGATTCCCTCTTTAACCTAAGTGATTGTTAGTAGTATTACCGACCTATTCACCTCCCTCCCATAAGTTATGGTAGTAATAGAGAATCTCGCTATCTTCTTTTAAGGAGGTGAGAGAGAGTACTCAATCCTCTCCCTCTGATAAAACGAATTGCTCCAATAAGCTAGACCTCACCTTCGAACTCTAGCTCATTACCTTCTTTCCACTATGGCACTTCTTTTGGAAAAAGAGAAATTACCTTGATCCGTTTTCCCAATTTGAGATTCATTTTGTTAGTACACACCTGATTCTCCTTCCTCAGCCTTCAACTCATTTCGATACTCTTTAAGGAAGAAGCGCGATCGGAAAACCTAAGTTACCCAAATGGACTTCTTCACACGTAAGGAAACCGTTTGCTTTAGGAAATGCTAATTTCTATCTTTTTCGAATGATGGCAATCGCCACACACCCATTTTTCATCTATCACTTCCTAGAGCCAAGAGAATAGATCTGGATATGCTTATAGTGTATCACCTCCAAACTAAAGGCTGAAATAGAAGAACCATTCGAACCCTAGTAGAACACGTAGCGTACCTATCAAGTTTGGCAATGGTTGGGATGGACACTTTCCCTTGGTCAACATCTCCTATAACCATACCTATCACTTTAGTACCTCAAACGCACCGTAAGAGATCCTCTATGGATGTAAGAGTAAATTCTGATGATTGGGAAGAAATGGAAATACCCCAACTTAGCAACCATGAACCTATTCGAAATGATGCCAAGAAAACCGCTCTAAGTTAAGATGGATATGTAAGTTACTCACAAGCCATTTGGAGACATAGACAATGCGAATCTCTTGAACCCTTCGAGAAAACCTAGAATTAAGCTTTCGGGTCCACCATGAAATTATGTGAAGCGAGTAGTAAACGTGAAAACTTAATCCCCGCTATATCAATATTTTGGAAAATCCTTGCTAATTTGAGACTAGTAGCTCAGAGCCTTAAGCTACAATCGAGACTCAGTAGAGAGTTCCCAACATTTCGTGTGTAATAGGAAGAAATGACTCGCCGATGAGGAAATCGTTACACTTCTAGGAAATCCTCATCTTTGGACGTTTAAACTTCGTTGACCTATCGAGACCATAGATGATGAAACCTAGCAACTTTAGTAAATTTGCCTCTCTGTCTTCGAAGTTCATAGAAACTCGCAGTAAGATCCTAGATTCACGTAGAGAACGTGAAGATAAACCCTCGTGCTTTTGCACTCACCCCTTCTAGAATTTTTAAATTGAATCGCGAGGACGCGATTCCTTTTAAGGAGGTGAGGCTGTGACAACTTGTAAATTCCTCGATGCGTCGTAATTGGAGAAACGTCGATTAGAGCGATCGTTTGATTTAATTTGAGATACGAGTCGTATTTATATCATTTTTATTGGAATTAATATTTTAAAAACAATGGCGTAACTCTCGGGGCATGAATCTTTCGTTCTCTAGTCAAAACTAGCCCTGAATCAAATATATCTAAAGTTTTATAAAAGTTTCACTTAGGGTCCTTGAGTAAATTACAATTCCCGCCCTAAGTTCACTTAAATTGCACCATTGGTCCCTCCTGGGTATATAAATACCCCACCCCTCACACATTATCCCATTTCACCACCCTTCTTTCTCTCTCTATAAACACACACACACACAAATAACTCTTTCTCTCACTAGAAAATCTGGCCACCCATCTAGGGTTCCGGTGCCGTCATTTTTCCGGCCAACTTTCCGGCGACCTCTTCTACTTACACCACCTATCCCAAATGGTAGATCGGGCTATTGTGGTCACACCTTTGTATCACACACGCCACGAAACAAACACACGCGCCCTAGATCTTAAATTTAAGATTCGGCCAACTAGGGTTTCGTTGCTAAACAATGGTTAAAGACTCGTGTGGTCACGAATCGTACTCGTGAAGACACCACTCGCTCTCCTCGTCGCCTTTTTCTCTCGGTAACCCCACGACACAACCATTCCATTTCCGTTTTATTTTATATTTCATTGATTTTATTATTATGTTGTGTTTCCTCGTGGATACAAGTGTAAAACATATTATTTGTGTTTCGTGGGTAATAAAGATATTATGTCAGTTTTTAAATAAATTCGTGGGTTAAATGGATGTGAAAGTGATAAAAACAAGATTTATGAAATGAAAACAAGGTGTTGTGTGATAAGAAATAGTATACGAAATGTTTAATTGGTTTTGAGGTTGTTTGAATTTATGAAGATCTCAGATTCGTGTGGTGTAGGTATAAAGTTTGTGTAGGGATTTTGTGAGCCGACTAGGTGGACTGAGTTGACTCAGTCGAGTCATGGTAAAGTCGAGTCAACTCAGTAGGGTTGTGCTATGTTGGTTCTTGGGTCGAATCTGTCACGATTCGGGTTATGGGTCAGGTGACCCGACTTGGTTAAAACCTATGATGGTCATGTGGGTCGGGTAAAATCCGGAATGACCCGGTTTGGATATTGGATGGTTAATGTTAATATCATATAAATGGTAATAAATGACATTAATAATAAAAACAATATTACTATATACGGAATAACACATTACATACAACATATCATGTAATATATATTTTGACCTATTGCTTAAACTACTATTTGACTCACATTAGTTTGATGGACATTGGTCACTTGAAGCGCTTATTGACTTGGTAAATTGTGTCGGGTCTCGACGGTTGAAAGTAGTTTTATGGCATGAGAAATTTTGGTTACGGATTAAATACATTTAGACTCAATAATTACTATAAGTTGTAAAACGTGATTGAAATACGTAAAGGGCGAGTTAGCTATATTGATTACTAAGGAAACAGTAAATAATATAGGTCAACGGATAAACGGGTAAAAATGTATACTTGACGACCCTATTATGTGATAAATGTTAAGAAATAACTACTCGAGTTATAATTGGTAACGGATATTACATATACGTTATAATATTTTATACGGT
This sequence comes from Chrysanthemum seticuspe, assembly GCA_019973895.1. Classification (NCBI taxonomy): domain Eukaryota; kingdom Viridiplantae; phylum Streptophyta; class Magnoliopsida; order Asterales; family Asteraceae; genus Chrysanthemum; species Chrysanthemum seticuspe. The sequence goes on along the minus strand of BPTQ01000008.1, from coordinate 285,547,930 downwards.
TTATAAATTTGGAATAACGTTTATTATGCGAGATATATTGGTATCGAATTATATTTTGTTAAACGTTTTGACTTAAATGGGTCTAGATATTTTATTATCACATATTGACTAATAACGAGATAATTAGATGTATATATATTATCAATGAATACGGTTCTATATAGTTAAAAACCCTCATGTACTACGATAATAACTTGTGTTTATGAATACAAAATATCTTTTTTAAACTTGTTAATAACATATATATTGATTAGTATGTCGTACTCTATTGAACGTTTTGGTTTAAATGAGCTAATATTATTGTTTTTGCAATAAAACTAAATATTCCGTTTTCACATCTAAGCTGCTATTGAATTATATAACTATATATAAATTATTACCGGATATGGTTTGATCTATTATAAACCCTTATTGAATACGACGGTAACTCTTGTTTTACAACTGATGTTGGCTTTTATAAACTTTTTTGGAAATAATATTTTGATAATATAACTTATTGAAGTCATAATGGTTTGGGAATAAACGAACGTGTCATTTATTGTACACTATTTACTATATCCTATATGAAGTACTTTCGGGTAAACTTGTATAATTATGAATAGCGATTGAGAAACCTTTATTAATTGAGCGATAAATGGAAACTTGTCTTTTTTTATTGAACATGTACGTTTTGGAATTATTGGGTAAATTTCCGAAACTTATCAATTAACCTATTTATGCATTATAAATAGATGTCGTCATTTCCTAGTCTTTGACTAGCTTAAGAATTGTCTGTATTTCTTGGCTTGGTCGATGTCTTGTCTTTTTGGCGTGCATTCTAGTAGTATGTCTCGACTATGTCGATGTCTTTTCCTTCCCGTGAGTTATATGTCGCGTCTATGTTTCTTACCACCACACGAAATGTTAAAACTAAACTTTTGAGATATTAATTATGAACTTTTGGTAACGATAATGTACTTTTGAAAGTAACGACATGAATGATCCACCAAAGCTACAACACATTACTTTCTATTGATTTCTTTATCATATGAGCCATATTTTAAGAATATCATATACGCATTAGGTTGCGTCACAACTATTCTATTTTACTCGTCGTACAATCTTTTGGATGCCATGGAGATTAACTTTAGATGCCAGTCGTGTCAATAGTGAATAGTGCATTGCTGTGGCAAAGGTGAGTTTCATAGCCCCACTTTTATCTACGTTTTAACTACGTTTTAACTACATTAGGGTGAGAATCATGCTACTGTTTTCGGACCGTGAAAACTATTTGGATTTGCTTATATGCTTGACTGTTTAGATAGATGTGCGGTAGTTGTTGCCTTGGACTAGGGTAGCAATCCTAATTGCTATAATTGTTGCCTAGCTAAGAATAGACTTCTACCTCGACCTAGTCCGGGGTTGGCAATTGTTCTAGATTTTGCCACGACAGTGCTGGACTAGAGTCGTTGGGCCCGAGTAATACCTGGATGCGGGATATGTTTATGGTTGGTGATCCGGGTAGGATCGGTATTTATCTATCTTAGGTCTTGCATAGCAAATCAACTCTTACATGTCCACTATGATTTTGTTGAACTTAAACCTATGAACTCACCAGCGTAAGCTGACCTTTTAGCATGATTTCTCAGGTGTTTGAGAGATGTTTGGAATACGTTATCGGTGGAAGCTTGGCAAGAAGGCGGGGTTCAAGGATCATTTCTGACTCTGATAAACTTTGGGGACATATTTTATTAAATCATGTGTTGGGCCTAATATTTACACTTTTGAATTAAATGTTTTGAATAACTAAATTTGGGATTGCTTTTGAATGTTAAATGATTATCTTTTTGCTATACTTGTGTGCGATACCAATCCAATAGTAACGCCCCGAAAACTTGATTAAGTATTCCGCTGTACCAAGATTTGGGGGTGTTACAGATTGAAGTTTCTTGATATCATCAGTGAGAAGGCAGTCTGTCAGTACAACACCTTGTTTTTTTGTTGTTGATTCTTTGAATCTGACAACATTTAGTGTAGGCTCAAACAACGCGGAGTGATGGTTGGGGTCATCAAGTCTCAAGGGAATGTCTTGATTATTCCCGAGTATCCTTTGGATCAACAGCTTAGTGTATCTGATGTAGGGGACCTTGGTGCCAGGCTTCTTGAGGTAAGACATCATGTCTTCCCAAATCAGACTTGTGAAGTCAATATGCATCTCGTTGACCATGCCCCAGAATATTTGCAGCTCCATGAGCTTAGGATGCTCATAACCGCTATCACGTCCAGAAACATACTTGGAAATCATGATGTATAATGTTCTCCACAACTGTGGGATGTTCTTTAAGTCGACTGAGGAATGTTTAGTAATGATCCCAGCAGCTTCATCATAGCCAATATCGACCATGAATTGGAGTGTAGCCTCTTCCGATGGAGTGGCAACTGTAATATATTGGATTTCAAATACACAACATAACACAAACACACATAGGCATATAGATGATTTCTAGAGAGAGAAAGTGGGATGTTTTAGAAAGAGAAACTTGTGGAATATTAGATTCCAAAATGAACATCCAACCCTCTACCTTGCAAGGTAGAGGGTATTTATAGGTTACAAAATAAACGACCTCCTGACGGCCTGTAGATCAGGTATACAATGGGTAAAGACCCGTCCTTCCTCCACGGTGTTGCACTAAACTAAATAGCTAACTAAATAACTTAGTAAATAACATAATGTCTATGAGCTAACTTATGCTAGATAGTATTTGGGGTGACCGATACTTCATTATGGAATTTTCTAATTCCTAACAATCTCCCCCTAAGGGAGGTCACCCCATGTTTTACATTATGAATCCTAGCATTCTAATTAATCTTCAGTCTTGAGCTCGCTGACTTTTCTTCATCAAAGTATTCAAACTATGTGCATCTGTGTCGATTTCATCATTGTTCAACTATGATGAATGATTCGTGGAGGTTGTTGAGTTGTTCCACCATGATGACCTTTTGAGCATTACTAGAGATCATCAGCCACAGCAAATCTCATCATCACCCATTGTTGTGTTGCCAGCATATGATGTTGTGACAATTAGACCGACATGCTCACATTCTGGATCACGATTTCTTCTTATCAGGGTAGCAGAAGCTTTTGTTGATTCATGATATTGGCAGCAGCGTAGCAGGAGCAAGGAGTGAAAATATCAGAGTCATTGATGCACTAATCATGATTTCTTTTAAGATGAATGTGTTAAGTGAGCATGCGGCTATGGATTGACCGCTTCATTCTGATCAGCTGCAAACGTAGGGCATACCTGCACACAACAGTTAGCAATAAAGCGCACAAAAGTGTCTTTGGTCACTTTCGTTGAATTGAGGTACACGGCCCACGGTTCCCCGTTGATCAGTACAAGTACTGCCTGTGATCAGGTATAATTCTGAAGAATTTCCTTGATAGGGTTTCGCAGCTGCTCTAGCTGTTCTCAAGCCGGAACGTCTCAAAGAAGACAACACGGAGTGAGTGAACCAGCGAATAGAGATTCACTGATTGATGAAAAGAGATTTGAAAAACAATCGTGTATTGCTCAATAGAAATTGTTTTTGCAATACAACGAAGGTTTTAATGAAAATCAATTATCAATCATAAACACCTTTTGATTTGAAATATTCGAACACGGTCGATGTGCTAAAGAAAAGAGTTTTTAAGAACAATGACCGGTTTTTCAAAGGTATCCGTCAATCCATAACCTGAACTAGGATTGATTCAAAAGATTGAATCGCCCCATTGTTTCTGTTCAGTTGTCACATGGTTGATCTATAGAATAGATCTCACATGCCACCTACCAGGAGCTTGTTTGATGTTGGCTCCAGAAGGCTTTCCATCTTCATTGTAAATATGTATGCATATCACTCGGATGTTCTGGCAATACCACAAGGATAATGCGTAGGACTCAAGATATAATCTCTCTTTCCACATTGTGTGAAACAGAGAGTCTTCATTGAAAGTGTCCTAAGGAGATTTATTGATGATCTCGTGGCTCTAGACTCAATTTGTGCATATTTGGATCCTGTGCTAGAGACTAGGGAGAGGGTCTCCTTCTTCAATATCAACAATCTCTAAGAGAAAGTCAATAGATTATGTTGGTTCCCCGTGAGAATGAAACAAGACCTTTTAAGAGGAACTTGAGTGGTTTGGGAAGTTGAAGTGCAGTGCGTCACTGGGTCCATGACGTCTTGTCTTCAATACCGATGTTACCTTGGTAACCACCAGTAGCATATGAATTGAACCCGGTATCTGCCCTAAGGTTGAATAATTGGAGGGCTATTTGTTTTCACCCTTTTATCATTCAATTCTTTTTCATTCTTCAACCCCTTCAGTGCTTACCGAGACTTCATAGCTAGAACCTTGTTGGGTTTATTCAAGTACTAGCTCAGACTTAGTCCGTACTCTTCCCATATCTCATTTTTCTCCTTTTTTCAATATACCTAAGGACTTCTACACTATCTAGTGGATTGTCCCTGGGTAGATCCCTTCGGTTCTGGCGGATCATGGGAACAAATACCTAACCTTATCATCCTTATATCACCATACATAAAGTAAAGTTGGTCAGTCTATTTGGTATTGTTCATATGCCATTAGAACCAATTGAAAACCATTTGAAAATCAATCCAGATACTTGTGATATATTATCAAATCCTTTTGTACCTGAATTATTTTTGATATTTTTAGAACAAGAGCTCCCCCTCAACATGTGCTTCATATATTTGAAATTGTTTTAGCACACGGAGGCAAGAGAAAGAATTAACTTATTAAATTACCATTTTCTAAAAAATATCAACATCACTTCCCTAATCAGATCAAGTAGATAAAGAATTTTGGAGAAGGATGAGGTTTTCAAAAGTTTGCTCCCCTTCAATATGTGCCTCGAGGTTTGAAAGAGTTTTGCACATATAAGAGGGAAGTTCTTTGAAGTACAACCATGATCACCAAACATTTAGAAACCATTTAACACACAATCAAGGTACCTTACGTAAAAGCATGGAAAAATTTGTACCCTGAAGGTTTGAATTTGTTTAGAAATACTCCCCCTTAATATATGCTTAGAGATTTGAAAAATGATTTAGCATATATGAGAGAACAGTATGCACATTGAAAAGGCCATCTTTTATCATCTTTCATATTTATATCACATTTTCTCCCCCGATCAAAAATTACAAATCCTTTGAGATTTTGGATCTCAAGTGATTTAAATATGTATGAAACAAAACATTTGTTGGAGAAAAATGTGTCTGGTTTATAAGATTGAAGTAGACAAGACTGAGGTTCCCTTTTTATACATAAGGGAAACCACAACACACAACCTAGCACTATTACATACATTATAGTTGTTTAATTGTCATTACACCACATTTTACACATCAAAATACAGATCATACACTACTTCAGGGAGATATCATCATTCAGTTCTTTGAAGCAGTTTGTAATGGCCTTCACGAAGTCTGCCACCAACAAAGCTTTCAAGGCTGCGGAAGATTCTTCGAGTCTTAAGTCTTCGCCTGATTGCATCAATGAAATCTTCACACCTCTTTAAGTCATCATCAGTCCAGAATTTAGTCTTCTCCCACGGCTTCAGATCAACTCTAAATTCATTCACTCTAGAGTGTAATTCTTCTTCGACCATTTTGAGTGTACCATCACTAAATTTGTAGAGCTCACAAAGTCTCATAAGCATGCGAGTCCCGTATCTGTCGGTGAAGATGACGGCTCTAGGAGTGTCAATAACTCTATATTCGCGACGAAATTCAGGCCCTGTAACATTCCATTGTGGACTTGTAAGGTTGACCCGGGTCTGGTAGCTTTCCATTCCAAGCTAAAAGTCCTCAACCCTTTTTCGAATGACTAAGCCCCTGATCCAAAGATTGATAGCAGCATAGAGAGCCTTTTTCTCATAGATGGGCAGATGTTCAAGGTTTCCTTGAAGATTCAACAGATAGAGATCTTCGAAGTCATTTGGCAGCAGGTGTTTGAAGTCGTTTTCTTCAATAAAATACTCCTTAAAATCTGCTCTTTTAAGAACGATCTTCTTCAAATATTCATATCCATAGATTGGGAAGACCTCTACTCGTACAACACTTAAGATTCGCAGCTTGGATCGAACATCTTTGCGTCTTTTATTAACACCATGTCTCTCGATGTAGAAATTCTTTTTTTTTGAACCACCAGTGAGAAATACCATATGAAGCAGCAATGTCATACTTATGTTCTTCGACAGCCCAGAATTGATCAGGAACCATCTGTTCAAGTCCCTGATCAGAGTAGGTTGCAGCTTTCATTTTAGAGATCGAAAGAGCTGGTCTTCTTTCTGTAGAACGAGCACACAAATAATCCAAGTCCTGATTGAAGAAGAATTCAGCCTGAATGGTCATCTGTCCAGGTTCACCACCTAGAGGAAGAGGCTTGTTCACATTGAAATGACTGATCTGCTCACTGACCTGATCATTCAGCATCTTATGGCATTCTTCCATCTGGTATTGGAGCTGGTTGGCATCTGAGTGAAAAACCTTAAAAATTTCAAAAGCTTGTCCTTCAAGATCCCTTAGAGTGATGGATGAGATACACTTCTGTTCACAAAACCACCTAATGAAACTTCCCATATCACCAGTGAAGTGCAGAAGAGAGTCTTCAGCTGGAACTTCATAATTATTGGTGATAGTTGTTACCCAATTGTTGTCAGGAATCATTGTGTCAGACTCTGGGATGGTCCACGAAGGTTCTGGAGTACGAGGTCTCTCCTCGATGATCCAGGTTTAAATTGAATCTCTTGAAGGTGCTACTCTGGATGTGTTAGTGCGTTTACCCGCCACGTATGAATCAAACCAATCATCTTCAGACGGCTTGGGAATATGCTTGGTGGATGCATCATCGTCATCTGATTCAGACTCTATCATGACATGCGACTCTTCATGAACCATTTGATCTTCAGGAGTTGAAGAGACTATGGGTGTGAACCTTGAATCAACCGTTGTCCAAGCAGCTGATTTCTTATGCGTTCCTTGATTTCTAGACGAACTGGGTTGATTGGGAGGCTTTGGTGGTGATGATGGTGGTGGCGGAGGTGTAGAGGTTGACTTAGAAGATCCACCTGCTCCAGAAGTTCCAGCACCCCCAGTTGGAGGTGGAGGTGGAGGAGGGTCATTAGGACCTTTGCGCAATGTATCCAACACTATGGTCCTCCTTTTCTTCTTTGCTTCTTTTTCTCTAATGTCTATCAAGAACTGTTCATGATTGTCGTGCTTAATAGATTCTTCGAGAGCCTCATATAGCTTCTTATGGACCTGATGCTTATGCTCGTCAGCTTCATACATCTTATCTGAAAGAAAAACTCTCATATCTGCAATAGGTAGATCTTTGAACCGTCTAAGCAGTGGAGCTTCCATTGCCCATTCCACAGCATCCTTAACTTCTCCTTCAATGGCTTCTGCAACCCCTTCATCAAAGTTAAGGTGCTCCAACCTATAGACACGATCCACAAGGGCATCAATAGATTTAGGTAGTTGTCTTTCAGGAGCTTCAATTCTTTTCACTGTTTTGTCGAGCAGATGATCTGATGTAAGTATTTGAGGTGGTGAAGCTGGTGGAGTTTCCATATCAGCAACTGTAACCACTGGTTCAAGGGATATATTCTTTGCAGATTCAAGTGGTTGAAGTGCGGTAGCTTGAGTAGGTTTGGGAGGTGGAAGTGCCATTGTAAGTGAAGATGCTGACATAGGTGGAATGGTAGATGTGTCTTGCTGAATATTGACAGTAAACATGGATTGTGCATCCTCTTTATCATTATCTTGCTTAGAAGACTCAGTATCTATGGGTTTGTCATTTAAGAATTGATCTCCGAAAGTAAAGTCTGTATCTAGGTTCTTTAGTGAAGATAGAGAACCGGTAGACAGATTTGGTTCTTCCATGTGCATGGTCTCATCAGATCTTGACTTAAGATTCTCCTGCAAGTCTTTATGCACCAAGTCATCAACATTCTGATCAGACTGAGTAACACTTGATGCAGGAGGTTCTTTTAATGTTTCAAGCACTTTTTCCAACCCATATTGTTCTTTAGCTGAAGAGGATTCAGTTATTCTCTTCAGTTCATATTGATTGGTGGTTCTTAATGGAGAAGATGAGATTGTTAGAAGCATTTGAGCTGCTTGTTCAGTATCAACACTAACAATCCCTTTTCCTTTGTCTTGTGTGATTGGTGTTGTTTGTCGAGGCAATTGATCAGGTTCTCTTAACACTACTCCTCCAACTGGTGCACTCACATTATGACTTTCTAGGCTTTGTTGGATTCCAAGTTGCAGAGCAGCATCATCTTCATCAGTCAACCTCATATTACCCCTGGAAACCTCAATTTCTTCAACGTTTACTTTTTCCCCTTCCTTCTTCTTTCTTTTCTGCTTCAAGGTGGATCTGTCAGAGGTTTGTGACTTTTCACGTCTTCTTTTTGGAAGAGCAGCATATGAATTCTTTGAAGTCTTTGAACCAGAATCAGACTTAGCAGCTTTGGGTTGTGGTTGAGTGGGAGAGACATCAACATCATCACTGGATCTGGAAGCCCTTTTCATGAATAGTTTGAAATGATCCATCTTTTTAATATCTTCAGTAAGAAGAGAATCAGGAATTTGCAATCCAAAGACCTCTTTATTGACCCCACTGGAAATATATCTGAGATTGCCCAGAACAAATTCATCCTCAGCATTATGTAGATCTGATTCAATCCTAGGGTTGAAGTTGGGAATCTGTTGCAAGTACTGCATAATAAGCTTCGAAAATCTAATGCTAGGAATCACAAGTTTGTTCTGTTTCTTTCGTCCCTGAGCTTTATTTTGAAAGTTTGTTCTATCAGATATGAATGTGTTCATTAACAGTGAAAATTCTTCCCAGATACATTCTGAGACATTAACATTCACACCATTAACGATACCCCATAGGATTTGCAAGATGGGAATTTTCACTTTATCAAACCCTGATGTTTCGCCAGATAAGCACAAGTTGAGAACTGTTGTCATTGCTCTCTAGGGTTGATACATGTGTCCAGTGATGATATCAGAAGCCCTTGTAATGCTAGTCTGGTACCCCAAACCAATTAGAAAGACTATTAGATTGTCAGCACTAGGTGGAGGTTCATATCGTATGTTGGGGTTGCAGGGAGTGATTCCTAGAGCCTTGCTAAGAAGGTCAGAATTTATCTCAAATTCCCTATTATCCAGTTTGCAGGAATATTTAGCTGTGATTTTGTTCCATTCAAGGGTGTTCCAGAATTGTTGTATGTAAATGGTGGGAATTTTGCATTGCTTCGTTAGTGCACCGAAGAAGTTAGTGTTTTTGAGGATATCAATAGACACTTTGAGGGTAGGATTTTGTTGCAACTTTTGTAAGTCCACGTAACAGTTACTTTTTCCAATTTCGGCCCATTAACTTTTAGGAATGATTTCTTCGTCTGAGAGGACATTGGGTGGTGCATAGGAAGTAATGTTCTCATCTGAGGTTGTGTTTGCCATTGAAGATCTGAAGATAAATACAACCAACAACAATGATTGGGAACAAGTTTAGATTATAAATGGTTAGTTAGACAACATTGAATACACCCTTATGTCATAAACACACAAACTTAGAAGCTCAGACAGGGTTCCCATAAGCCTATTGAGAAAGATTGAGTGGCATTAGCAAGATTTTAAGGTTAAAGATTCCATTAGATACAGTTTTCACGAGACGAGTTGTTTTGGAATGAAAAAGGTTAATGATAACGCTACACGCGTCGTTCGGGGTCAAGGAAACTTCCTTTTCTTCGAGCAAGTTTTATAACACCCTAGGCAGTGAACCTAATCGTTGTAGTGTAGTAATTAGGGTAAGCCACGGGTATTGATATCGTTCTCTAGGGGAATAGGAATGCTAGTAAGAAGTTACTACGCTAAGGTTAAGGTTGAGGAAGATTATTTTTTGTATTTTTATATTTTATGAAATGGAAAGGTACGAATCTCGGGTATTGGATTGGGGGGGGGGGTTGGTATTTCTACCGATTACTCTACTATTATCTAATTATCTAAACTAAGGTTGTGGGAGTCTGTGTCTAATTAATGTGTGCTCGTATGATAGTTTAAAGATGTGTTTACTTAGGTTGTACTACTCCTTAATTATCTCCTATTGATGGTTGAGTTGTCACGTCCTTATTCTTAGTTGCGTTGTGTGTCTAAAGTTGTAGGGTATGCGTTTCTCCCTAACTCTTTGAACTTACCAAAGGGTCTCGTCTACAAAACCCACTAGGGATGATAAACTCTTACTCTAAGGCACTCTTTGGATAATTTAGCCTACAACTACTCAGGTAATCATATTCTAAGGTTCACAAAGATGAATCAAGCATTAAGTACACAACGAATGACCTATCGCATTACTAGATCATTGATCAACTAAGATAAGAAACAACCAATCAATATTCAATAATTAAGTTTCATACTTCCTAAGCAAACACACAAATAAATTAGCCGGACATGGAGAACATGCAAGCATACACACAAATAATCAAAGACATAATTGAATTAATGAAGTAAATACTTATCTTGATGTAAGATAGGGTTTAAAACCCTAAAATACTGTACAAGACACCTTAGGTTCGGTTTTAGGTTTTTACTCCAAAAGACTCTCTCTAAAACTGAAAAATTCGGATTCTATATATAAGATTACATATGCGACGGCGTCACCTTATTTTTCGTGACGCCGTCATGTCGCCGTCATTAGGGTTTCGTCTTGGCCACGTTAACCTTGCGACGGCGTCACCTTATGTCCGTGACGCCGTCCTCTTCAGCTTCTGACGTCGTCTGGGTTGCATCTAGGCCGTCTGAGTAGCAACGGCCTACTCTTTTAAAGCCCGACGTCGTCACTTGAAAATAGGGTATTTGGCTACTGTATTGTCACAAAAAATCCTCTGACGGCGTCGCAATTAACACCTGACGCCGTCGCCTTCTGTTTTCAGCAGCTTTGAGTGTCTCGATTCTGACTTTGGCCATTTTCTTCATATATTCGCGCCTTTTCGTCCAAATAAGTGCCATTCCAGCATTTTGCCTTCAAGAGACCTAAAAAGTGAAAAGGAACGATATTAAGCAATAACGGATACAAAAGTGATCAAATAAGGGCTTAAACGACCCCTCAAAATGGTACCTTTTAAAACCTTATCAAATATCCCTACACTTGTTATTTGCTTGTCCTCAAGCAGATGTGCTTTTAGCCAATTAATTTATAAGTTAGGGGTCATGAAGCATTAATTCAAAACGGTCAACAACACATATAAGCCCCGCAAAAGTCATAACAAGCACGGAAATTGCATACTAGCACCTCACATGGGGTGTTTGGATACTCACATCTCTCTCGGGTGTATATATGAAATATAACAAATAGGAAATGGAAGATAAACACTCATTAACCGGTCCTAGTACATAGATTACCATAGGCTTGAGAATAGATCAAACCTCCATCGCTTTGGCGTAAGCACCTAGGAAAGACTATCAAAGAGGTCTTTTAAAGGGTTGTAATGTTAGGCTTACGGTAGGGAAACAAGGGTTTGGTGGGATAGGCTATTTAGTGGTGGCAAGTCAAAAATCTCTATGTAATGGAAATAAACAAACATAAATTTAAAGGATAGATGTAGGATGGTAGCCCGTTTTTTTTTTTTTTTTTTTTTTTTTTTTTTTTTTTTACACTTTTACTCTACCATCCTCTATGGTAACATCAAAATGATAGGGATTTATAGGCACATCCCTACACTTGAGTTTTTATTACTCTAACACTAATTTGACCCGAATTTGAAAAGATCAAAACACTTGGGGTACATTATTATGCAAACAAAGGGAATTTGAATTTAACATTCCCTTCCCGTCATTTTATAAACTTTAACTTTTTCCATGAATCCCAATCGTCCCAAAACTGTATACAAAGGATATGACTCGACTTAGCAACTCATGCAAGCAACTAGATAATTGAACTAAGGGTTTAGGGTGATAACAAACGTTTGCACTAAAAGTGAGTGCATAAGGGGTAGGCTAAGGCGATTTGGGTGTATATTTGGGGGTGGGGTGTAAACAATGCTCTTCATTGATATTCCGGAAAAACCGAAACATCACGAGAACCGCGAAAAGGATAGGCTCTGAGGGGTTAACTAGGGGTATCGTGTACTAAAGATGAGTACAACGCAAAGGGTGTGGGGGAATTACTCAACCGATATGGAAGAAGTAATTATATTACGGGTATCAAACAAGGGTTATCCTAATGCCTCTTATCATTTAGTTATTCCTAACTACACAAGGGTAGCCTCACTTGCGATCTCGGAATGCATCACAAAACAAGTTCTAGAATCTAATATACTACCAGTTCACACTCTAAGCATTGAAGATGAATGCTTTAATTCCTACTAATCTAAGGGCGATCCTCACATTTTGGGTGGAATTTGGGTGGTAAAGGGTTTTTTTGTGCTAGTCATGCAACTTCCTATCCATGAGACGCTTTTGTTAAGACTAATGGCCCACTCCTATATGTCATGAAAAATTTTAAATTTGGTGCCAAAATTACCCTAACCGACATTTTCTCATGGTTTATTACACAAATGCAATTTGGACAAAGCAAATAATCAAGGATAAGCATAGTTTCAAAGTTCCCGTTTTATTTTCCCTCCCTACACTTAAACTGAACATTGTCCCCAATGTTCCCCGAAAGTATCAAAGTTATGATAATGGAAGGTAATTAAAAACGAAAGAAACTAATACTCCCCTGATTAGCTCGGTAGGATCCGTGTAAAGTGGTGGTTAAATCCTTTTCAAGAAGAATTATTGCGTGAAAAGCTCCTTCCAATCTTATGTAACTTCTTCTCGACAAACTAAACCTGCACACTTGAAGAAAACAAACGAAACCTTCGCGTAAAATCGGCGGTAATAATATATATAAGACTCGATTTAAACTAGGATATAATGCTTGTGGAATGGATGTTTACAGAATTTCTAAGAAAATTAAGACCTGTAAAATTCCAAAAATTTATAAGTAGCTTAGAAAACGAGAAAAAAGTAATCTGATGTTTTTACTCCTTCCTGACGTCGTCAGGTTGCAATCCTGACGCCGTCAGGTTATCCTGACAAAAACTGGTCTGCGATTTTCTGGAAAAAATTCTGGAAAATTTACATCTTTAGAATCTGGAAAAATTTCTGCAAAAACATCCATTATGACTCGATACAAGCATTTGACTCGAACAAACAAACATAAATATCTTTTAGTTAATTGTTATTCTCATGTTTACGTTTCTTTTGAAAATGTGTGTAATCCTCCCTATACTTATCCCTTATGTAAAATACCTTTATATGCAATTAAGACGAGGTTAAAAACAAAATAAAGCATTTTTACAAATTTAAACATGAGGATAAACAATTAATAAAAGATATATGACACTAACAAGCAAACAATTAAGCATGGGTTGCCTCCCACGAAGCGCTTTTCTTTATTTAAGAGTCTTGTAGCTAGACTCATAGTCGTGCTCCTACGTACCGATATAAGTAAGTCTATCCTCAACAATGTCGTAAGGATCAAACTTATCATTCAAGTTCCTAGTAGTACGTTCGGTTAAACATGTCTTTTCAAACTTCTCACCATCGGGATCATAGATTTGTATCCTAATGTGCCACTCTCCATTACCATCACTAGGCGGCCTATCCCAATCCCACTTGTGTTCAGATTTCTCAACTTTCCACTTATTCATGACAAGGTTAACGGGCAAGCTTCCTAGGAACTCGGTCATCTTCCTAAATACTAAGGCGTCCTCGAACGGGTTCACTTCCATGTCCCTAGCCATTTCTTTTTCTTGGAAAGTTGCTTTACTAGCGAAGGTTTTATCTAGGTAAAAAGGTCTTTGGGGGCCTATGATGTTCTTATCAATCCAAGGTCCATATCTAGAAGGCTCTCTATCCAACCTAATCTCTTGTGGGATTTCCTCATCCTTGTAGTATGTATGCTTTTTAACATCGTAAACGGATCTAGCACTCCCCTCTCCTACCACTATTTTGGACATCTTACAATCGATGATGGCACTAGCGGTAGCTAAAAATCCTCTTCCAACTAGTAATGGGCATGTCGGGTCCTTATTCATGTCTAGCACATGAAAGTCGGCCAAAATAGTCAACTCTCCTACGTGTACTACCATGTCCTTTATTATTCCTACCGGACGTGCCACACTACCGTCCGCTAGACCTAAGATGGTTTCCGTTGGTTCTATTTTACCTAAGTTAAGGCTTCTATGGAGGGACAACGGAACAAGATTGATGCATGATCCTAAATCGGCTAGAGCTTCGAGTGGTTTGGAAGTTCCAAGCCTACACGGAAGAGTGAATAGCCCGGGATCGTCTAGCTTCTTAGGTAAGTTGTTTCGCACAAAAGCGGACCCATGTTTTCCAAGCCTACGTTCTAACTCATATTTTTCTTTTAAAGCATTATAATAAGGTGCATGAGCTAAGACTTCAAGAATCGGTTTTTCTTGATGGAGTTCCTTGTACTCCTCCTCTAAACTAGGTTTGGATTCTTGGCTGACGGGTTTCTCAAGAGTAGGCTCTACCAAAGGTGCCGGGCCTTGGTACCTCTTGGATGGCTTGGAACCCTTTTTGATAGCATTTACCGAGTGAACCGTCGGGTGCGAGGGGCATGGATGTGCACTCTCCCATGGTGAACTAGAATGATGAGTGTGTAAATACTCATCATTTTTGGTCAAATCTGAACTGCAAAACATTTAAAAATGCTCAGAAATGCATCAAAATACTGAAAATATCTCAAAATTGTATTTTATATGTTTCAGATGCAAAATGTTTAAAATCAGATGAAAAATGAGCTAAGTTTGCATAATTGGCAGTTTCAGTCCCCCAAGTTTCAAAAGTTGTCAGAAATAGTCCCTGAGCACTTATTTTAAAAGAAAAGTCACCAAAGGTCCTTTTTAAATCATAACTTGTCATAATTAGTCCTTTGGTGAAAAATGTCAAAAGTTTTGAGAAGTTACAAGTTTAGTCCTTTGAGTTTTAAAAATGACAGATTTGATCCTTGGAATATTAGAGATTTGCAAGTTTGGTCCTTGGATTATTGGAAATGGTCAAGTTTAACCCTTGGAGTATAATTTCAGAATGTTCATTATTGGTCCTTGGAAATTCAGTTTTGGCATGTTTAGTCCCTAAATATTAAATGGATTCAATAACTAATCCTAAATCCAAACCGGATCCCAAACTATCCCCAGCCCAACACCTTGGCCCAATATCCACAAAACCAAACCCAACCCGTTATCCATACCCACGTTTAAATAATAAAACCCGCCCCTTTTTCTACCCTCTTCACCCACTCTCTGCAACCCACTCACCTCATCCCTCACCTCCAGCTCACTTATCACCACCTTATCACTCCACCAACACCAAACAACAAGAAGCATTTAATGCTTACCTTCCCCTGTCCCAAATCACCAAACCTATTGCAAATAAGTTTTGGCGCCAATTTCATGAATCAAGGGTGGAGATCAAAAGGACAAAATCAATGGCTAGGAAAGGAAAGAGAAACCCTAATGAAGCCTATAAAAGAAGAATGAAGACAGAAGTAGCAGTTGTCACTACTTTAGACCAAGTTCTTAAATTCATGTTTAATCATTTTTAATTTTTAATGTAATCTTTAGCTGGGTTTCAAGTTTTTATGTAATGAACAAGTAATTTATGTATCAATTCATCAGTTTTAGCAACCAATTTCCAGTTTTAAGCTTGTTCTAATTTTCCCGCCAAAAACCATTCATATCAAATTACAGTTTTTAGTTTGATGAGAATGTTTTAAATTGATTGTTTAAGTTTGTTTTTGGTTGATTTAGTGAATTGGTGATGTTTCATGGTCTGTAATTCAAAATTCCAAAATAGTCAACAAAAGACAACTGCTCATTAAGGAAGAAGGATTTGATGGATTGCTGATCTGGATTGGATTTGGTATTGGTTTAAGCTTATTGGGTGTGTTTCTAGTCAGCTTATGTAAGCTATAGTGGCTGGACTTGAGTAAGAGCTATCTATACCTTGTTTTTCATTATTTTGAGTTAAAATTACCATAGTAGTTTACTTGTAGAATCTGTGTTATTAGTTTGCTTTATTTACTGATTTTAGGTTTAAATAGGTTAGTATAAGTGAGATTAAGTTTTGGTTTGCATGGCTTCAAGTGACTGTAGGATTAAATTAGCAAACTAGTTGCATAACTAGTGTTTCGATTTAGGCTCAACTATGGGATAGAGGTTTGTTCAGGGGTTAGGTTTGGCTACTTTAGTTCACTATAAGCTCAATTAAGACATTGGAAGTTTTATCTTGCACCTGTTACCCCTTAAAGTCAAAATCATGTTGTATCTTTCCTAGTTTCCATTTCCTGTTTGGATTAGCATACTGCATTTGGCATATAGGATTAGATTCAGTAAATCTAGATTACATTAACATTAATCAGTCATAAATCATTAGTTTCATATCATTTCATAGGATCAAAAGTTGGAAAAGTCAATATTCATAACTGATTTCATAAAGTCAAAAGTTGCATAGACAGATTTTTACAAAACTTTATTAATGTACCATGGGCTCATCTTTGGTTCAATTCCAGTGCAATTCTGGGGATCACAAGTTCAGTTGGTCTAGTTTGGGTAAATGAATTTTTCTGAGTTTTCTCAAGTTTTTACATGCTCCAAATAAGCTGTCCAATAAGCAGCCATCTCCCCTGTTCACACTCAGCATACTGAGTGTGAACCAGGCCCTTTTTGCAAGCCCTGCTCAGATCTCAAAACAGCTCATTGGGGTTTCAATCTTGGTTTATAAGTTCCTTGCTGGGTGGTCTTGAGTTCCCTGTTGCTAGTTTCCCATCTAGCTTAGTAGATAAGCTAGTGCAACAGCTTAAAGATAAGGGGTTTAGGACTATTTTACTTAAAAAGCAGTTTACATAAGTCTTAATTAAGTGCATCATTAGTGGTTAGGATTCGCTGTAATAAGCTTCTTTAAGTTAGTTTTAGCATATAATAGCTGTCTTGTTGAATTGGTGCTTTCCAGAGCTTTTTGGCTTATTCTATGTGTTTATTCTCAAGCAGTTTGCATTGCAGTTTCAATTTCTCACACACAAGCCCCTATTTTTATATTTTTCTTAGATTCAGAATATTAATTTAGACTTTTCCTGAATTTTTCATATTTTTCTAGCACTGTTTGCTATTTTTCCTCATTTAAAACAGTTTTTAGTACTTTTTAATTAGCTTTTAATACAATTAAATCAGAAAAGTTTCAAAAAAATAAGTTTTCATTTTTCCTAGTTTAAGATAAATATAAAAAGTCAAAAAAATATTTTTCCAGATTTTTCTTAGTTAAATTTGTAATTTTTAGCAATTTAATTAGTTTTAAATAGTTTTTAATTCATAAAAAATAGAAAAATAATTAGAAAAATACAAAATTAGTTTTGAAAATTCTATTTAGTTATTTTAGATTTTTCTAAGTCATAATTTCATTTTTCTAGCTTTATTTCATAATTTCTTGTATTTTAGGGTATTATTAAATAAGTAAAAATAGTTTTTAATTAATAATAATTAAATAAATAGTCATAAAAATAATTTTCTTTTTCTAAAAATTTTCTCTCATCATTAGGTTTGTAAAAATGTCATTTTTATATTTTTAGGATTAATATTGTTTCAGTTTCACATTTTCTTTTGTACGTTACGTAGTTTTTAATTTAAATTTATAAAAGAAAAATCAAAAACATCAATTTAAAAATAGTGATAGCGTTTATTTAATATAGTTTATCTTTTTAATTTTCTTTAATTTGCATTTAAGCCCCTATAATTTATAAACTTTTTCTTTAGGTATAATCCATTACTCCTTTTCCCGTTCAAATTCACCCGATCACTATTCGTTTGATTATTCATCGCACAGCTCGTTGGGACATAACGACCTGGGGAAACACTATACTCCTCTGATCTTCATTGCATTGGTGTCTGAGCTGTTTGAAGTTTATTACGGTTAGCCATTCACAAGTGGCTAGCTTGTGTGATAAAACTTGACGGTTCACCATCGATCAAATTTTTGGCGCCGCTGCCGGGGAGCTGTGCTAATTATCTTACGTTTAGCAGATTAGTGATTTGAATATTCACTCCTTGTTCATACCATCTATATGTATTTATATTTTCTTATAAAAATCCAAAAATCCAAAAACACCTTAAAAATCAAAAACCCAAAAAGATTTTCATTCTTTGTTTTTACAACATGTTTTTCAAAAATACCAAAAATATTCCTCTTTACCCTCTTACCCTTTTTGATTCTTTATCCCTTTACCCTCTATCCATTTGATTCTAACTTCTTCTGTTCTCATGGAATCTCTCGACTACGACGAATTCTGGAACGAAGTTGAAAAACTTCATACTTTATCACAAATGTCAAGAATTCGTGTTGTTCGTGATGATCCATTAATTCTGCGTAGGGAAATGGAACGAAAAACCGGGGTGACAAAGGACCAGGTACTTCCCTCTGATAATGGAGGTGCTAAATACATCCAACCTACGGTTATCCAAAGATCTAACCCCTCAATTGCTCCTAAGCCGTCTAAAATTAATCCTAAACTTTCACAATTTACGGTTAAAAGCAATCATGCAGAATTTAGACCGGTGACTAGCAAGAATGACTTGCCTAATCTTCACGTTTCTCAAGAACCAGAACCGGAGACCATAACGGAAGTGGTGGAAATTGCTAGCTCTCAGAGCACACCACTTGTCCCACCTCCGGATTTTTCAAAATGTTCTTCGAGACTTGATAGTCATTCGGATCACCATGTTGGTTTTGAAGATTCTTTGAATGAACCGATTCCTTCTCATTACTCTCAAATGAAATCGTTTATTCCTTGTGTCGGTTGTGGTGAACCTCTTTTTGGTTCACCCTGTCGTTGGTGTACGTGTGTACAATGTGGTAATGATATTCGTAACGGGAGTTGTTTGTTTTGTGGTTCGAGGAATTCATTTGATTATGATCCTAATCCGAACTCATTTAACGACCCTCAAACGTTTCCAATTACCCACCACAGCCCGACTTATCTTCAGATAATCAATATAACTACTGTGAATTTTGTGGAGGTCCTCACCAAGGATTTGAGTGTCAATCCGGAAACACATTTGTCTATGAACAGTTTTCCGGTGATGCTCAGAACTTTGGTTATGACCAATATCCATATAATTCACCAGTCCTGACTCAACAGTTTTACTATTGTGAGTACTGTGGAGGTCCTCACTTCAGCTCTGATTGTCAAATAGGGAATCCATTTCCTTGTAACAATCATGACTCTCACAGGTTTGACAATTTCCAACCTCCACAGCACCATACGGTTCAAACTCCACCTGAGCCGTCGCCTAAAGAAATTTCCCTAGATTTTGACACCGCAATGAAAACACTTGATGATATGATTCAAAACTTTAAGAATCAAGTGAGTGGTGAAAAGACCATGGGAGAATTGCTAGCCGAAGAAAGAGAGGCCTGCAAATCTAGGGAAGAATTATTAGTCCTAGAGCAAGCAGCTCTAAGGCGTTACCTGTTAGGAATTAGAAATTCCAGGTATTAAAGAGTCGGTCACCTCAAGTATATGTAATCGTTAGAAAGCTCATAGTCGTAGTGATTCTTAAGTTAAGTAGTATTTAGTTAAGTAACACCGTGGAGGACGGACGGGTCTTTACCCACTGTATGCCTGATCCACAGCCCGTTGTGTGGCGATTTATGTAAGACTATAAATACTCTCTACCTTCCAAGGTAGAGAGTTGGAGCTCATAATAATATCTTTCACTTTCTCTCACTAAGTTCCCTAAACCTCTAACTTTCTCTCTCTAGAATTCCATCTATATGCTACTTTGTGTTATGCTTTGATGTGTATGTGAAAAGTTATATCTTACAATTGGTATCAAGAGCCATGGTTAGATCATATCTTGCACATCTTTGGATTTATAGTGGTTTTTAGGTGGTTTTTGAGTTTGAAAAAGTTTAGTGGTTTTTGCATCATTTGGTTGATTTCTTGTGTTAAAGTTTGAATTTTGTTGGTACTTTTATGTTTAGAATCATCACAAGTGTTTAGGTTTTCATTTGGTAAGCTTGAATCATCTTGGTTGGGTTGTTTTTGGATTGAAAAGTGATGTTTATATGGTTTTTCAAGCTAGCGACTTAGCTCACGGAGTATTTTCTTGGTAGCGACTTGCTTCACATTTTCTTAGCGACTTACAGTGTTGGAGCTAGCGAGTTAGATCTAGCGAGTTAAAGTACAAGTAGTGGACTCTCCACTACGAGTAGCGACTTGGTCTGTAGCGAGTTGCTCTTTAGCGACTTGCATCGTTAGCGACTTGTGTAGCGAATTGCTGCCGAAATTTTGCTAGCGACTTGAGTGTTAGCGAGTTACTACTTAGCGAGTTACTACTTAGCGACTTACATCTGGCTAGCGACTTGGAACTCTAGCGACTTAGCTTGGTGGCGAATTAAGTGTTAGCGACTTAGTGCATTACTTTCTAGCGACTTAGTGCATTATCTGTTAGCGACTTAGTGCATTATCTTCTAGCGACTTGAGTGATTGTTTACGGTTTTCTCTTGATTTAGTAAAATCCCGTGAAAGAATCTATTTCCCGGTTTAATCATAGAGTTATAAAATCCCGTATAATCTGTTAACATGTCTACCAACATCCCTACTGTCATCTCCACTGTTGCCGAGGATGTACAAGCAGCTGGCTCAGATACTCGTCCACCCATGCTTGACAGAACTGACTACGATTCTTGGGCTCAACGAATCAGATTGTATTGCCTTGGAAAGGAAAATGGTGTCAACATTCTCAAATCCATTGATGAAGGACCATATCGAGTTGAGACCACTAGAGACATTCTTGATACTAATGAAGACGGTACTCCTGTTTACGGAATGGACAGACCTAAGATGTATGATGAGCTTGATGATAAGGAGAAAAAGAGATTCGATGCAGATATCAGGGCTTCAAACATTGTTCTTCAAGGTCTTCCTAAAGACATCTACAAGCTGATCAATCATAACACTGATGCAAAGGCAGTTTGGGATAATGTTAAGATGCTTCTCTCAGGTTCAGAATTAACTATGGAAGACAGAGAATCCCAACTCTATGACGAATTTGAGCACTTCAAGATGAAACCAGATGAGAGTGTCTATGAGTACTATGTGAGATTTCATAAGTTAGTGAATGACATGAGGAACATCAGAATGACTATGCCTAACATTCAGCTGAACTCAAAGTTTGTGAACAACATGAATCCCGAATGGCACAAGTTTGTCACAGCTGTGAAGCTCACTAAAGGATTGAAGAATACAAACTATGAGCAACTCTATGCCTTCCTCCTTCAGAATGAGAGACATGCTATGTTTGAAAAATTGATTCTCAATCAGTTCAAAACCAACCAGGGAGAGACAAGCTCGTCTAATGACTCAACAGCTTTCTACTCAAACATCGGAATCACAACCAAAGCATCACAAGTCATACCCTTGGGTAATGGTAATCACAAACTCATCCCTGATCCTATGTTCAAACAAGCTGATGCTGATGCACACGTGGGTAACATCATTAATCAACTAGCTCTTCTCATTAGTCAAAACATGAATTCTCTCCCACAAACCAACAACAACCTCAGAACTGCATCTAACCCACATAATCAAGCCACTGTTAAAGATGGAAGGATCGTGGTGCAACCAGTTCAGGAAAGACAGTATGATCAGGGA
This sequence comes from Chrysanthemum seticuspe, assembly GCA_019973895.1. Taxonomy (NCBI): domain Eukaryota; kingdom Viridiplantae; phylum Streptophyta; class Magnoliopsida; order Asterales; family Asteraceae; genus Chrysanthemum; species Chrysanthemum seticuspe. The sequence continues at coordinate 285,526,155 of BPTQ01000008.1, read as the reverse complement.
AGAGGTGGAGCTGGGAGAGGTTATGTTGGCAACCTGAATCGAGGAAGAAATGGTAACCAAGGTCAAGCTAAGTCAATCAAATGTTACAACTGTGGGGGTGAAGGACACATTGCAAGGAACTGCACATCTCCAAAGCGTCCACAGAATGCTGATTACTTCAGAGATAAGATGTTGCTGGCACAAGCTCAGGACAATGGTGCTGCTTTGGATGAAGAGGAATTGCTGTTTCTTGCTGAGGGCAATGCCAAGACCTATGATGCAGATGTGGATGAGCAGCCTATTCAGGAGATAGGTCACAATCATCAGAATGCCTTTCAAGTCGCTGACTGTGATGCATACGACTCTGATGTAGATGATGGACCTACTGCACACACAATTTTCATGGCTAGCATTTCTCCAATGGTTTCTCCCAAGGTCTCTTCTTCACCACAAGCTGGCACATCCAAGGACAAACTAATCTCAGAGGTATTAAAACTATACGATGATGCTGATGTGCAACAGATGCATGACAAAGTACAATCAACTGAAACTATTGAATCAAATGTTGAAAATATGGGTAATAACAATATTGTCCCATACGATCAATACGTGAAACAAAGTGAAAGTAAAGTTGTACCAAGTGATGCATCTTCTGCAGTCAACAATGACTATGTCTTTGATGAATACACTGCATGTGCTCCTGATGATTCCGTAATTTCTGAACTAAATGCCTATAAGGAACGTGTTGCTATTTATGAACAACATGCAAAATTTGAGTTGACCACTCGTGAGCAGGAAATGGATGACCAAGTAAGTACAGTAATTAGAAAAAGTAAGTTTAGAGAAGAAGTATTGAAACAAGAATTACATTCCTTGCAAGAAAAACTTTCTAAAACAGCTAAGCAAAAACAAGAACTTCAAGAAAATGTGAAAATGCTTAAGCAAGAATTTAATGCAAAGGAATCAAAACTCTTGAGAGATTTTTCTAATCTGAAAACTTTGAAAAACAAACTTGAAAACAAGTTGTACATACAAGGAAACACCATTCAGACTGCTCACATGGTCACGAAACATCGTGTCTTAAGCGATAAGCATAGCATTCCCCTTGTTGAGGAACCAAATCCAGAGGTAATTAAAAAGGCTAGAAATGCTCATAAGGTGCTTTATGATGGTAATGAAGTCCTTAAGCCTAGGCAGAAACCTAGTTGCGTTGAGTGCACTGAGGAAGATAAGATATTAAATGAAATCACTAGGGAAAAGATGAATAAGAAACAAAATGATCCCAAATGCAAAGAGAAAAACATAATCATCTCTCCTCATGATTACAAGAAGGAAAACTGGATTTCCTTGAACAAGTTTAAGCCTCAGACTTTGTTGACTCCCGAACAAGTCTTCTGGAAAAAGGATTTAGATAAGCAGAAAGCGGAAAATATTATTGAAACAAACCCTCCCCTTTGGAAAATGCCTAGAGCGACTGTGTATCCTCCTAATACACCAATGCATCTTGTACCTAGAACAATTGCCACTAAAAGCAAGACATAATTAGCCAATACGTTATATTTCAACTATTTGTTGATTTTGAGAAAACTTGCAAGAAAAGGATCACACCCACTGGTATAACTGAAGGAGAAAGAGGTTTTGAACAAATGAAAGAATGTTATTTAACTGAGGTCATGCCCTTCTTTAAACTTCTAAAGGATCACTTTGAGAGTCTTAAAAAAGGGGTAGAAACTGATATTAAGGGTATGGAAAAGGAATTTGATGCAATGGTTGTTGAAGTTAGTGACTATGAGCGTGCACTGAAATATAATGAGATTGAGAGAAAGAACCTGCATACATTAAATGAGAATCTTATTACTGAATGTGTTGCTCAAGATGTCTTTTTCACTGCTTCAAATTGCTCTATTAATGCTTCCAAATTTCATGAACTATCTGTGGCCCTGAAAGTCTCCCATGATCGTGTCATTGAGCTTGAAAAAACTAATTCTAAACTAAATGAGAAAATTGAACTGGATGATCATGACAATTTGGTTAAACATTTTTCTAAACTAGAAGTTGAGTATTTTAATCTACAACTAAAATATCAACATCTCAAAGAAAATGTCAAAACTTCAAATATCAAGACATCTTCAGATGCTCCAGAGTTTGATGCAGTTTTTCAAATTAACAAACGTGATGAACAGATTCAAGCTCAATGTAACACGATCAGAAAGTTGAAAGCCCAAATCTCTCAATTAAAGGGTCAAACAAACAATATGACAGGCTCCCAAATGCCTCCTCCTTTAGATTCTCAGAATTCTCAAACGTTTCATCTTCAAAACCTAGTAAATGCTTTACAAAAGGAAAACGAAAGTTTTCCTAGAAGAAAATGAAAAGGTTAAACGTCATTTCAATGAGTTATTTGAATCAATTAAAGTCACTCGTAACAAAAACAACGAACAAATAGCTTCATTGCAAAAGGAAATTGAGAATCTGAAGGGTCAGGTAAAAGGGAAAAAGCCAATGACCAATGGGGAGAATGTTGTATCAAAGGTTAACTCTTGTAATAAATATGCTTTATCTGTGACATATGTCCCTCCTCATCTAAGGAACAACAAACTTGCCATTCAAACATATTTCTCATCCCTTAAGGATTGCTTAGAATGCCTGCGTGAGATTGTTGAAGAGGATAAGCTAGAGAAACCTCATGATAATGCAATTGGACATGCATGCTTATATGCCAAACGATCTCAAGAAATCTTAGAATGCTTGATCACAATATGCCCAAATACATTAGGTGAGAGAGTTAACCCTTTGATTCCATGCTCAATGCCTAAGGCCAAATATGATATGCACTCGATTTCCAATGTTTTGAATGTGAGCCGTAGTGTACCCTTGAGCAGTTCAGATTCTAGATCTGTCAATGCTAAGAAAGAGAACTCAAGTGTGCCTTCTAGGAGTACAAATCTCAGTACCTCTAGTCTTAAGAATGTGAACCGTAGTGCACCTGCATGTAGTTCAGATCCCAGCACATCTAAACAGGTGGTGCAAAGAGTAGTAAAACAAACTAATGTTCCCATTCCCTCTACAGGAGTAATCAGTGACATTAAAGGGAGCAGGTCAAAGTCTCAAGACAATACAAGGAATGATAGGACCTCGCAAGCTAAGAATGTGCACTGGAAAAGAGTAGAAGAACAATCTAGGAACTTTAAGTTTGAATCGAATAAAACAAATCGTGTTGATTCTAGTATTAGCCATAGGCGTACTGTAATTAATTCGAATTCTGATACCATTTGCAAACCTTGTACTGATGTCTGCTTGAATTCTGCCTCTAAACATGAATGTGGTGTTAATATTCTGCCTAATGATGTTAATTGTCCAGTTCATATTGTTAATGCTAAAACTCATGCTAAGAAGGCTAAAAGGCAAAAACGAAAGAAAGTTAGAAAACAGTGGAAACCCACAGGAAGAACATTCAGTAAAATAGGCTTCTATTGGATACCTGTTGGTCATAAGACTAATCAGATAATGCCCACTAGAAAATGGATGCCTACTGGTAGAACTATTCCTTTAAGAAGTGATCACACTGTGAACAGGGCTAATATAGACACTAGTACTGCATCTAGTCACAATGATTCCATTGCCTCACTTTCTGATATGAATGCTTCTATTTCTGATGTGGGTGGTCCAACCATTGTAACTAACCAAATGGAACCCATTCTTGCATGGGGATCCCAATTATCCAGTTATCCATTCTTGTCTGTGTTCAACTGCAGATCGTTCAAATCGTTCTGTGGTACCTGGACTCAGGCTGTTCCAAGCATATGACTGGAGACCGGTCGCGGCTCATGAACTTCGTGAGCAAATTCATCGGGACTGTTAGATTTGGTAATGATCATTTCGGTGCTATTATGGGTTATGGAGATTATGTTGTTGGTGATAGTGTCATCTCTAGAGTGTATTATGTGGAAGGTTTAGGTCATAATCTGTTCTCTGTTGGTCAATTCTGTGATTCTGATCTAGAAGTAGCCTTCAGAAAACATACCTGCTTTGTTAGAGATCTTAATGGTAAGGAACTGTTGAAAGGAACTCGTGGCTCAAACCTTTACACCATCTCTATCGATGACATGATGAGGGCCTCTCCAATCTGCTTGTTATCTAAGGCTTCAAAAACAAAGTCATGGTTATGGCATCGTCGTCTCAATCACTTGAACTTCGGCACCATTAACGATCTTTCCAGAAAGGACTTAGTTGTAGGTTTACCTAGACTAAAGTATGAAAAGGATCATCTTTGTTCAGCATGTCAATTGGGAAAAAGCAAGAAGTATGCCCATAAACCCAAACCTACTAACTCCGTCACAGAAGTTCTTCATATGATTCATATGGATTTATGTGGACCAATGAGGGTGCAGAATATCTTTGGGAAGAAATATGTGTTAGTTGTGGTTGATGATTACTCTAGATTCACCTGGGTCAAGTTCTTAAGGACAAAGGATGAAACTCCTGATATCATCATCAAACTCATCAAACAGCTACAGGTTCGACTAAACAAAACTGTCAGAATTATCAGAACAGACAATGGAACTGAGTTTGTCAAGAAACAACTTAGTGAATTCTATGAAAGCGTTGGAATCAGCCATCAAAGAAGTGTTCCACGAACCCCTCAACAGAACGGTGTAGTTGAAAGACGAAATCGTACTCTTGTTGAAGCTGCTAGAACAATGCTGATCTACTCAAAGGTTCCAATGTTTCTCTGGGCTGAAGCAATTGCCACTGCATGCTACACACAAAATCGTTCCCTGATTCACACTATTCATGGAAAAACTCCATATGAACTTGTCCACAACAGAAAACCTAATCTATCTTTCCTTCGTGTGTTTGGTGCATTGTGCTATCCAACTAATGAGGGTCAAGACTTAGGCAAACTTAGGGCCAAAGCTGACATTGGAGTATTTGTAGGATATGCATCAAACAAAAAGGGATATCGAATCTACAACAAAAGAACCCGAAATATCATGGAAACAATTCACGTTACATTTGATGAGCTGACCGGTCAAATGGCTCCTGGACACTCCAGCTCAGGACCCGCACTTCAAAACAGTCCCATTAGTTCATCCCTTGTTCCAAACTCCTCTCAAGAAACTCCATATGTACCTCCATCTGAAGATGATGTAAAGAAATTGTTTGATCCTATGTTTGATGAACTGTATGACTCAATTACTAATGAGGTGCTGATCCCTACAACAGAGGATGCTCATATTCCAGTGAATGAAGTCAATCCCTCAGTCTCAATATCTTTAAGTCAAGAAGCACCTGCTGCTGATCCTTCAGTCTCATCAACAAATCATCGTTCTTCAAATATACATCATGGAAATGTTTCTGGCATCAATGATGAAGTTAATCCCTTTGCCACTCCTGAAGATGCTCCATTTGAAAACATATTTGCTACTCCTGAATCATCATCAGAACCATCTTCTTCAGGAGACATCGACTCTGCTACCTCAGTTCCTCAACAACTGCCACATGAACACCTCAGAAAATGGACTCACGATCATCCATTAGACAACATCATTGGAAATCCCTCTCGTCCTGTATCAACCCGGAAACAACTCGCAACCGATGCCTTGTGGTGCTTCTTCAACTCTGTACTATCTAAGATCGAACCAAAAGATGTTAAATCTGCAATGAATGAAGATAGTTGGTTCAATGCCATGCAAGATGAAATTCATGAGTTTGATCGTCTTGATGTATGGGAGTTAGTACCTGCTCCAGACTGTGCTATGATTATAGCTCTAAAATGGATCTTCAAAGTAAAACTTGATGAGCATGGTGATGTGCTGAAGAACAAGGCTCGATTAGTTGCTAAAGGATATCGTCAAGAGGAGGGTATAGACTTTGAAGAATCTTTTGCTCCAGTTGCTCGAATCGAAGCAATCAGAATCTTTCTGGCTAATGCTGCTAGTAAGAACATGGTAGTTTATCAGATGGATGTAAAGACGGCATTTCTGAACGGAGATCTTAAAGAAGTCGTCTACGTCAGCCAACCTGAAGGATTTGTGAATCAAGAGCATCCTTCTCACGTTTATCGTTTGAAGAAGGCTCTTTACGGTTTAAAGCAAGCTCCAAGGGCATGGTATGATACACTGTCAAAGTTTCTTCTATCAACCGGATTCATCAAAGGAGCAGTTGATCCTACATTGTTCACCAGGAAGTCAGGCAAACATTTGATTCATGTTCAAATTTATGTTGATGATATTATTTTTGCCTCGACTGACCCAATGGAATGTGATCGTTTTTCAAATGAAATGAGTTCAAAGTTTCAAATGTCTATGATGGGACAAATGTCATTTTTCTTGGGATTACAAATTTCTCAAAGTCCCGGAGGCATTTTCATAAATCAATCTAAATATGCAACAGAGATTTTAAAGAAATTTGGATTTGATTCAAGTGACCTTGTTGACACCCCCATGATTGACCGAACCAAACTAGATGAGGACCTCTCAGGGATCATGATTGACCAAACGAAATATCGGAGTATGATTGGATCCCTGATGTATCTCACTGCTAGTAGACCAGACATCTTGTTCGCTGTTTGCATGTGTGCTAGATACCAGGCTAAGCCTACTAAAAAGCACCTTGAAGCAGTTAAACGGGTCTTTCGGTATCTCCAAGGAACCATCAATATGGGACTATGGTACCCGAAGGACACCGGTATGTCACTAACGGCCTATGCAGATGCTGATCATGCAGGTTGTCAAGATACACGTCGAAGTACGTCAGGAGGTGCTCAGTTTTTGGGTGATAAGCTTGTGAGCTGGTCTTCAAAGAAGCAAATGAGTACTTCTATTTCCTCTACAGAGGCTGAATACATAGCCATGTCATCTTGTTGTGCTCAAATCTTATGGATGAGATCTCAATTATCTGACTATGGCTTTGAATTCAACAAAATCCCTCTGTACTGTGATAATAAAAGTGTTATTGCTCTCTCATGCAACAACGTTCAACACTCAAGAGCAAAGCATATCGACATTCGACATCATTTCATCAGGGAACAAGTGGAAAAAGGTGTGGTGGAACTATATTTTGTGAGGTCTGAATATCAGTTAGCAGACATCTTCACCAAAGCTCTTCCAAGAGAACGTTTTGAGTTTATTCTTCCACGACTTGGCTTGAAAAGCCTTCAACCAGAAACTCTCAAACGTCTTCAGGAGGAAGACGAGGAGTAAAGGTCTATCTTCATCTATCTCTTGTATATATCTATTCAAAAATCAAATAGAAAAATATAAAACTTTCAAAATCCATAAAAATTTGAAAAAATTCGAAAAATCTTCAAAAAATATTGTCATTTTGTCATGTTTCTCTCGATTCGATAATATCTATGGTCTTGATGTTGTCATTCAAAGAATGACACGGGTCTTTAGATGTTGTTCGAATTTAAAAAAAAAAAAAAAAAAAAAAAAAAAAAAAAAAAAATTTGGGAGAAAGAGAAAAAATTGGTTTATTGTCATCTTCAGGCAATAACCCGGTTTTAAAAGAAAGAACAGAGCCATGTTTTATCATGTTTTCAAAATTCCATGCTCTGATTCTATAAACATTCATCTGCTGAAAACTAAATGCTTTGAAAAATAACCCGGTCTCTATCGTTTGATAATCATCAGGACTTATTTGTCAAAATCTCTATCTCTCAATCAACAACCCATGTCATTGATTGAGGGGGAGAATGATTTCAATTAAATTAAAAGGTTATTTGGCATTAAATTGTTTTCATAAGATATTCATGCATGTTTTTATCAATGGAGTTTAAAGTCTTAAAATCCGATCCTTATCAGTTAAAACGCTTTCATAATCAAGTCACAATTCCCCTTAAAAGCTTTCAAAATCAATTTAAATCAATAAGAGATCACAAATCTCAAATGATTTGATAATTGTGATCGGGGGAGAATGTGTGATTTAAATTGGATTTAAACTGATAATTAGGTAAATGGTTTTATAAGGATGTACATGCTATCCTACCCACATGTGACAAACGATTTCAAATTTTCCATGCACATGTTGAGGGGGCGCATCTATCTTAAACCTATGATTGGAAATGTGATCAACTTATCTCAATGTGCAGGTTCCCTCTAGTATGTGCAAAACTCTTTTCAAACCTCGAGGCACATATTGAGGGGGAGCAAATTCATGGAAACCTCATCCTTCCCGGAAATACTATATCTACTTGATTTGATGTGGGAAGTGATGTTGATATCTTTTAGAAAATGGTAATCAAAGAAGTTAATTCTTTCTCTTGCCTCCGTGTGCAAAACATTTTTCAAATACTTGATGCACATGTTGAGGGGGAGTTCTCGTTATAAAAATATCAAAAACAATTCAGGTACAAAAGGTTTTGATAAACTATCACAAGTATCTGGATTGATTTTAAAATGGTTTTCAATTGGTTCCAATGGCAGGTGAACAATACCAAATAGACCGACCAACTTTACTTTATGTACGGTGATATAAGGATGATAAGGTTAGGTATTGGTTCCCATGATCCGCCAGAACCGGAAGGATCTACCCAGGGATAATCCACTAGTTAGTGTAGAAGTCCTTAGGTATGATGATAAAAGGAGAAAAATGAGATATGGGAAGAGTGCCGACTAAGACTGAGCTAGCACTGGAATAAACCCAACAAGGTTCTAGCTATGAAGTCTTGGTAAGCACTGAAGGGGTTGAAGAATTAAAAAGAATTGAATGAGAAAAGGGTGAAAACAAATAGCCCTCCATTTATTCAACCTTAGGACAGAAACCGGGTTCAATTCATATGCTACTGATGGTAACATCGGTATTGAAGACAAGACGTCATGGACCCAGTGACGCACTGCACTTCAACTTTCCAAACCACTCAAGTTCCTCTTAAAAGGACTTGTTTCATTCTCACGGGGAACCGACATTATCTATCGACTTTCTCTTAGAGATTGTTGATATTGAAGAAGGAGACCCTCTCCCTAGTCTCCGGCACAGGATCCAAATATGCACAAATTGAGTCTAGAGCCACGAGATCATCAATAAATCTCATTAGGACACTTTCAATGAAGACTCTCTGTTTCACACGATGTGGAAAGAGAGATTATGTCTTGAGTCCTACGCATTATCCTTGTGGTATTGCCAGAACATCTGAGTGATGTGTTTACATATTCACAATGAAGATGGAAAGCCTTCTGGAGCCAACATCAAACAAGCTCCTGGTAGGTGGCATGTGAGATCTATTATATAGATCAACCATGTGACAACTGAACAGAAACAATGGGGCGATTCAATCTTTTGAATCAATCCTGGTTCAGGTTATGGATTGACGGATACCTTTGAAAAACCGGTCATTGTGCTTAAAAACTCTTTTCTTTAGCACATCGACCGTGTACTCATTCTTCAAACCAAAAGGTATTTTGATGATTGATAATTGATTTTCAATAAAACCTTCGTTGTATTGCAAAAACAATTTCTATTGAGCAATACACGATTGTGTTTCAAATCTCTTTTCATCCATCAGTGGACTTAAAATTCGCTGGTTCACTCACTCCGTGTTGTCTTCTTTGAGATGTTCCGGTTTGAGAACAGCTAGAGCATCTGCGAAACCCTGTCAAGGAAATTCTTCGGAATTATACCTGATCACAGGCAGTACTTGTACTGATCAATGGGGAACCGTGGGCCGTGTACCTCAATTCAACGAAAGTGATCAAAGACACTTTCGTGTGATTTATTGCTAACTGTTGTATGCAGGTACGCCCGACGTTTGCAGCTGATCAGAATGAAGCGGTCAATCCATAGCCGCATGCTCACACTACACATTCATCTCAAAAGAAATCATGATAAGTGCATCAATGACTCTGATATTTTCACTCCATGCTTCTGCTACGCTGCTGCCAATATCATGATTCAACAAATGCTTCCGCTACTCTGATGAGAAGATATCATGATCCAGAATGTGAGCATGTCGGTCCCAAAGTCACAACACCACAATGGATGTCTCAGAGATTGTTGATAGCTGATGATCTCAAAAGATGGCTCAAAATTATTATCATGTGGATCAGTAAAAGACCTCCACTTGGAATATCCAAACATGCAATGTGAAGAATCAATGACTACGAGCTTAGGAGCAAAGGACTACATCAAGAATGCAAGATCAATTGTTAATGTATTATCTAGTTGTATTCAATGTAATTTTGGTACATGATTGAGGTGACCTCCCTTAGGGGGAGATTGTTAGGAATTAGAAATTCCAGGTATTAAAGAGTCGGTCACCTCAAGTATATGTAATCGTTAGAAAGCTCGTAGTCGTAGTGATTCTTAAGTTAAGTAGTATTTAGTTAAGTAACACCGTGGAGGACGGACGGGTCTTTACCCACTGTATGCCTGATCCACAGCCCGTTGTGTGGCGATTTATGTAGAGAGTTGGAGCTCATAATAATATCTTTCACTTTCTCTCACTAAGTTCCCTAAACCTCTAACTTTCTATCTCTAGAATTCCATCTATATGCTACTTTGTGTTATGGTTTGATGTGTATGTGAAAAGTTATATCTTACATTCCTAATTTCTTAAGGCAGCTATGTATGATAATGACGAGGAGAGTATTCCTTTTAAGAATAATATTTCTCAACTCCCTCAGTCAGTTGATATCCCAGCAGTTGAGATTCCATCTCAAACAACTGCTATCACACCCGAAGCTCCCACTCACTCTCTAAACATGGGGGACGAGCATCTTGACACTGTTCCTGAAAAGGAATCGGACGAATTCATAAATTCTAGTGTTGAGAACCTTGTCCCAATCCCGAGAGAGTCACAGGGAACTTCTGATCATATGTGTGATTCTTCTTCCCCTCTTGAGTGTTCAAAAGATCATTTTGAGACTTTCTCCAATTGTAGCGAAGATTGTGCTTCCTATGGAAACATCGAGTATGTTGAGGCATCTCTTCCACAATCTGATGTTGATCATCTTCTTGAGGAGTTCACCGATGAACTCACTCACATCAATCCACTTTCATCAGGAAGTGATGATGGTCTCCTTGATTTCGAAGCCGATCTGGGAGAGATTGAAAGTCTCCCTTATAATGATCGTTCACTCACTTCTTATCCCAACAGTCCAATAGAGAATGTTGATCACTTTGTTCCTGAAGCATTCAAAACAACTCTCACTAATCCTCTATTTGAATTCGACTCTGAATTCACTTTAATTTATGAGAATCCACTCTTTGATACTCAGATTGAGGATAGTGATGAGTCTACAGTGGAACAAGAATTCACAGATTTACATCTTGTGATTGATTCTCTTCACGAGGAGTTCGCCGGTGAACTCACTCATATCATATCTCCGCCGGAGTATGATAACTTCCACTTTGATCATGACACACCCGGGATTTGTCTTGATCACGTGAGCTTAAATGATGAGATTCATAATACTGAAATTATGGATTCTCCTATGGATGAAGATGAGTTAGTCATGATTTTCATCATGACTTTCTTTCTTTTCTTCACCTATCCCGTGACTTCTTCTCTTCTTCACTCATTCGGGAGTGAAGATACCATCTTTGACCCCGGCATTTCATTTACCATTTGTGAGCCGGGTCTGTCTCTGTATATCTCATCGGTGTGGAACTTTCGCGTGCTTCAAATGTTTATACAAACATTTTGAATGAAAGTCCGATGGAGATTGTCTCTTCCACTTACTTCCCCATGAACAAATGAATTCGGGGTCGAGTCAAGCTAGCGACTCGGGAATCAAAAACAATAGCATGCCATATGGGTTTTCACCCATATTTCTGACTTCTTTCTATTTTCTACCACCCTAGTGTGGGGGAGATGCCCCCGCTGTTGTATATAAGTTTTCAAAAAAAAAAAAAAAAAAAAAAAAAAAAAAAAAATCCAAATAATGGCCGTAGTATTTCCCTTTTACGTTCTCTGTTTCGGCATAACTGCCGGTACTTTGAATATTGAGGGCAATATTCATTTCTAGTGTGGGGGGAATTCTCACGAATTTTATCATATAATTATGCCGCCCAATTCCCCCATTTTTCGCCAAAAAATTTTTTTTTTGGAGTAAGTGTTTTGCACTTACTCAGCGTATGGTTATCAGTCTGCCATGTCTAATAAACAAAAGGATTGGCTAATCCAGGAGCAAACGGCTCTTGGTAAAGATATCTCAAATCCGTTGACGGCTTGCAATTTGCCCAAAATTGTATGGTATTCAGCTCACCATATCTTTAATTAGTGAAGAGTTGGCTAGCCCGCAAGTTTATGGCTTGTGGTAAAGGCAGTGGAAAAACCATAATTGGTAATCAGCTCACCAAAGATAGTATATATTATCTAAGAGTTGGCTAGTCCAGAAGCAAACGGCTTCTGGTAAAGACAAATCAAATCCGTTGGAAGCTGGTGGTTTGCTCAAAATCATTTGGTTATCAGTGTACCAAGGTTCTTACTTGAACTGAAACATTTGGCTACTCCAGAAGTAATGGCTTTTGGTAAAGAGAATCAAATCCATTAAGTTTTCTCAAAAGATTGCTAGGGACTAGCAATAGTTTAGTGTGGGGGATTGATGAGTGTGTAAATACTCATCATTTTTGGTCAAATCTGAACTGCAAAACATTTAAAAATGCTCAGAAATGCATCAAAATACTGAAAATATCTCAAAATTGTATTTTATAAGTTTCAGATGCAAAATGTTTAAAATCAGATAAAAAATGAGCTAAGTTTGCATAATTGGCTGTTTCAGTCCCCCAAGTTTCAAAAGTTGTCAGAAATAGTCCCTGAGCACTTATTTTAAAAGAAAAGTCACCAAAGGTCCTTTTTAAATCATAACTTGTCATAATTAGTCCTTTGGTGAAAAATGTCAAAAGTTTTGAGAAGTTATAAGTTTAGTCCTTTGAGTTTAAAAAATGACAGATTTGGTCCTTGGAATTTAGAGATTTGCAAGTTTGGTCCTTGGATTATTGGAAATGGTCAAGTTTAACCCTTGGAGTATAATTTCAGAATGTTCATTATTGGTCCTTGGAAATTCAGTTTTGGCATGTTTAGTCCCTAAATATTAAATGGATTCAATAACTAATCCTAAATCCAAACCGGATCCCAAACTATCCCCAGCCCAACACCTTGGCCCAATATCCACAAAACCAAACCCAACCCGTTATCCATACCCACGTTTAAATAATAAAACCCGCCCCTTTTTCTACCCTCTTCACCCACTCTCTGCAACCCACTCACCTCATCCCTCACCTCCAGCTCACTTATCACCACCTTATCACTCCACCAACACCAAACAACAAGAAGCATTTAATGCTTACCTTCCCCTGTCCCAAATCACCAAACCTGTTGCAAATAAGTTTTGGCGCCAATTTCATGAATCAAGGGTGGAGATCAAAAGGACAAAATCAATGGCTAGGAAAGGAAAGAGAAACCCTAATGAAGCCTATAAAAGAAGAATGAAGACAGAAGTAGCACTTGTCACTACTTTAGACCAAGTTCTTAAATTCATGTTTAATCGTTTTTAATTTTTAATGTAATCTTTAGCTGGGTTTCAAGTTTTTATGTAATGAACAAGTAATTTATGTATCAATTCATCAGTTTTAGCAACCAATTTCCAGTTTTATGCTTGTTCTAATTTTCCCGCCAAAAACCATTCATATCAAATTACAGTTTTTAGTTTGATGAGAATGTTTTAAATTGCTTGTTTAAGTTTGTTTTTGGTTGATTTAGTGAATTGGTGATGTTTCATGGTCTGTAATTCAAAATTCCAAAATAGTCAACAAAAGTCAACTGCTCATTAAGGAAGAAGGATTTGATGGATTGCTGATCTGGATTGGATTTGGTATTGGTTTAAGCTTATTGGGTGTGTTTCTAGTCAGCTTATGTAAGCTATAGTGGCTGGACTTGAGTAAGAGCTATCTATACCTTGTTTTTCATTATTTTGAGTTAAAATTACCATAGTAGTTTACTTGTAGAATCTGTGTTATTAGTTTGATTTATTTACTGATTTTAGGTTTAAATAGGTTAGTATAAGTGAGATTAAGTTTTGGTTTGCATGGCTTCAAGTGACTGTAGGATTAAATTAGCAAACTAGTTGCATAACTAGTGTTTGGATTTAGGCTCAACTATGGGATAGAGGTTTGTTCAGGGGTTAGGTTTGGCTACTTTAGTTCACTATAAGCTCAATTAAGACATTGGAAGTTTTATCTTGCACCTGTTACCCCTTAAAGTCAAAATCATGTTGTATCTGTCCTAGTTTCCATTTCTTGTTTGGATTAGCATACTGCATTTGGCATATAGGATTAGATTCAGTAAATCTAGATTACATTAACATTAATCAGTCATAAATCATTAGTTTCATATCATTTCATAGGATCAAAAGTTGGAAAAGTCAATATTCATAACTGGTTTCATAAAGTCAAAAGTTGCATAGACAGATTTTTACAAAACATTATTAATGTACCATGGGCTCATCTTTGGTTCAATTCCAGTGCAATTCTGGGGATCACAAGTTCAGTTGGTCTAGTTTGGGTAAATGAATTTTGCTGAGTTTTCTCAAGTTTTTACATGCTCCAAATAAGTTGTCCAATAAGCATCCATCTCCCCTGTTCACACTCAGCATACTGAGTGTGAACCAGGCCCTTTTTGCAAGCCCTGCTCAGATCTCAAAACAGCTCATTGGGGTTTCAATCTTGGTTTATAAGTTACTTGCTGGGTGGTCTTGAGTTCCCTGTTGCTAGTTTCCCATCTAGCTTAGTAGATAAGCTAGTGCAACAGCTTAAAGATAAGGGGTTTAGGACTATTTTACTTAAAAAGCAGTTTACATAAGTCTTAATTAAGTGCATCATTAGTGGTTAGGATTCACTGTAATAAGCTTCTTTAAGTTAGTTTTAGCATATAATAGCTGTCTTGTTGAATTAGTGCTTTCCAGAGCTTTTTAGCTTATTCTATGTGCTTATTCTCAAGCAGTTTGCATTGCTGTTTCAATTTCTCACACACAAGCCCCTGTTTTTATAGTTTTCTTAGATTCATAATATTAATTTAGACTTTTCCTGAATTTTTCATATTTTTCTAGCACTGTTTGCTATTTTTCCTCATTTAAAACAGTTTTTAGTACTTTTTAATTAGCTTTTAATACAATTAAATCAGAAAAGTTTCAAAAAAATAAGTTTTCATTTTTCCTAGGTTAAGATAAATATAAAAAGTTAAAAAAATATTTTTCCAGATTTTTCTTAGTTAAATTTGTAATTTTTAGCAATTTAATTAGTTTTAAATAGTTTTTAATTCATAAAAAATAGAAAAATAATTAGAAAAATACAAAATTAGTTTTGAAAATTCTCTTTAGTTATTTTAGATTTTTCTAAGTCATAATTTCATTTTTCTAGCTTTATTTCATAATTTCTTGTATTTTAGGGTATTATTAAATAAGTAAAAATAGTTTTTAATTAATAATAATTAAATAAATAGTCATAAAAATAATTTTCTTTTTCTAAAAACTTTCTCTCATCATTAGGTTTGTAAAAATGTCATTTTTATATTTTTAGGATTAATATTGTTTCAGTTTCACATTTTCTTTTGTACGTTACGTAGTTTTTAATTTAAATTTATAAAAGAAAAATCAAAAACATCAATTTAAAAATAGTGATAGCGTTTATTTAATATAGTTTATCTTTTTAATTTTCTTTAATTTGCATTTAAGCCCCTATAATTTATAAACTTTTTCTTTAGGTATAATCCATTACTCCTTTTCCCGTTCAAATTCACCCGATCACTATTCGTTTGATTATTCATCGCACAGCTCGTTGGGACATAACGACCTGGGGAAACACTATACTCCTCTGATCTTCATTGCATTGGTGTCTGAGCTGTTTGAAGTTTATTACGGTTAGCCATTCACAAGTGGCTAGCTTGTGTGATAAAACTTGACGGTTCACCATCGATCATAGAACATGAAGTCGACGCAATCGAATTCACTTTTGGGTTCTTTATGGTATCACTTGGGAGTGCTCCAACTTCCCGTTCATTGAAGGCTTTTAAGAGGGCATCAAGCTTGGTTGTCATCTCGCTTTGTTTTTGCTTAAAATCGGCTTCAAGCTTATTCAATCGAGTCTCTTGGGATGACAAAAATCTAGATGCAATTGTCTCAAGATTAGTGGGGTTCCCGGTATTAAAAGAATTAAACCTAGTGGGCGAACTAGATGAGCTTTGGGGTGTGCTTGAGTTTTGGTTCCACTTAAGGTTAGGGTGATTTCTCCATGAGGGGTTGTACGAGTTTCCTAAGTTGTTTTGTTCGGGTTTGAAAGTGTACCACTTCTCTCCCGCTCCGTCGGTACGTATGGAGGCGTAGTCCGCAAAAGCTTGTTCGGGGAGCCTTGTGCAATCACGAGTGTCATGGGGACCACTGCATAACTCACAAGGTAGAGTGATTTGATTCACTTGTCGTGAGGACTTAGGATTTTTGTAGGAACTCATGAGGAATCTAACTTGATCTTCAAGTTCGATCGTCCTACGGTCGGAAGGAGGCAAGGAGATTGCCTTAACGGTTTTGGGCAGCTCACGGGGGTCATCCCAACTTTCGTTGTCATAGAGGGCGAGGTCCTCTATTATACCTCATGATTCTTCCGCGGTGAGATCACTAAGTTTTCCACCGGCCGCTTGGTCAATGGATCGCTTGGTGGGGAAGTTGACATGATCATAAAAGATTTGGACTTGGAGCCAAAGATCAATGCCGTGATGAGGGACTTTATGAAGTAAGTCCTTGAATCGAGTCCATGCTTCGTAGAGAGATTCACCTTGACGTTGTTGGAACATCAAGATGTCATTCCTAAGCTTAGTGGTTCTCCCCGGTGGGAAAAATTGAGCAAGGAAGCGAGAGGTAAGATCATCCCAACTTGAGATGGAGCCGGCGGGAAGTCGCTCAAGCCAATTACTAGCTTGGTCCTGTAGAGAGAATTGGAAGAGACGCAGGCGCATGGTCTCCCGAGTAGTAGCATCAAGGTCGATGGAATCGACAATTTTGAGGAAATCCCTCAGATGCTGATTTGGATCTTCGGAACGAAGTCCATGGAATGCACATCCGTATTGCACCAACCGGATGGTGTCGGATCGCAGGGCCGTAGTTTGGGCTTGGTCGGGAAGCTCAATGGTGTTCCTATAGCCTAGGTGCCTTGGTCTTGAGTATTCACCAAGAGTACGGCCTCTTGGCGGGTCATTTGGCGGTGGGTTGATGAGTGGTGGTTGGTTATCATCCTCCATGATGAAAAGTGATGGGTGTTACGAACAAAGGTCACGAAGAAGGGGGATAGACTAAGAGAAAGCTAAAAATGAGAAAATTTTACTTGATAGGAATCAAGCAAAGAACCTAAACGAGGTGGACTACTAACTAGCTATTCTGTTCCCCGGCAGCGGCGCCAAAAACTTGATAACGCTACACGCGTCGTTCGGGGTCAAGGAAACTTCCTTTTCTTCGAGCAAGTTTTATAACACCCTAGGCAGTGAACCTAATCGTTGTAGTGTAGTAATTAGGGTAAGCCACGGGTATTGATATCGTTCTCTAGGGGAATAGGAATGCTAGTAAGAAGTTACTACGCTAAGGTTAAGGTTGAGGAAGATTATTTTTGTATTTTTATATTTTATGAAATGGAAAGGTACGAATCTCGGGTATTGGATTGGGGGGGGGGGTTGGTATTTCTACCGATTACTCTACTATTATCTAATTATCTAAACTAAGGTTGTGGGAGTCTATGTCTAATTAATGTGTGCTCGTATGATAGTTTAAAGATGTGTTTACTTAGGTTGTACTACTCCTTAATTATCTCCTATTGATGGTTGAGTTGTCACGTCCTTTTTCTTAGTTGCGTTGTGTGTCTAAAGTTGTAGGGTATGCGTTTCTCCCTAACTCTTTGAACTTACCAAAGGGTCTCGTCTACAAAACCCACTAGGGATGATAAACTCTTACTCTAAGGCACTCTTTGGATAATTTAGCCTACAACTACTCAGGTAATCATATTCTAAGGTTCACAAAGATGAATCAAGCATTAAGTACACAACGAATGACCTATCGCATTACTAGATCATTGATCAACTAAGATAAGAAACAACCAATCAATATTCAATAATTAAGTTTCATACTTCCTAAGCAAACACACAAATAAATTAGCCGGACATGGAGAACATGCAAGCATACACACAAATAATCAAAGACATAATTGAATTAATGAAGTAAATACTTATCTTGATGTAAGATAGGGTTTAAAACCCTAAAATACTGTACAAGATACCTTAGGTTCGGTTTTAGGTTTTTACTCCAAAAGACTCTCTCTAAAACTGAAAAATTCGGATTCTATATATAAGATTACATATGCGACGGCGTCACCTTATTTTTCATGACGCCGTCATGTCGCCGTCATTAGGGTTTCGTCTTGGCCACGTTAACCTTGCGACGGCGTCACCTTATGTCCGTGACGCCGTCCTCTTCAGCTTCTGACGTCGTCTGGGTTGCATCTAGGCCGTCTGAGTAGCAACGGCCTACTCTTTTAAAGCCCGACGTCGTCACTTGAAAATAGGGTATTTGGCTACTGTATCGTCACAAAAAATCCTCCGACGGCGTCGCAATTAACACCTGACGCCGTCGCCTTCTGTTTTCAGCAGCTTTGAGTGTCTCGATTCTGACTTTGGCCATTTTCTTCATATATTCGCGCCTTTTCGTCCAAATAAGTGCCATTCCAGCATTTTGCCTTCAAGAGACCTAAAAAGTGAAAAGGAACGATATTAAGCAATAACGGATACAAAAGTGATCAAATAAGGGCTTAAATGACCCCTCAAAATGGTACCTTTTAAAACCTTATCAGTTAAAAAGCACATTTGCTAAGAAATAATGTCATGAAACAAGATACAAATGTAGAAGTGATATAACAGTTTGTATGAAACAAGTTGTAATATTAAGTTGCTACAAGGGAATCCTGAATCAAGATTGTAAGCATGAGATTATCCTAGCAATTTGCCTTAACACATTTTAATAACCCTAGTCGCCATATGAAAAATAAACCAATTAAGTCGCTAATCATAAATGGACAAGTCGCTAAACAGGGCTAAGTCGCTACATGAACACTTACTATGTCGCTAACTTGTAAAGACAAGTCGCCATCAACAGTAACACAGCCAAGTCGCTACATATCAGTTCACTAAGTCTCTACAATTACTAAGTCGCTAACTTGTAAAGACAAGTCGCCATCAACAGTAATACTGCTAAGTCGCTATAGATTAGTTAACTAAGTCGCGAATATTACTAAGTCGCTAACTTGTAATGACAAGTCGCCACCAACAGTAATACAGCTAAGTCGCTACACATTAGTTCACTAAGTCGCTAACTTGAACGCACATAAAAGTAACAACTCACCACGATGAACTTGTACACTAACTCGCTACCAAGAACATTGCTAAGTCGCCATCAAGAACATAATTTACGCAACAGACAATCATCACCAATCAAACAATCATTCAACACCATTACATGGGCACACATAACAAGCTATATAGAACGGTTACAAATAAACATTTAACACACTTGCAATCGACAAATAACATCAAACTCAACACATTCAGCGGCACCCAATTGACGCAATACAAAAATCATTAATACATTCCAATAAAACCTAAACGACCATTATACACAAGAAAAATGATTCCATAAGAGCATATTCATTAGCAAACCTACGTGGGAATCAAGTGACACGAATCAAATGCTCGGAGGGATCTGTGTAAAAGGATGTGTTAGACTAGCATCTAAGACATATAATTGAGAGCAAAGAGTGAAAGATGCCAATCATACCACTTCTAAGTCGCTAGCTTGAATAATTAACGAGAGAGAAAGAGAGAAAGTAATGTTTTTAAGTTTTTGACAAAATGGTAAGTCGCTAGGGTAAGTAGAAGAGATTAACCAAGAATACCAAGTTGTCACTTTCGGTCCCTGTGGTTTAGTGATTTGTTTAGCAACTCGTTATCAAAGGATTTTAATAAGTCGCTAAAATTTTTCAAAGCAAGTTGCTAACATAGTCATGGTAAGCTGCTATCTAATCATATTATGAATAGTAGACATTTACAATCCATGGACTTATCAGACTTATCAGATAGCATACTAACACAGATAAGCACACTAACACAATGAACACTAACACAATGAGCACCATGAAACAAATAAGCATTCAATACATGGGTATACAAAGAAAATCTCCCCCTCAATCAATGTCAACAAGGACCATTGATTGACTTTAACCCACCCGTTATAAAATAAGAATATATCAGTTGTTCGAACTTCATCTATGATCCCGTATCATTATTGAATGACATTTCTAGGACCGTAGATGTTATCGATAACAAAGAATATATCCTTTATTAGATGGAGGTAAATGACTAAAAGTATGAACTAAAAAGAATGAAATGTTTAAACAGTATTAAACTAAAATGTATAAAATGTATTTAAAAAAATTTCATTCATTTTTTTTAAACTTGATTTGTACACAGATTTATAAGACCGAGTCCTGATTCAAGATGAATAGGAGTCAAAGTAAGAGGTACATCAATTCTGGCATGCTATAGCTCCTGAATGAGCTATATTCATTTCTGATGGAAACCAAGTCATGAAGTTCCTGATTGAATTGAGCATTGTACCTAAAAAATACTGAGAGCACATTGTACTAGAAGCACATGTAGAATTGCAACTGGATGGGTTAGTGACATAAATAATCTCACTATTGGATGTAACACAGCTTAATATAGACGTATCATTATTAGAGATCCTTTTAGGCTCAATATACTTGAAGAGTTATCCTGTGGGCATCCACTTAAGGCAAGATCTAGGTATGTAAGTCCGTTTGGATTCTGAGAACTTCAATAATCTGCCAGTGGGAATCCATTTGAAGCAGCTACTAGTAGATTTGTATGTGTGCACTTCCCTGTTTTGACTATTTGTCCTTTTGTGATTAGTATGTTTCTTAGGGGATTGATCAGCCAAATGATGTTTCTTATGAGAACTAGTCATACTTCTAGTATTTCTGAACTTTGAGCTTTGAACATTTACCTAGGGTTTGAGATTCATCATATCGGAACGAAGCAATGAAGTGACTGGTTTTGTCAAAACAACATTCTCATCAACTTGGGAGGCAAGCCTAGATTTTGATGGTTTAACTCTTTCAGTTCTAAAGGCATTAGGCTGCTTAACTACTGTACGTTTAGAGTGGTTCTGAACAGTTGACTTTCCCAAAGTTGATGGTTTTGCAAACTTAGTGTTCATCTTATTTTCAATAGATTTCCTAAGCTCATTTTTTAAGGCAATAATATTGAAGCTCTTATCCTGAATTTGGGCTTTGAGGTCATCAATGTCTTTCAACAAGATGTTAGATTGATTGATCAACTTGGAATTGGTCTCCTCTATTTTTTTCCTTAATGACTCATTTTCTCTTAATAGGTTGGACACACATAGAGCTAGTTCAGCATTTCTAGATTCAAGTGTATCACTCATCTCATGACAGTCATGCTTCTGCATAACTGAGAGAAGTAATTTCATATTGCATATGGTTGAGTCTTTGTCCTGAATCTGGGTTTTTAGTTGATTAATCTTAAAAAATTCTCAAAATTCTGGAAATTCCGGATTAATGCAAGATTTTTTTGCATAAAAGCTTTCATCTTTTTTATGTATTTTAATTTCCAATGAAATACAATGTTTTTCAAGAATTGAGTATTTGTTTGAAAGTTCATCATATATCCTTTTTTCAATCATGTCATTAGCTTTAATAGTTTTAGATTCAGGCTCAACCAAGAACGATTTCATAGTATTTTGTTCATAATTAGAATCAGGTACATTAACATATGAATTACTTTGATTAGTTAAGTGTACCTCATCACATGAAACCTTTTCTAACTCTGAGTCTTTGAAATCAGTACAATTGTCTTCACCCTCTTTTATTGCAACTGAACTTCTGCATTCGGTATCATTCATTGGTTCAACTGATCTATTGCATAACCTATCACAATCTTCCCATAGCATCACTTGACACCCATTCAATTCATTCAGCTTGTCATTCTCTTTAGCAGCTTCCTTAATGTATATTTCCACATTACACATAAGTTGAATAAAGGTGTTTCTGAACTCATGAATTTCCATTCCAGTGTGTTTCTTAAATGAGATTCCAGTCATGTCATCATCAAAATCTGAGGAATATTCCCCCTGGTTAAGAGCTGCATTAGACTTATTAGTTGAGAGCTTTTCTTTGGTAATTTGAAACCTCAGTTGTTCTAAGTTAAGAAACACAGTTCTAGTCAAGATGGGAAAGTCCTGACGAAGGAGAGCACTGCTTGTTCGATCCATAGCTGTAGATAAAAGTAGTTTGAGATGCTGATGAAGTAGTTGAAAGGGCTCAATGTTGCATTCCATTAGCTTTGCATCATTGTTCATTAACAAGTGTGGTTCGTTGAGGTTTGACTCAGAAGGTGAGGAGTTTATATCACAATTTGTTGAATCAATCAAGGTAGGACATTCAGAAATACAACCAGTTTCATTGTTCTGTGAGGTATCATAGAGTTCAAGCACTTTGGAGATAAACGGGTCAGTGATGTAGGACACTGTGGGTGGAGGAGTATCTGCTGCATGAACGTCCACGGCTATATTAGATATAAGTTTGGACATGTTGGTAGACATGTTTAAGAATTACACGGGATTTTATAACTCTATGATTAAACCGGGAAATAGATTCTTTCACGGGATTTTACTAAATCAAGAGAAAACCAACCAAGTCGCTAATAATCCTTGAACAAGTCGTTAAGTACTAAGTTGCTAAGTAATGACAAAGCAAGTAGCTAAGTTCCCAAGTCGCTACAAATTCTGACAGCAAGTCGCTACTAACCAAGTCGCTAAGTAGGCAAATCGCTAAAGAGCAACTCGCTAAGAACCAAGTCGCTAAGTAGTCAAGTCACTAAATAGCAACTCGCTAGGCATCAAATAGCTAACACCAAGTCGCTACTAAACTTAACTACAAGTAGCTAAACTTCACCAAGTCGCTACCCGTAGTGGAGAATCCACTAAGTGTACTGTTTGTCGGCTTGTCTCACTAGACAAGTCGCTAAACCTAAGTCGCTACCAACATCAACTACAACTCGCTACGAAATTGCAAAGCAAGTCGCTAGCTAGAATAACACTCCGTGGGTCAAGTCGCTAGCTAGACAATCTTACAAACACCACTTTTCAATCCAAAAACAACCCAACCATGATGATTCAAGCTTACCAAATCAAAACCCAAGCACATACAATGATTCTAAACACAAAACAACACTCAAGTTTCAAACTTTAACACTAGAAATGATCCAAATGATGCAAAAACCACTAAACTTTTTCAAACTCTAAAATCACCTAAAAGTCACTAGAAATCCAAAGATATGTAAGAGATGATCAAACCATGGCTCTTGATACCATTTGTAATATATTGGATTTCAAATACACATCATAACACAAACACACATAGGCGTATAGATGATTTCTAGAGAGAGAAAGTGGGATGTTTTAGAAAAAGAAACTTGTGGAATATTAGATTCCAAAATGAACATCCAACCTTCTACCTTGCAAGGTAGAGGGTATTTATAGGTTACAAAATAAACGACCTCCTGACGGCCTGTGGATCAGGTATACAATGGGTAAAGACCCGTCCTTCCTCCACGGTGTTGCACTAAACTAAATAGCTAACTAAATAACTTAGTAAATAACGTAATGTCTACGAGCTAACTTATGCTAGATAGTATTTGGGGTGACCGATACTTCATTATGGAATTTTCTAATTCCTAACAGCAACATATTCAGCAGGTGGATAGTAGGGAGTAGAAGAATTGCTCTTAAATCCGCAACTGTTACGGTGACTTGTTTGTTGTTGAGAGTCACCGTGACCACATCTTGACCATCAACTTTCTTCATAGTGTGCCAAAACTGATGGATGTAGATTTCTGGTATAGTTGCAGAATTGGTGAGCATGTTGTGGTAGGGATGAGTCTTCAGAATGTCCACAGCAATACGGCATGAAGACTCAGAGCATGTGAAGTTATCAAAGTCCACTTTGAGGTTATTCTTTCCAATCTTCATGTTGTAACCGGTAGGGAAAATATCTTCCATTGTGAGTACGTTTGGTGCGTTAACATTTTTCATTGTGACGTCCATATTGTGATCTGAAAGATATTGAGCCAAAAGAACCAACATATCGAAAGACATTACGTTAGTCAAAAGTTGATTTTTATTGTCCAATTATTGAGTATGTTATGTTAATGAATGTTACGAGTCCAATGTCACTTGTTTGTCCAATAGTCCAAAGTAGTCGTGATAAGTTTCGTGAGTTCATTAATATTGAATTTTAAAGTCCAAGTTTGCACTCATTCACACAACATTAAAACCATTATAGCTTATTAGTGACATTTTGGTTTCGTGACGTTATGAGTTATTTATTTACAAGTTTGTACGCGTAACAATTCATAAGTAAGGTTAAAATCAGGCTTAAGCGTAAAAATTGCAAGCTTATGCGTAAACAGTGTGTGACCATACGCGTAGGCATAAGCTTATGCGTAGGAACTCCTCTTACGCGTAGGAAAAGAGCTCTTGGCATAAGGCTTAAGCGTAAGCGTATGTGGAGCTTATGCGTAAGGTTTACTTTTAAGAGTGAACCTTATGCGTAAGACTCAAGTTTACGCATATCCTTCACAAGATACGCGTAGTCCCCATGTAGAACCTTACGCGTAAGATTACTCTTACGTGTAACCTTCTACGCGTAAGGTGATCCTTAAGCGTAGAGTTCCAATTCTTAACCTTGATTCTGATTTTTTAAAGCGTAAAACCTGAAATAAGTTCATCATAATATGTCCATTAACATTTTATTCAACCTCTATCAACCTCACATGGATTCTGTCACACCCCCAAATTACCTGTTTTGCAGCGGAATGGAATTCCTGGGGATTGACTGTCATAGCACCATAATCACAGTTATATTGAACGACCTAAAGTGTCGTTTGAAAAGAACATCGTTTGATTTAATAAAACAATCAGAGTTTACAAAGTAGGTCCCAAATGAAAATCAACTTGTGCGGAAATAAGTTTGTTACAATTCAAACGATGTTTTAAAGTACGTAAAACCCAAGTGAGACGCGTCGTCATCGCGACTCCATGATGTGTCCAAATGCATGCCATGAAGTGAATGCCCTAGATACCTGAGATAAAACATGCTAAAAGTGTCAACACAAAGGTTGAGTGAGTTCATAGAGTTTGTGTTGAAATGTAAAGCCTTTCAAAAATCGTTTATGCAGCAAAGGCATTGAAAATCCACTCAGTTCCAAGTTCCGCCCATACAAAACTTGCAACCTGTGTGTTCACAACCCATTGCCAAAGTGTAATGTAGTTTATGTTCAAGCCCACATCGTCAAATGAATTCACAAAATAGTGCCTAACTTAATGTATCAATAGTTACTTGATATAACAAATATGAGTGTTGATCAAATCGTTCCAAGACCGTTAGTCCATGATTGTACCAAGTACATGAATATACCAAGTCCGTTAGCCCAATGTTATACCAAGACCGTTAGCTCAACATTATCCAAGTCCGTTAGATCAATATTATCCAAGTCCGTTAGATCAATGAATATCAATGAATATACCAAGACCATTAGCTCAATGAATATGATATGGAAGTTCTAAGTGTGGCAAAACTGTTACTACGCATGACTAAGCATTCAGTTCAGTTCAACATGTAGTTTCAAATAATCATGGTAGTTATGAAAATAATTGAGCATGTATCTCCCCCAAAACATTTATGAAAACAAGTAAAAGTAGGGGCTATGAAACTCACTTGGTGGAATGATGCGAAGACAAAAGTGAGTACACCGAGATGTAATGTGATACGTTAATCTTGACCTATTGTGAAGGATATGATACGTCATGAGTTGCAATGTAATGTTATGCATGCACTTCGTATGTTATTTATACCATTTACGGGTTTTGAAAATATTACTCGTCGTCGAAAAATACTCTTTTGACGTCTTGACCCTTCAAAAATGACTTTACATGTTTTTACGTCAAAATGTCATCCTATAATGGTTTTATAATGATTTTTGGTGAAATTACCACTTTTCGTCGCAAAACAATGTCGTCGGAAAAATCATGAAATTAACAAAAATGGCTTTGGAAAACTAGTCGCAAAACGGTGTACGTCGATCGTTAGAGAACGAACTCGACGGTTTTGGAAAGTTTGTATCGATATATAGAAGTTTCAGTTCAGGAGTTTTCGTTCAAAAGGTCTCGATCATAAAGATATTAAGGGCTAAAGATGGTGGTTTTTGCTAATTGTGTGCAGAAAATAAGTTTCGGCCAAGTTTGAACATCCGTAATTTATTTACTAAAACTCCGCTTGACAAACGGCTTTTTGTTTTGAAAAATATGGCCGGTGAACTTGATTTTACTAGAAGACATTTCGTTCTAAAAAGTTTCACAACCTTGTTAAAAACAGCCGCAAACATGGACGTTACAGCTAGTGAAATACTTGTAACGTAAAAATAATATAGTTTTTCAGAAAATAATATTTACGGCAACTTTATAAAAACGTGCATATATTTGTCGTTTCAAATCCGTTTTCTACGTATAATATGTCCTTAGCTTCGTATCGAAGTAAACTAATATATTTTTGATAAGTCGAAATAATTTGTGAAGCTTAAGGCTCGTTTTTGACCCGAACAATGTAAAAACTGCATGCTGAATTTTCTGAAAAAGTTACGTTTCGTCGTCAAACTTTAAAAATTCACCACGGCTTCGTTATAAGTCCGTTTTTATCCGTTCAAAAGGCCACGGATTCGTTTTAAAGTATATTTTCTAAATATCAAGGCCAAAATGTCGTACCAACAGTAGGTTTTTCCAGAAATTCGAATTAAGGACAGAACCTAAATATATAGTTATCGAAAATAGTTTTTCTCGGACAAAACCTATTCTAATCCCTTCAAATCAACTCCGAAACTAATCTAATCCTACCATACACCTTCTTAGGGTGTCATGGGTTCCTAATCACCATCAAGACCAAAGAATACCATGGGAATATTTATAGGATGACCAATATGTATATATAACTCAATAAATCATGAAATAAATGGTATAAATCACATAACATGCATAATAGCTCCAAAAATGAAAAGAAACATATAAAAATGAAAAGGAAACTTGAAAATGATAAAAACATGCTTACAAGTGATAGTGATGAGGTGAAAGTAACAAGGATTTGCCTAAACACTCTTGGTTTTTATTTCAAAACCTTATAAAGAGTATTAACTAGATTGTTTAAACACTTGGACTTGAAAAACTTTTTGATCCCTTTGAGCTCTCTTGATGACCGGTTCTTGGTGATGAGGAAGAAGGAGAGAAAAAGATTTTTATCTATCTTGAATTATGAGTGAATGAAGTGAGAAAATGTACAAAAGAGACTTTAAGTAAATGTGTAGATTTTATCAATCAAGAACCATGATTCATTTAATGTCACCCTCCCCCAATGGGCCGGTTTTTAGGGGGTTTTGTCCTCAAAATATCTTTTTTTTTTTTTTATATAATGTGTTGTGTAAATACTTGTAACATTTTGTAAGAAAAAGTGTAAGTATATTTGTAGGAAAATGTAACTTGTAAAGGCAAATGGAAATATTTGGTACAAGTAAGTTTTTAATAGCTCAAAATAGATTGTAATGATATAATAAAAATTGTAAAAATACATTCCTTGTGAAAATTGAGTGATAAAATAATTATCGTATAATTTTTAAGAAAAACGACGTAATAATTAAACTTTAACGATTAATATACCAAATAAATTTGAAACACTAGGAAAACTAAAAATATAGTTTTTATGAACTAAATGTAAGTTTAAAAATACATCGGGATCATTTTTGAAAGTAACGGATTAAATATACAAAATAATAACTCACGCGATAACGATTATTAAATATAAAAATTACGCGTATAAAGTGAAATGAAATGTCGTGAATGAACTAATGAGATGCACATGATGTCAATGAAATGTAGACTAATCATAGTCCATATGAAATGTACGTGATGTCATGATCATGAATTCGCCGCTAAACCTTCAAGGTTACGCGAATTTGAAACAAGTAAACCAAGTTTACTATAAATGTTGAAATAATGAGACATGAATGGTGTCGAGAAATGACCTGAAAGTACGGGTTGTCACAGATTCACACATTGATAATGGTTACGCGTAGATTACACTTATGCGTAAACTAAAACCCTAAGGATTCAAATCTTACGAATAAGAAATCCAGCCATGGAATTTGCACCAAATTAATTCTGGGAGGTCTTAGAGGCTATGTGATATGTTTCCAACAAGTTTTAACATCTTACTCATCAATAATCAAAAGTACCCAATTATGACGAAACTTAAACCTAAATTTCAATTATGCAAAATTTGTGTATCTGGGTAAGATTCAAGGGTGTAATAGGTTAATTAAACATGTTTCAAACACATTATAAGCAACAAATTATCCAGAAACTCTCATAATAGAAAACCCCCAATTCACGCATAAACCCTAAATCATGAGAAATGATTCAAAACGTTTTCTGGGTAAGATTTCATGATGAAGATGGTTTTAAAACATGATATACACTTTGAAAACACACCCCATTTCATCAAAATCGGTCAAATGTGATCATATGTTCTTATGCTTACGCGTAGAACACATAATCACACATAGAGTAAAATCAAACTGTTGGATTTGTTTAATATTGAAAACCATTGTTTAGAATCACACAAGGAAGCTTAATACACTTACAAATTTGGAGTTTAACACACGGATTTGAAGTTGAATGTTATGCGTGGGATGAAGGTGGTTGGGATATTAATGAGTGTAATAAATGTTAAGTGTTTTAGGTGGAAGGGTTTTGTTAAAAATAAGTTTAGACATTTGACAAATATGGCCCCTCCACCTAAACCATTTTCATCCATAACCCATAACTTCCATTAATCAAAGCATGATATTTGGAAATAAACTTAACGACACTCCCCCTCGACTTTAAAAATAGAGAAATTTTACAAATTTGAGTCTGAGGAGTGTCAAGAAACAAGAAACGTGTCCACCATTATCAAAGATACTACCAATGCTGGGTAACATGCAAGTACAAGGTTATATGAAACATAAAATATTTACTTTCTCCCCCTCAACACTTAACCCTGAAAATATTGAAATTTTTGAAAGTGTGAAGTGTTGACGGAAGATTTGTACTTGCCATGTTAAAAGAAATTAAGATAGAAGAATATTTTTGTATTTTATAAGTTTTGTATTTTTGTATTTTGTTTTTGATAAAATATTTACAAAAGAGGTTTTGGTGTTTAACTGGTTTTAAGATTGTTTTAAAAGTTCACCCAGTTCCTCTGGAGTCAAACACCTCATACCAATCCGGTGGACCAACTCAGTAAACTTAGCAGGAGCTAAGGCTTTGGTGAGAAGGTCTGCCAGTTTATATTCAGTACCCACAAAATATAATTCAACAGTACCCTTTTCCACATGCTACTTGATGAAATGATATTGAAGCTTGATGTGCTTAGACTTCGAATGTTGGACGGAGTTGCACGAGATCGCAATAACACTTCGATTGTCGCAGTACATAGGGATTCTGTCAAATACGTAACCATGGTCTTTGAGTTGTGTTCTCATCCAAATGACTTGAGCACAACACGCCGACATGGCTACATATTCTGCTTCGGTTGAGGACAGCGATGTACAATCCTGCTTCTTCGATTGCCATGACACCAGTTTATCACCAAGAAATTGTAGAGCTCCTGAAGTACTTTTATGAGAATCTAAGCAACCTGCGTGATCAGTGTCTAAAAAAGCTATTAGTTCAAAACCAGAATCCTTTGGATACCATATTCACAAATTAATGGTTCCCTTGATGTATCGGAGGATTCTTTTAGCCTTAGAGAGGTGAGTTTCAGTTGGTCGCGACTGGTAATGGGACCAAAGATATACAGCAAATACAATATCAGGTCTACTGGCTGTTAGATACATGAGAGACCCAATAATACTTCGGTACTTGGTAGGGTCAACCAATTTCCCATGCAAATCATCATCCAGTTTCTTGGTATGTACCATCGGTGTGGCATAGGTATCACAGGTTGTCATTCCATGTTTGTTTAAAATTTCAAGAGCATATTTGGACTGACTTAGGAAAATGCCACGGGGTAATTGATGAACTTGCAGTCCGAGAAAGAACGTAAGTTCACCTATCATAGACATTTCAAAATGTTTTTTCATAAGTTTTGAAAAACCGTTTGAGTATTTTAGATGTGTTGACGCAAAAATGATGTCATCCACATAAATTTGAACGATTAAAATGTGTTCCCCGTGATATTGAATGAAGAGTGTTGGGTCGACCAATCCTTTAGTGAAATTATTGGCAATAAGAAAAGATGATAACTTATCATACCACGCCCGAGGGGCTTGTTTGAGACCGTAGAGAGCCTTGTTTAATTTGTAGACGTTATTAGGGAACTCTGGATCAACAAATCCTTCTGGCTGACTAACATATACCGTTTCCTTCAGATTACCATTCAGAAAAGCAGTTTTGACGTTCATCTGAAAGATCGTGATGTTCATGTGAGCCGCGAATGCCAGAAAAATCCGAACAGCCTCAAGTCTAGCAACCGGTGCGAATGATTCCTCATAGTCAATCCTTTCTTCTTTTCTATAACCCTTAGCCACCATACGTGACTTATTTCTGATAACCGTACCTTCAGCATCCAATTTGTTTTTCCAAATCCATTTCAGACCAATAACATAGACCTCATTTGGTTTTTCAACCAATTCCCATACTTCAAGACGTTTAAACTGATTAAGTTCTTCTTGCATGGATTCAATCCAGTTGTCATATGTCATGGCTTCCTTAATGTTTTTGGGTTCAGCTTGGCAGACGGTAAGTGCATAAATGCAATGTTCATCGTCGGTCTGAAGGCGTTGTCTAGTTACGACTGGTTGATTCGGGTTTCCAATAATATTCACAAGAGGATGGTCTCTAGTCAAACGATGTGTGGAGGGTTGATGTGGATATACGTTTTGCAGATTAGGAGGATTCAAATGACTTGTAGATGATTTTGCAACATCAGAAGTGGCAGTTTCATTTACAAAAGGGTTGAAGAATTCATGATCATAATCTGCAGGTTCGGGTACTTCATGATTCAAAAGATCATTAGCTGGTTCAGCGTCATTGGATGCGGTTTGTTCGGCTGTTGTTGTAGAGTCAATTGGAGGTGCTTCTTCAACAGTTGTTATTTCAGGTGTATCAGGTATTGGATTATGATCAGGTTGAGCAGCAGAAACATTAGATACATCTGGAGCACGTTGATCAATATCATCACTAAACAGAGGAGCAAATAGCTGTTCCATTTGACGTCGAGTAAGCTGTAGGCTTGGTTCAGCTGATGATGGGGTTTGGGGAAAGTTTAAACGGTTATGTCCGGATTCCAAGCTGTTTTGCTGAGAAGCCATTTCTGTAAGCTCATCGAAATTTGCATGAATCGTTTCCATAATTTCCCTTGTGCGACGATTCCAGATTCGGTAACCCTTAGAATTCTCACAGTATCCAACAAAGACTCATATGTCAGCTTTAGTTTTAAGCTTACCAAAGTCATCACGATCATTATTTGGGTAACAAAGGGATCCAAATACATGAAAGTGTTTGAGGTTCGGTTTACGGTTGTGGATAAGCTCATAAGGTGTTTTGTTGTGGCGTTTGGTAATCATTGAACGGTTCTGAGTGTAGCATGCAGTTGATACGGCTTCAGCCCACAAGTAATCTGGAAGTTTAGCATTAATTAACATTGTTCTTGCAGCTTCTACTAACGTACGGTTTCGTTTTTCAACAACTCCGTTTTGTTCTGGTGTTCGTGCAATTGATGTTTGATGCTTAATTCCCACTTTCTCATAATATGTACGAAGTGTTTGATTCACAAATTCAGTTCCTTTGTCTGTTCTAATTTGTCTGACTGTGTTCCAAAGCTGAATTTGAATTTTCGTGAGAAAGGTGATGATCATCTGTGGAGCTTGATCTTTACTTCGAAGAAAATAAACCCAAGTCCATCTTGAGTAGTCATCGACATTTACCAAAATGTAGCGTTTGCCATTAATCTTCTGCACACGCATCGGACCACACAAATCCATGTGAAGAAGATGAAGCACATGTTGTGAGCTATGTTCCACCTTTGAAGAAAACTGAGCACGAGTGCTTTTTCCTTGTTCATAAGCTGAGCATAGATAATCTTTAGAATACCGAAATCTTGGGAGACCTTCAACAAGTTTGAAACGTGCAAGGTTGGTTATGGTTTGAAAGTTGAAGTGTAAGAGTCGACGGTGCCATAGCCAAGATTTTGTAGATATTGCCTTTGAAAGTAGACAGATGGGAGATGAAGCAATCATGTCTTGCATTGAGATTGTATAAAGACTTGATGTGCGGGTACCAGACATAAGATCGTTTCCTTGTAGATCACGAATGAAACAAGTTTTCTCCCGAAAAGCAACTTCCAAATCTCCATCACAAAATTGACGAACAGAGAAGAGATTGTGACCGAGACCTTCCACATAATAAACCCTGCTAATTTCGATGTTACCATTGATGTAATCTTCGTAGCCCATGATAGCTGCGAAGTGATCATTCCCGAACCTGACTGTGCCAATGAACTTTGAAACAAAGTTTGATAACAGTTTGAGATTGTCTGTCATGTGTCCAGAACATCCGCTATCAACAATCCAGAGGATGACCTGTATCACCTGCATTACACACAGACGACACAGATGGAATAGAAGTAGATGTGGAACCAAAAGAGTTAGAGGGTTCCGATGCAGTTATAGTTGAGATACACATGTTTATGATTTTAGGTATCCATTTAAAGCCAAGTGTGTTATGTAACCATTTCTGCCATCTCCAACTAGTCTTAGCTTTGGTCTTAGTATATGCAAATGGTGATAAGTTCTTCCTAGGAGGTGAAGGGGGTTCTATGGGTACATCAATGATCGTAGCCGGAACACTAGAGGGTGGTTTACCTAGCACAGACTTAGAAGCATTAGTGGGCCTAGAGGTATTCCGTTTTCTATTATTCTGCTTATGAGATAAGATAGCATTAGCAACACATTTATCATGACAACCAGAAAACATGCTTTTATGACACCCAACACAAGAAGCTTCAAACATAACATTTAAAGTACTTAAAGGTTCATCATTCGTTACATCATTTTTCTATTACATTTGTCTAACGCAATGTCTAAAGTGGGTGCAACTTGAGTTTTATTCAAAGTCCTAAGGTGTTCTTCTACTTCAGAGGTCTTTATTGTTCTTTTCTTACGTCGCAACTTTTTATTCTTCCTTGTGGTGCTCTTAAGCTGTGAAGTGCTAGCGTTGGGAAAAGAGGCCACTATTCTTGTTTTAGTAGAGGGAAGCACATTAGTTTCTTGTGAAGTGTCATTAGGCAGTCTAAGAATTCCTGGTGCAATTATGTTTGTGTTACTATTCCTATCTTGCTTTATTTTCACCAACTTTGCTTTTAGATCATGGATAGTGTGTAACAAATCTTGATTTTCAGAGTGAGTGTTTCCATTTACTCGTAAAACATCTTTGGTATATGCAAGATGATCATCAAGATCTTTGGATGCTTGAGCACGAGTCTTTTTGAGTAAATCAAATATGACACCATATTCTGTTTTAACTTTTGAAATTTCTTGTTCATATTTTGAAATTTGACACTTCAAAGACACGTTTTGATCATCCAGTTGCTCATGTTTTGGATTAAGAGTTTTGGTATGCAACTGGTTGATTTTGTTTTGCAAAGCGAGTTCTCGATTTTGAAAATCTTTTTGACACCATTGAAGATGACGTTTTGCATTTGAAAGCTCGTTTAACAAACGCTCATTTTCAACTTTTAAAGACTTTATTTGTGACACATTATCGGTATTCACAACATTTTCAACAGAATCATCAGTGATATAATCAAATGCATATGGAACAGAATGTAATAACACAACAGTAATGGTATCAGCACAGATAACATCTTCCAAGAGTCGATCAACATCTTTTCTTAACATTTTCTTTTTACGTTTATTATTTGAAATCGATGTTTCTATTTTCTCGAAAACTGTTTTCATAAGTCCAAGCTCCTTGTGAAAATCCCTTTCCCAATATATTGCACACATTTTCAAATTTCGGACATGAGGTAAAAGTCGTTTCTGAAAAATATCTCTTTGTGCTGGCGCATGAGGCGATTGAAAATGTTCATCTTTTATTTCAGAATTTATTTCAATTTCACGTTCCAAAAGTTTGATGTCTGATATGAATGTTTAAAATATTTAAGAATTTGACATTTTTCTGGTATTGTTTTTACTTTACTGAGTGAAGGTAAAGAACCATGTATTTGTGCAGTATTGGTTGAGGACCAACATTTGAAGACTCATAAGTAGGTGTGATAACCCAAGGTGTGTTAGAATTATCCTGTTGTGTGATGAAAGCTATGGCTTTTGAATAGTTAAATGGTTTGTTATAAACAACATTTTCCAGTTTTGACCGACTCTCGTCATCTGCATCTAATTCCTCCATACAATTATATTCAACAACACTCATAATGGAATTATCAATTCTATGTTCTGCACTATAAACTTGAGGATTTGGTTTGAATGCTCTATGTGGAAACTTAGGTTTGTAATCAGCAAGATTTGGTCCATATCTGTTTGGATTAGGTTTAAACGTAAACTTTTGAATAATTGTGATTGACTCACCATGTTTGTAAACAACATGTCGAAACTCTTTGATTTTGTTTTGTAAGTCGACAATTTCTTCAAGATAGTTATCTATTTGTTTCCTTGAATGCTTTTTGTACTCACAAAACTGTTTTTGACAAGTTAACAACTCAGACTTGGCTTTTTGAGTTTCCGAAGTGAGAGCGTTAAGTTGTTGTTTATGATCATATTTCAGTTGTTCTATTTGAGACAACAAAGTATTCTTGGATGCAACTAGATCACAGATCTGTTTTTCCAAAGATTTTTCGTTTTGGTATGATTTAGCAAATGCGACTTCAAAACCTTTTTCACGTTTTTCTTTAGTTTGAAAAATGTTGAGTTGGAATTTTAAGCATTCATTATCCTTAGTCAACAGTGCATTTTTAGCTTTTAGTTTAGCATTAATCTCTGTGCACGTTTGTAATTGAGTTTCAAAGAAGGTGACGAGCCCGGGATCTGGATTAGATAATGACTCATTTTGTTCAACCAGAGTCTCCACATAGTTATCATTTAGGTCCTCAAATGAAACCACGAGGTCAATTTGATTGTCATAGGTAACCGTGAGGTCATCTTGATCGTCAAATGTGACAACGGGATCCATTTGATTTTCTTCATGAGAAGATGTGGAAGGTTCATGTTGAGCACTCTGAATCTTGTCAGATGCAGATGCCGGTAGAGATATCAGATCATTAATGAGAATAGTTTGATCTGGTACCTGAGACAAGCCATCAGTGTCATACACTGGGCCTGTGTCACTCATATGAAGTTCTTGCATGTTTGCCATTAACATCACAGCTGCATTAGCCTGCAAGTCCTCCATGTCATCATCAGAATCTGCATTTGCCATGAAGCTTTGTTCCTTGTTGGTAAGAGTTCCACCAGCTTCATCCTTGAGAGCCAAGAATAAAGCCTCTTTATAATAAGCGCTGACTCTTGTCCTCGGCTTTGGGCATGCATTAGCCAGATGACCCTTCTCATTACAGTTATAACAACGAAGACCATTAACCCTAGTATGAGCATTTCCCTATTCAACCACTTGAGCCCGTTGTTGTGGAGCACCCATGTTATTTCTTCCATTAGCATTAAACCCTTGACCACTACCCATCTGACGAACATTACCACGATTCTGAACTTCAACACGTCCATTGTTAACAGCAGCTTGATTTCTTGTGTATGATGAGGTACGAATGCGATTGTTGGATTTGTTAGAGTATCGACCGAAGGCTCTAGCAATCATGACAAACCTTTGTTGCAATGCATCGAAAACTTCTACATCCTCATTAGATTCACTGTAAAGTGCTTGATCATTGTTGTTGTTGTATGGAACCAATTGAGTTTCTTGAGATTGTTGCTTGTATGGATCATATGGTGTGATATGAGCAGTTGGTTGTGGAGGATTTGTGAAGACATTTTGTAAGGTTAGAAATTGAGGATAACATGCTTGAGCCTATAGAGCTAGAGTTTGATTATCCGGGAGTGAAGGCGAAGCAGGGACTCCATGGATGATCCTCTCTTTGTCAACTTCCTTTTGGTGAGGTTTCAAGTAGTCGTACAACAATCCGTATGTAGCATGATGAAGATTCTTCGCTTGACGGATGAAAATAACATACTTTTTTCAATCAGGACCAAGACTACTAAGGAACTTAGTGTTGACTACAATTCGTGGCATAATGATGTTATGTTTTTCCAAATCATTGATGACGTCTGAGAATCGATGATGATATGACTCTAATGTCTCCTTTGGTTCAATCATGAAGTGTTCATATGCTAGGTAGATTTTAGATTCCATGTCTTCTTGATTGAGTTCTGTGCCTTCCATTAAAAGATGAATGTGCTCCCACATTGTTTTAGCAGTCTTTTGAGCAGTAACACTACGAAGTATCGGATTGGGTAATCCCAAAAGGATATATTGCATTGCAAGTTCATCGGCTTCCAAGTGTAGAAGTTGGTCAGTAGTGACTTCATTAAGACCGACAACGTTGGTGAGATCATCTCTTGGTGGATTAGCATTCGTATCTCCAGGAACAGCGATAGTAGGCATCTGAAATGGACCTTCAAGGATGACCTTCTTCAAGAACTTACCATGTAGCTTCTTTAGATCACAAAACTTAAAGAACCTTATTACCCATTGATCGTAGTTTCCAAGAGTGAGCATTGGAGGTCTATCAAGTGATCCAGCTTCATGAATGGATTGTTGGCTACTTAAAGCTTCACACATCTTTGCAAACCAAGACGGTTCCTTCATAGCATACTTGGATGGATGCTGATTTTGAAAGTTTGTGAAAGGTTGTACTTGTAGACTAGGGGTGGTTGAATCATTTGTGGTAGAATTGCTCCTTGAGGAAATTATTGTTGAAATTGTTGCATTTTTTGTGGTGATGGTGGAGGATATTGTTGATAGAGTTGTTGTTGTTGTTCTTGTTGAGGATAATATGAGGAAAGTAGCTAGAGTATGGTGGTTGAGACATCTTGAAACTTGTGTTGATGATGGATCTTTGTAGTCGAATGAAACTTTGTTCATGAAGTAACCTTATGCGTAGAAACAAGCATAAGCGTAGAAAGCAACTTATGCGTAGAAAACCACCTTACGCGTAACAATAGAGATTACGCGTAGAAATAGCTTACGCGTAGACTTGAGAAACACTTAGCTTAGGCGTAATCCAAAGGCTTAGTAGTAGAATGCTTATGCGTAAGATTAGCTTATGCGTAATATAGGCTTAAGCGTAAGAAAATGCTTAGGTAGAAAGAATTATACGCGTAACATTTAGCTTATGAGTAAAACTAGGGTTTTACCCAAAAATCCTTTACACGTATAACAGTGTAAAAGATATCCAAAAGTCAAAGTGTTTTCAGGCTTATCCAAGCAAGAAAACACTGAGTAAACCAATAGCACTGAAGATCAAACGATGAAGAGCTTACGCGTAGACTTTGAATGCTTACGAGTAAAACTAGGGTTTTACTATAGGTAGGAAGTACCAAACTTGACCAAAACTGATTTTTAAGCGCAAAAATGTTTAGAAACCTGATTTTTTGAATGAAGTAGCTTCAAAATCACCAAAAATAACAAGAAAGTTGAAACTTGATGATCTAACACACTTTTTCACCTTATGCTTAGAAACGACTATAAGAACAAAACCAAGCTTAAACACAATGATGCACACGTAAAGTTTGAAACTTTTTGCTAAAAACGAAACTTTAACACTAAATAAACCTAAAACCACAAGAATCTTGAGTTTTTTAGTGTAAAAATTAAAGTTTTTAAGCATTTGAAAAGGTTAAGCACAAAACCCACGCGTATAGTAATAAAACTTCAAAAAAATACAAAGTGTTTCACCCAACTAGATGGCGAATGATACCACTGTTAGGTCATCATATTGTAACACAAGCATCAATATGTTAGAAATGAGATAGAGTAGAGATCGGATGAACACACAATACACAAACACACGAATGACTATAAACCTTTACGCGTAGGAAATGTGTAAAAGTGAACAACCAACTCCCAAATGGGAGATTACAACATTATTTATAGGGGAAAGGAGCTAGGGCAACACATCTAGTCCTTTCCTTCCTTATCGGCTTGGGCTACATAAGCCTTGCCATTAATACTAACATAAAAGCCTAATTAAGCAACCTATTACATATTGATTACAAACACTTGAAATATAGTTTAGGAGTGATTCCAACAAGTATGAATCAACACAAGATCATACAACAACAAACAAACAAGACTTCCAACTTCTCGTTGAAGCTTGAATGTGACTTGATCTTCTTTGCTACAAAAGAGATCACTAATATGATATGAAACTGAGTTAGAAAGGTTAGAGAGAAGGAATGTATGAGAGTATGATAGAAAGGGATGAAAAAACTACTTGGTTTGGCTTTGCTATTTATAGCTAAAACACTCAGCAAGCACCACGGACCACGGAAACCTTGAAAGGGTTCCGCCCGTTATAATATTTGGTGTCGTCGAGGTCTAACAGCAAGATCTCAAAATCTTACCAAAGTCAACCATATCTATGCAAGATTGTGTAAGATATGTAGAGCCTAAATCTATACAAAGTATCTAGTGAAATCTTCTAAGGATTTCAATGATGCACCACATGATGTCATGTGTTTGTTTTTCTATTTTTAGAAATATGCAAATACATATGTAATGTTTAGTTTTTAAGAAACTAAAGCATTCTAAAAACTACTATCATACATTATGGTTTAGAGTCATATCAAGATATGATTAATCACAATGTAAATGCTTGAGTGATGAAGATAAAGCTTGTTTTAATATCTATTAAACTTGACAAGCTTTAAGCTTTATAAAAATTAAATTTACTTTTGTCATTAACAAAACTTAGGTAAAGATCAAAAATATAAATAACGTTTAATGACGATATTTGTATTAAGGGAAAATTGCATGAAAAGTCATCATACTTGGCACTTATTGTCATTGTGTGTAGCGAACTATTTTTTTTATCATTGTGACACTAAATTTTTGGGAGCGTGCTATTGTGTGTATCGGTGACTTGTTTAACTTGTTGTAGCCGGTCATGTTAACGACCGTTAACTTTTTTATTGCACCGTTAGTCCTTTTCGTCTGTTTTTAACGACCGTTATTATATTATTGCACCGTTAGTCATTTACGCCCGTTTTTTACACGTTTTCGTCCGTTTTTGCACTTTTCCGTCTGTTTTTGCACGGTTTCGTCCGTTTTTACACGTTTTTGTCCGTTTTCGCACGTTTTCGTCCGTTTTTACACGTTTTCGCTCGTTTTCGTACGTTTTTACACGTTTTCGCTCGTTTTTTTACACGTTTTCGTCCGTTTTACAATTTTTTTTCGTTTTTACATGTTTTTGCACGGTTTCGTCCGTTTTTACACGTTTTCGTCCGTTTTTACACCTTCTTGTTCGTTTTTTACACGTTTTAGTCCGTTTTTACACGTTTTTTTTTGTTTTTACACGTTTTCGTCCGTTTTAAACGTTTTTTTTTTTTCGTTTTTACATGTTTTTGCACGGTTTCTTCCGTTTTTACACGTTTTCGTCCGTTTTTACACCTTTTTGTTCGTTTTTTACACGTTTTAGTCCGTTTTTACACGTTTTTTTTACACGTTTCGTCCATTTTAAAAGTTTGTTTTCGTTTTTACATGTTTTTGCACGGTTTCGTCCGTTTTTACACGTTTCCGTCCATTTCTACACCTTTTTGTTCGTTTTTTACACGTTTTCTTTTTTTTAGCACCTTTTCGTCAGTTTTCACGGTTTTTTTCGTTTTTACACGTTTTCGCTCGTTTTTGGTTGTTTTTACTCGTTTTCATCCGTTTTTACACGTTTTCGCTCGTTTTCGTACGTTTTTACACGTTTTCGCTCATTTTTTTACACGTTTTCGTCCGTTTTACACGTTTTTTTTCGTTTTTACATGTTTTTGCACGGTTTCGTCCGTTTTTACACGTTTCCGTTCGTTTTTACACGTTTTCGTCCGTTTTTACACGTTGTTTTTTTGTTTTTACACTTTTTTTTTGTTTTTACACGTTTTCGTAGATTTTTACACGTTTTCGTTCGTTTTTACATGTTATCATCCGTTTTTACACGTTTTCGTCCGTTTTTACACGTTTTCTTCCGTTTTCGTCCGTTTTTACACGTGTTCTTCCGTTTTTACACGTTTTCGTCTGTTTTTACACGATTTCGTCCGTTTTTACACGTGTAAAAACGGACGAAATCGTGTAAAAAATGAGCGAAAACGTGTAAAAACGGACGAAAACGTGTAAAAACCTATGAAAACGAGCGAAAACGTGAAAAAACGTGTAAAAACGGACGAAAACGTGTAAAAACGGACGAAAACGAGTAAAGACAACCAAAAACGAGCGAAAACGTGTAAAAACGAAAAAAACCGTGTAAAACAGACGAAAAGGTGTTAAAAAAAAAAGAAAACGTGTAAAAACGGACGAAAACGTGTAAAAAACGAATAAAAAGGTGTAAAAACGGACGGAAACGTGTAAAAACGGACGAAACTGTGCAAAAACATGTAAAAATGAAAAAAAACGTTTAAAACGGACGAAAACGTGTAAAAACGGACTAAATCGTGTAAAAAACGAACAAAAAGGTGTAAAAACGGACGAAAACGTGTAAAAACGGACGAAACCATGCAAAAACATGTAAAAACGAAAAAAACGTTTAAAACGGATGAAAACGTGTAAAAACAAAAAAAACGAGTAAAAACGGACTAAAACGTGTAAAAAACGAACAAAAAGGTGTAAAAACGGACGAAAACGTGTAAAAACGGACGAAACCGTGCAAAAACATGTAAAAACAAAAAATAACGTGTAAAACGGACGAAAACGTGTAAAAAAAACGAGCGAAAACGTGTAAAAACGTACGAAAACGAGCGAAAACGTGTAAAAACGGACGAAAACGTGCGAAAACGGACAAAAACGTGTAAAAACGGACGAAACCGTGCAAAAACGGACGGAAAAGTGCAAAAACGGACGAAAACGTGTAAAAAACGGGCGTAAATGACTAACGGTGCAATAATATAATAACGGTCGTTAAAAACAGACGAAAAGGACTAACGGTGCAATAAAAAAGTTAACGGTCGTTAACATGACCGGCTACAACAAGTTAAACAAGTCACCGATACACACAATAGCAAGCTCCCAAAAAGTTAGTGTCACAATGATAAAAAAAATAGTTCGCTACATACAATGACAATAAGTGCCAAGTATGATGACTTTTCATGCAATTGTCCCTTGTATTAACAATCTCCCCCTTTTTGTTGAGGACAAAACATAATTTTTTTTATAAAAGATGTAAAGATTGTACAAGAGTTATAAAAATATTAGTTTTAGAACTTGAAAGATAAATGATAATGCAAGTATGTCCAATATGGACATGATGTTGACTTTTTCAGAAAGTCAAAGTCTTCACTAGTTGAAGCATGATGTTGACTTTTTCAGAAAGTCAAAGTGTGCAGTTTAACTTTTTTAGAAAGTCAAATATTACCAATGAAGTATCATGTTGACTTTTTCAGAAAGTCAATGTATGCAGTTTGACTTTTTCAGAAAGTCAAATCTAACCAAGTTCTATATATTTCTCTCCCTTTTTGTCTCAACAAAAAGAAGATGCGAGGCAGAATGTGTAATGAGCCCGTAGCCATTATCTCCCCCTTGACCAATGCTCCCTCTAAATTGGGTGCCAATGGAAAGATACATGGATTGTGAAGAAGCTACAAAAAGAATTGTTAGTAATAAGCATCATCACAAGCAATTCCAAACACTATGTAATAAGCAACAACAATATTAGAAACACCATTCATTCGTTAAAAATTTTCATGATTTCAAGAATCATGAAAGGAGAACGCAATGAAGTGTTTAATACATTGATAAAATCTTAAAAAAAGAAATTATCCAAAAAAATACAAGAAAAATCCTAGAAAAAAAATGCTTAAAAGAAATAATCTATGACGCTCCTATTGAGGTGGTGGATGAGCAAGAGCATTTAGGTGCTCGAGGATGTGATTGAGGATGAACCTCATTTCCTCTTGGAACTCATGGACCATCACCCAGGTCCGTTCGGTTGTTTGGGCGATTTGCTCACAATCGGAGCAACCATGCCTAGGAGGGTAGTATGGTTGATGATTTTGTGGTGGTGGAATGGTGGAGGTGTTGGTGTTGGTGTTTGGTGTGGTGATGATGGAGGCTAGCAAAGCACTTTGCATTTGCATAGCATAACTTAGATGAGAATCCACCATATTTGAGAATTGGTGGAGATGTTGGAGTTCGGCTTGAATCTCTTCTCTTGTGGGATGATCTTTCCACATGGACTCCTCAATGTACTTTATGTGAGGAGACATTGATGTAGGAAGTGGTTGATCCCTATATAAAGGACTATGGATATCCTTGTGGATAGGGTGGAAGAGAATAGGTCTTGGCCCTAACGGGGCGTTTGGGTTAAATGATGGTCTTGGAGACTCATGAGCAATATGCTCAATAGTACCAAATGATGGTAGTGGTGGTGGATGATTGGGCCTAGGAGGCAAATCTTCCAAGTCCTCCAAGAAAGGATTTGGAGAAGTAGGTGGTGTAGAAAATAACTTCAATGGGATGAGTGTTGGAGATTTCGGAGGTGATGGTGTTTTTGATGTTTGGACGAGAGCCGGTGGTGGTGAGCTTGGATTCTTTGTTGGTGGTGGAGTAGTGATGGTAATTGGTGATTGTGGAGGTGGTGTAGGAGTAGCTAAAGTGAGGTTTGTGTCATCCCTTATGGGAGATGAGATGGTTAGTGGAGATGACTCGGAGGAAGAGCTCAAGTTGACAAAGCAACAAGGTCTTACGCTAATCCTAACAGTTTTCTTGCAAGGCTTGGTTGATGGTGACGTTTTTGTCATTTTGACTTAAGCTTTTGCTAGTAGATGGTGAGAATTGAGAAGGTGTGAAGATGATCATGGTAAAACCTCTTAATTTATAGGAATCGAGAGTTATGGAGAAGTGTGTTTGATTTGATGTTAAACCATAGAAGAGATGAGGTTTCTAATGATTTTGAAGTGGGTTTAATGCTAGTCATATCACCCAAGTCAATCCATACAAGAAGGATGGAGTGAAGAGACAAAGATTTGCAATAAATATGTTCTAATGATTATGAGATCCTAACAATCAGATTACCCACGGATTGCAAGGAACCAAAATTTTAGTTCTTTTCTTTATGCAAAAGGGCTCCTTGGGTGGATCTTTCAAATTTTTGAATTTTGGTGGGAAATAGATTTCCTATATGCCTAAGTATGTTATACTAGTTCTAATATGGGTAATAACTAGTCAAGATTAACTTACAATCAATGTATGGTAATTTGGAATGTCAAAATAAGCGAAATTTAGAAAATTACCTGTAGGATCCACGGCACAAAAATTTTACACAGGCGGAACCAAAAAAATGGTGCCGCCTGGTCCGCCTGTACAAGTACGGCGGTACCAAATTCCATAACAGACGGTACCAAATTTTTGGTGCCGTCTGATCCGTGGACACTAGAAAAGTCCACATAACAGGTTTTTAAGGGTCGGGGACTTTTCCGAAACCTGAAATTTTGCTCAAAACATGTGACATTAATTATTTCTAGTTAGGAAAAGTAAATAACACATACACAAACATAGTGGAGCATAGACTTTGACCAAGGGTTAACGATATTCACATTAAAGTGAAAATGGGTAAAATTTGATAACACACTTGTGCTATCCCCCTGCATGAAATTGTTAGCATACATCATTGATTTGAGTTATATTATTATCCTACAAATAAAAATCAACCAAATTGTATCAAACATTAAAGTTAATGTCTTGTTCCAAACACTCCTCAAAACGACCCTCACTTGTCCAAATTCTTTTAAATCTTGTTCATCATCCTACCAAGGCACTTGAACATCCCCTTGGTTTGCTTGAACTCCGCTGATTCATTCTCAATCTCAGGAAGAGACGCATAATACTCATGAGGTGGAAGGCGCGAATTTGGAAGACCATCCTCAGAGCTATTTGATGATGATGATGATGGAGTTGGAGGTTTTGCTCTTTTGCCTTTTGTCTTAGCCACTCGCTCGTCACTCAAGGGCACAAAGATGTGAGGGATGAGCTCATAGTGAAGCTGCAACCCTTTTGGGCTTGGTGGAATTGGTGCAAAGGCTCTATAGAGACGGGTGAGAAGCATCCCATAAGGAAGAGCAACCGATCCTTGAGTTGGAATGTCAACCATTCTCCTAGCAATGTAGTAGGTTAAATTGAATGGTTGACGGGTGGACAAGTTATAGAGTATGTGACAAAGGCAAGCGTTGATATGATCCCTATTCCCTATGGTTCTAATGACGTTGGCTCTAAGTAGTTCCTCCCATTTCTTAAATTCGGGCTTAAGTTCATTGAGCTCCATTCCATATGGATCTCGGTTCACCTCCTTTCCCTTTCGGGTGACACGGGTTGTATCACCCCTTGGGGTAAATAGGCGCTCACGGGATGACATCCTTATCCGCTAAAGGAGTTTGGTAGGGAAGAGAGCGATCGTTGATTGCATCAAGGATGGTGAGTGACCACTTATCCGAGTAGACACATGTCCCTCGGTTGGGAATTCCTAGCACTTGAGCAAATTGGGTTAAGGAGATGGTGT
The DNA here is from genome assembly GCA_019973895.1 of Chrysanthemum seticuspe. Lineage (NCBI taxonomy): Eukaryota > Viridiplantae > Streptophyta > Magnoliopsida > Asterales > Asteraceae > Chrysanthemum > Chrysanthemum seticuspe. Next base: position 285,481,254 of record BPTQ01000008.1, on the reverse strand, counting down.
AGTCGTTTTGATTAATCTTGAACCTAAGGCTAAACTCATCTTCTTCATCAATGAAACCGGTGACACTAGCATAGAACTCTAACACAAACCTAGGACAAATAGGTTCATCGATGTCAAGGAGACAATCGAATTGAATAGCGGCTAGCTCTTGACGGAGATTGGTATTGTCTACAAAAGAGGAGTGAATGGTTCTACCCTCATGGAAGTACCTTGTTTCTAGACTCTTAAAGATTTTGACTTGTTCCTTGGAAAGTCCTTTGGTTTTGTGATGTTTGGGAATGTAGTTGAGAGTATCCTTGTGATCATAGAATCTTGCGGCTACCATGGTTATTCCTATGAGCAAGAATTTACATGTTAAAAATTAGAATAAACTTAACGTTTTGATTCTAGTGTGTGCCTATATGAAAACGATTTGGAGTTGCGGTTATCTCGACTCATTTTATGCATAAAATAGTCTTTAGTGGGGTTGTTTGGCAAATGGCATGAGATAACCCAAACGCTCCTAATTCAATGTGGCTTAATTTGAATATACCGGGAATGCATATTAGTTATGCAATACCTTTAGTATTCAAGAGCATGCAAGTGATGAAAATTTAATGTTTCTATTTGTATTAACAATGAAAAATTATTTTCCTAAAAGGGAGAAGCTTTTCAAAAAGTTTTGACATGGGGTGTTTGGTTATTTGAATAAAACCTTATAGTCATTATCTTTTGATTAGTGGGAAACATGATTTGTTTATGCAATATGATAATGTAGTACCTAATTTCAATGACTAGTTATGCAATTTGCCAATTGAATCTATGCTTTGTACAAGAATATACACAAACCCCATGTAATGATTTTGTGCACAAATTAGAATCCTAGACTCATAATTAAGAGATAAAATGTAGTTAGGATACTTACAATGATGTTATCTCCAGTGATTAGTGGGTGAGAAAATGTCAACAATGAGTTAGGTCTAATGTTTACACGTTTTGGTAAAGTGGGTTGTGAGGAAGAAGATGTTTGTAGGTAGCATTTTTTCAACTGTAGTCACCACGGACCAGACGGCACCAAATTTTTGGTTCCGTCTTTGTTGTCGTTTAGTGTCGTGGGTACAATAGCAGGTTCAAAACAAATTTGTTTTGTTTTGTTTGTTCTAAGGTTTAGGCTATGTTTTACGTACATGTTTGGTTTCATTAACCCCAAACCAAGTCTAAGAAGATTAAATGGTTCTCGTTTGAGAGGCTTAGTTAGAATGTCGGCAATGTTGTCTTCGGAGGACACTTTCTCAATTGAGATGTTTCCTTTTTGTACATTGTCGCGAAGAAAGTGATGACGGATTTCAATATGCTTCGTACGAGCATGTTGGACGGGATTTTTTCTGAGATCGATAGCTCCTTTGTTGTCGCAAAATATAACGATATCGTTGAGATGAATTTCGTAATCCATGAGAGCTTGCTTCATCCAAAGAGCTTGTTGACATGCTTTTCCGGCTGAGACGTACTCGGCTTCAGTAGTTGAGATAGCTAAAGTCGTTTGCTTCTTTGCAAACCATGAGGTGAGACAATGTCCGACGAAAGTGCAAATACCACTTGTACTTTTTCTATCGACATAGTCACCGGCATGATCCGAGTTAGCATATACTATAGTTTCTACACCCGTTCCTTTGGGATACCATAATCCTAAACATGTCGTTCCCTTAATGTATCTAAATATCCTTTTCAAGGCTTCTAAGTGTGATACCTTTGGGTTTTCTTGAAAGCAAGCACATAGACAAACACTAAACATAATGTCGGGTCTACTAGCCGTGAGATAGAGTAAGCTACCAATCATTCCTCTATATTTAGTGTTATCTACCGATTCACCTTCCTCATCCTTGGTGAGTTTAGTGTCCGAAGACATGGGTGTCTTAGTTGGTTTTGAATCTTAAAGACCAAATTTCTTAAGCATACTGTTGGGAATTATGTGAAGTCTGGATTATGCTGAATTTAATGCCGAAGTGTTTCTACTGAAGATGAAGTGGATTTTGCCGAAGACATAATCTGCTGAAGTATAATAGTTAATAGTCTGTTTCTGCGGAAGTGTTTATTCCGTGTTTAGTTTATTTAGTATGGATATACATGAGCTTTATTAGGAAGTGATTGTGTATATCTTATTTAGTTTTATGATTATACGTTTCTTGGGAAACGGTTTAGCGATATTGTTTAGGGTTCCTTGTCTATAAAAGGAACACATTAGAAAGAGTTAGGTACCGATTGGAAAACTCAGTTTTAGTTAATATAAAGATCCATAGAGGATCAAGAAGTTCTTAGTTAGTTGTTACTTGTGTTTATATTCCGCTGATAAACATTAGTAGTAGAGATTGTCTTTTATTGTGCTTGTGATTACATAGGCATACATAACGATCCACGAGCTCAAGATCTTTGTTTGTTTGTTTGTTTCAACAAGTGGTATCAGAGCCTCGTGAGAGTCTCTACGATACTAAGGACAAGCTTTTTCTAAACACCCATACAACCATAACAAAATCATCATGCCTGGTTCAGATGTTGATACTGAACTCACCAACAACCAAAACTCCACCCATCTGCAACAACTAAGTCTCTCTAATAGCAATGCTAAGTTTCCTTACCTTAAAAGGGAGGAATATGGTCTTTGGGCTATGAAGATGCAGAACTGGATCTCCAACATTGATTGGAATCTATGGCAAATAATTATGAAGGGGAACAGTTTGAAGAGAACTACCACGGATGCTGCTGGTAATATGATGAATGTTCCTCCCAAAACTGCCGAAGAGTTGCTGGCAATTCAGAGAGAAACAAAGGTCAGAACTATTCTTCTGCAAGCTATTCCTGAGGATCACTTGAGTGATTTTCACTTCATGCAAGATGCTAAGGATATATGGTTAGCAATTAAGGCGAAGTTCGGTGGGAATGAGGAGTCTAGGAGACTGAAGAAGTCCATGCTAAGACAACAGTTTCAGGACTTTCAAATCTCTGAAGAGGAAGGAATTCACAAGGGCTATGATAAGTTTCACAAGATCTTAAGTCAGTTGAATCAGCTACAGGCAAAGCCGGATAATGATGACTGCAACTCTAAGTTTCTGAGGTCATTACCTCCATCCTGGCTACATGTAAGCATAGCTTTAAAAGCTAAAGGTGGTTTGGACATGATGACCTTTGATGAGCTGTATAACAAACTTAAAGCTCTTGAACATGATGTAAGAAGCCCTTTTCGATCATCTTCTACTAGTCATACTGCTTTTGTTGGAGCCTCTACTCCAAAGTCTAGCTATGGTCCAAGCCCATATCCATCATCATCTAATGCTGCTCCTTCATCAAGTAATCACTCTAAATCAAGCAACATTATGGAAGATGTACTTGGATCCTTCTTTGCTGATTATGATCCTCAGCAGGAACTGGCTTATGAGGATTTTGATCAGGTGGACCCACTTGAGATGGAAGAGATGAAGCTGAGGTGGCAAGTGGCCATGCTTTCCATGGATATCAAGACCTTTGAGCGCAAAGCTGGCAGAAGGTTTGGATTCAAAGGACGCGATCCAGCAAGGTTTGATAAAAGGAAGGTTAAATGCTTCACATGCCAACAGATGGGTCACTTTTCTAGAGAATGCAAAGACAGGAAAGCTGGTGATGAGACAAGATACTCTACTTATCAGCAGTATCAGAAGGAGGCAGGAACGTCAAAGGGATCAACTGCTTTGGTCACTCTGGATAGCAATGTGGACTGGAAGCAACATGAGGAGGCTGATAATGATGGTCCTGATAATGTTGGGTTGATTGCAAGCTGTACTTCAGAGGATAGGCATGATCAGATTGCCTTGATGGGCATCTCTCAGGTACAAAACTGTGTGTTTGGTTGTAGTGAGCGTTATAATGAACTCAAACAAGCTTATGATATTATGGAACCAAAATATAATGAATGCTATGTGGAAGTAGAAGCTTATAAACAGGCTTTAAAAACACTAGAAAGACAAAAGGTTTGGTTTCAGAAGAATGAAATAGCTTATGATGAGAAAATAGGTGTTTTAGAAAGAGATCTCGAATGTGCTACAAATGAATTAAAATGGTCTGAGAAGTTAAGAACAGATGTAGAGTCAGAAAATCTAGAGCTTAAGGAGAAACTTAAGGAGGAAATTGCTAGGAATAATGAATGGATGATGAATGGTAATAAGTTGGCTAGTCTCATTTATAGCAGTCAAGCTCCAAATTCTACAGTGGCTTTAGGTTTTAAGAAATATGTAGGCTTAGAAGCTAGGGATGACACACGTAAATCTACACCAGCAGGCCTAGCTAATTTTGTGAAAGAAGGTGACCTACATGCTGTACGTGGACCAATTAGAGGTGAGCACATGCCCATTGACCTTTCCACTCTTAAAGAGTTTGATGGCTCACACCATCTGTATGGCAAAAAGTCAAGAGACATGCCAGACCCTAATACTTCTACTAATGACTTTGTCTCTTGTGTTAACAGTGACAAGTCCTCCAAGCAAGGGTCTACAGAGTGTGATTCAAATGACAAGTCTGACTTTCCCAAGTCTGCCCTTCCCAAGTCTTCACCCCTGCCTGCACCCAAGACTACCAATAAGCATGACAGAGTTGCTGCCAAGGAATTCACTTCCAAGACAGTTGCCTCTGAAGACTTGCATTTTAATTCTTTGCATAATAATACTGTTAAAAACAATTCTTTTCATGGTTTTGGTTTGAATACTTCTGCGTGTAATAATACTTCTTTTGGTTTAAATAAATCTTCTACTCAGAAGAAATGTTTTGTGTATGGAAGTAAATCTCATTTAATTAAGGATTGTGATTATCATGAGCAAAGGATGAGTAGGTGTGGTGCTTCTAGGAAATCTAGACCTATGTGGACTAATGTAAATGATATACCTCCTTATGTTCCACAAGATATACAGTATAATACTCCTTTTTCTTGGAGGAAACCAGTTGTAAAACCATATGTTCAACCAATAAGTGAATATTTTAAAAATGGTTTTTGGCCTAGATATGTTAACCCTATGACTCATGGGAATGGGTACTGGAATACTGCTGTCAAGACCTCAGCAGGTTGTTCTTGGAATAAACAGGGACCTAAGTTTCATTGGAAACCCAAGAACAATAGTGGATCTTATACTTCTACTTGGCACAACTCATATGATCCACAAGGCAGGTTCAAGTCAGCAATGACTTGAGCCTCCATAGTGTACTAATTTTCTGTATATTTTTGTTGTTGTTGTAGGATCATCCCCTTAAGCATAAAGATGTTGGAATAGTTGACAGTGGTTGTTCTAGAAGTATGTCAGGAAACAGGGACATGATGCATAACTTTGTACCCATTGAAGGAGGAGGCAATGTAACCTTTGGAGGAAGTGATGGACGAATTACGGGAAAAGGGACCATCAAAACACCTCAGCTGGATTTTGAGAATGTTTACTATGTCAAGGAACTTCAACACTTCAATTTGTTTTCAGTCTCACAAATCTGTGACACTAAGAACAAAGTTCTCTTCATAGAGGATGAATGTCTTGTGCTGTCTAAAGACTTCAAACTCCCAGAAGAAACTTCAATTCTGCTGAAGGTTCCTCGTAGTCACAATTTGTATACATTCAACTTAACTAATGTCCAACCAGCAGGTGACTTAACATGTTTGGTGGCTAAAGCATCTGTGGATGAGTCCACCAAATGGCACAGAAGGATGGCCCATGTCAATTTTAAGACCATTAACCAGCTTTCGAAACTGGGCCTTGTTCAAGGTCTTCCTGCCAAAGTATTCACCAATGATCATAACTGTGTTGCATGCAACAAAGGAAAGCAGCACAGAGCCTCATACAAAGGTGTTCCTGTTACAGCAGTAACCATTATTTCTGAACCTCTTCAGCTGCTTCATATGGATCTGTTTGGTCCAACTAAAGTGAGAAGCATTGATCATAAATATTTTTGTCTAGTGATCACTGATGGTTATAGCAAGTTTTGTTGGGTATTCTTTCTAAGGACCAAAGATGAAACATCTGAAATATTGAAAGACTTCATTACCCTTATTGAGAATCAGTTGAACAAAAAGGTGAAAGGAATTAGGTGTGATAATGGTACAGAGTTCAAAAATGCCATTCTAATAGAACTCTGCAGGTTAAAGGGAATAAAAAGGGACTATAGCACTCCAAGAACTCCTCAACAAAATGGGGTGGCAGAAAGAAAAAATAGAACCTTAATAGAGGCTGCAAGATCAATGATAGCAGACTCTAAACTTCCTACCATGTTTTGGACTGAGGCTGTTGGTACAGCTTGTTATGTACTAAATAGAGTGTCCATTACTAGACCACACCTTAAAACACCATATGAACTTCTTTTTGGAAAAGTTCCTGTTATTCATTACCTTAAACCGTTTGGCTGCCAAGTGACAATTTTGAATACCAGTGATCCTTTGGGCAAATTTGATGAGAAAGCTGATGATGGTTACATTGTGGTGTATTCTGCTCATAGTAAGGCATACAGGGTTTACAATGTATCTGCTAAGAAGATTGAGGAGACATTGAATCTGAGGTATCTTGAAGACAAGCCTAATGTTCAAGGACAGGGTCATGTTTGGTCATTTGATCTTGATTACTTGACTGATTACTTGGGTTATGCTAGACATATGGCTAACCAAAATGCAGATTCTGAAGCATCTCCAACTACTAGTGCAAAAACTTTGGAAGCTCATTCTGACAGTGGGTCTGATAATGATGAACAACCCATTGTAGTACCTTCCTTCTCTCCTAACAATTTTGTAGGTGACACTTCTAAAGATTATACTGATGTGGGTGAAGATGAATTCTATTATGCTGAGGATCTTGCCAGACTGAAGAAACAAGAGTATGCAGCCAATTTAGATGCTAAGAGGAATGTAGAAAATAGTACAAGTAAAGCAATCAGTGGAAAGTTCAATTCTGCTGAAAGTAGTTCTGTTTCTCCTCACCTCTCCAATTCGGCTGATAGACATGTTGCCTCTACTCCTATTTCTGCTAGAGTGTCAACAGACCTTGGAGAACCTTATACAAGGTTTCCAAAACCGTCAGATCTTGGTCATCATCAACCTAAAGCAGGCATCTTCAACACACCTTCCTATGATACTGACTTTGAACCTACTGTGACTAATCTTGATTCCTCAATTGATGTCAACACCACCACTACTACAAGGATCAACAATGTTCATCCACAGTCTAATATTATTGGTGATCCTAATGCACCTGTTAGAACAAGAGGTACTGTGGTGCGTTCTAAATATGGTCAGGTGGCTTTTATCTCTTATGTCTCCAATCAGCAGAGAGACAATCACACAGACTATCAACATTGTCTGTTTGCTTGTTTTCTCTCACAAGTGGAACCAACCAGTGTTACTCAGGCTCTTGAAGACTCAAGTTGGCTTAAAGCAATGCAGGATGAGATGCAACAATTTCAAAATCAGCAGGTTTGGATATTGGTACCACTACCTGATGGTAAGTATGCTATTGGGACTAAATGGATTCTGAAGAATAAGAGAGATGCTCGGCTCTCTACATTTCTGCTGAAGCATGGTTACAGAAGAGGTGCAATTGATAAGACGCTTTTCCTAAAGAAGAATTCCACTGACATAATTCTTGTGCAAGTGTATGTGGATGACATTATTTTTGGATCCACAAAGGAAGCTTGGTGCAGGGAGTTTGAGGAGCTTATGAAGGGAGAGTTTCAGATGAGTGCAATGGGAGAGCTGACTTTCTTTTTGGGTCTTCAAGTTTAGCAGAAACCTGATGGTATCTTTATCAGTCAGGACAAATATGTGAGGGACATCTTGAAGAAGTTTGGTATGGAGGGTGTAAGGACTGCCACTACACCTTATGAAGCTCCAAAGACAAAGACCAACAATGAAGCTGATCCACCTGTGAATGTTCATTTGTACAGGTCTATGATTGGGTCTTTGATTTAACAGCTTCCAGGCCTGATATCACATTTGCTGTGAGTGTTTGTTCACGACATCAAGTTACTCCACTGACTTCCCATCTCAATGCTGTTAAGAAGATCTTTAAGTACCTAAAAGGCCAACCTTTTCTAGGTCTTTGGTACCCAAAAGAGTCTCCTTTTAAGTTGGAAGCTTATAGTGATAGTGACTATGCTGGTGCTAATCTGGATAGGAGGTCCACCACTGGAGGTTGCCAATTCCTTGGAAAGAGATTGATTTCTTGGCAATGCAAGAAACAAACTATTGTGGCTACCTCCTCTACTGAAGCAGAGTATGTTGCTGCTGCAAATTGCTGTGGACAGGTTCTTTGGATTCAAAATCAGTTGTTGGATTATGGGTACAATTTCATGAACACAACAATTTTTATTGATAATCAAAGTACCATATGCATTGTTAAAAATCCAGTTTTTCACAGTCGAACAAAACATATTGAAATCAGGCACCACTTTATAAGAGATGCATATGATAAAAATTTGATAAATGTGGTCAAAATTCATACTGATGATAATGTGGCAGATTTGTTAACAAAAGCTTTTGAAGGACCAAGGTTTCAACACCTTGTGGTCCATATTGGCATGCTTAACCCTTAACTGCAAAGTTTAAGGGGAGGCATAGGCCTCAGGGGAGGCATATGCCTCAGGGGAGGATTTGTGTATAACTTTTTGTGTATAACTTTGCATTTTGCTATGTAATTTTGTATATTTGGTTGATTTTAACTAACTCTAACCTGCTAATGTAATCTTAGTGTGTTTCTTTGTTGGTTTGTGTGTTTCTCTGTGTTGTTTTGTTTTGCAGAGTGTCTGTTATGTTCTGTTATGTTGAGATTTGGTCAGAAGTGCTAAAGCTTGTTCCTACTGAGTTCAAAGTGCTGAAGTTAGTCATTTGTTTCCTCTGAAGTTGAAGTACTGAAGTTATATGATTCAATCAAAAGAAGTACTGAAGCAAAAATTCATTCATTCAAGAAACAGTTTACAGCTTACAGCTTACAGAGTACTAGCAACATCAAAAGCATCTACATGATCTAATAGTCCTAATCTATTACATATCATCTGTTCCAACATCTAACAGGCTGTTGGATATGCATGATCGCTCACATCTTTCACACTAAATGCTGGCTATGCCTTTGTGATAAGCATAACCAATCCTAACAGATGCTAAGGATCAGAATGGAGAGGATGGATTGATGCAAACGATTGATGATGACAATGACCACATTTGATGATGGAGAAAATTAATGTGTCCTTTGTGCTTCATCTATGTATTTCAACCAAAATGCAACCCATCTACTCTCTTTAAGTTCTTCCTTTATACGATATGTGATGATGCACCAAAACCTGATGCAGAAAGACCAAGAACCACTTCTCTATCTTTTGGAAGTGGTGGATTTTTGGCTCGTGGCCTTTGTTGAGGCCTAGGTGCTGGGGTTGAGAGTAAGATGTTCCCTCCTTATAGGAGTCATCAGAATCATCAGCAGAATCACTTGGATTTACCACACTTTCATCTTCTGATGAAGAGAGAAAGGGTGATTTCTTTGGTAGTGGATATGGTTTTGGAAAATAGTGAAACCATGGATTGGTATCTTCACTAGATGATGATGATGATGAGGATGTTGCTGTGAGATCTATGATCTCAGGTTTGGTACTCATGTTGATTATGGTTAATTTTGGAGTATTGGTGGAATTAGGGTTTGAAATATTATTTGGGGATTTTTTATGAAGAAGTCTATGTGCATTGGGATTGTTTTATAGACGGGTTCAAGTGGTAAGAGAATTAATGTGTGTGGGTGAAACAGTAAAAAGATATTTACTGAAACTTCTTGAAGAAGTATTATGTTTCTGCTGATTGTTCTTCTTCAGCAGAATGGTTTCCGTTTCTACCGAAGTTATAAGTGAATGCGAGTAAAAGTAGAAATCCACGTCATCTTTGGTCAACTTTGACCAAAATTGGGAAATTTCTATTTATTCTCTACCGGCATATTTTCGCTCCACATTAAGTGATTCGATTATTACTCTTATTAAAAACACTTCCTTTTGTGCAACATAGTAACCCTAATCTTCAGAACCTTTCATGGCACTTCAATTTAAACATGATCATAATAAGATTGCTTTTCTTGGAATTGCTCGGGGAGATGAGTTGTATAGGCCGATGATTTCATTCTTACAAAGATCAAAGATTCAGTATGCATTAACGCATTCTCCAAATGCTATATATGAATCCTTGGTTACTCAATTCTGGGCGTCGGCAGAAAGAAGAAGTGATACTGAGATAGTTGCAAGTGTTGATGGAAAAGAGTATGTGGTGACAGAGGAACTGATCAGAAGACAACTTCGCTTGGATGATGAGAATGGAGTTTATCATTCTGATTCTACGATGGTACTTGAAGGGCTTAGAGCTATTGGATATCAAAGTACGAGGACAGATATGTGGTTGAAAAATAAGCTTTGTCCTATGTGGAGGTTCTTGGTTCATACTTTGCTCCAGTGTATGAGCAATAAGTCTGGAGGATGGGATCAGTTTTCAACACAAATGGGATGTGGTATTGTTTGTTTATCTAAGGGTTTGACTTATAACTTTTCTAAGTTTATATTTGATAATATGGTAGAAAATATAACTAGGAAAAAGGGTAAGTTTTTGATGTACCCTAGGTTCTTACAGATGATTTTGAATGTTTCTACACAAACCCAAGCTTTTCATCCCATAAGTGTTTTGACTCCTAAGTTATTTGCCACGATGAGAACTAAGTTTGAGGGGACACATTTTCCTTTGTTAGATGCTATGTTGCCTCAGGAGAATGAATCTACTGATGAGGTTAATGTTGTTTTAACTTCTTCCAATCCTACTGATGGAAATCTTTCAGTAGATGGTGATGAGGGTCCTTCTGTTGTTGCTGAGGTATCTATACCTTCACCTAGATCATGTCCTAATCAAGCTTCTACACAAGTTTCTATTGATGAAGATCAGGATAATATTGATGAAGATCAGGATAATATTGATGAGGTTCAGGTTAATATTGATGAAGATTAGGTTGATATTGATAGATTGCCTACACCTAGTCCTGTTAGGATTCCATTTGGTGAAGGTTGTTCTAATGTTGATCATATTAATGTTACTCCTGAACAGTCGAATGAAGTTCCAATTCCAACTGATGCAGATGAGAATCCTATTACACTTACCTCATTATATGATCTGATGAACAAGCTTACAGGTGAGGTGACTGGTCTTAAGAAAGAACTTGCAGAAACCAAGTCTATTCTTGGTAATAAGATTGTGGAATTGGAGACTAAAGTTGAGAACTTGGAGGAATTGCTAAGTCAGAGGGGTAAAAAGAGAAGTTTGGTTTCTTCTGAGGAGGAGGACGAAGAGAATCTTCATGCATCCCTTGGAATATTGGCTGATGTAGCACTTACATCTGATGTTTCTTCTCCTATTGCTAAATCTTCACGCAGCAAGAAGCCTAGCAAGGAGCCTATTCTATATGCTAGCAAAAGAAGAAGACAATATTTGAATAAGGTATCTGCTGACATTTCAAAGGAGTCACAAATGGTTGATGCATCAGTTGATGTTATAGTTGAGGAGGTTGCTTCTGATCATGGTCAAACTTCGTCTATACAAGAACAACCAAATGTTTCACCTTCAGCAGATGACGAAGAGGTTTTTATTGCTGGGAGAATGTATAAGTTTAATGCTTCATCTGAAGTTTTCTCTACACCTGTTGAGGAATTGTCTCAACCTGTTTCCTCTGATGTGTGTTTGGTTGTTCCTTCTGAAGCTCACATTGGTTCTGCTGAAATTGGTTCTATTGAGACATCTTCTGAGCAAGTACAGGACCCTGTGATTGATGATATGCTGAATTCAGGAATAGTGACTGAAGAACAAAATCAAGCTCAGGCTAGATTGTTTGCTGATTATGAAAATATGCAGAAGAGTCGTATTGTGGCTAAATTTCTTCAAGATCAGTATGCTTCTAATTTGTCTCCTGAAAGGCAATTAGAGCTTGATGCATTACTTCCTACGATTACTGATGATCAATGGGATGGTTATATTTCTCAAGGTGCATCTGATCCAAATCTTGCAAAACTTATATTAGGAGCATCTTTTAATGATGAGAATTTTGTGGATAAAATGGTGGAACTTGGTAATCAAAGGAAGCAAGAATCTGCTGCAAAGAGAAGAGCTCTTATTGATCAAAGAAATAAAGCCAAAAGAGAGAAACCTATGACTGTTGCTCAGAAGAGGAATTATATGAGGAGAGTTGTGAAGAATTCTGCTATGTATAATTCTGGTATGTCAATGAAGCAAATCAATACTTTGTCTGATGATGCTTTGATTAGACAGTATAATCTGGTTATGAAGTTTTCCTCTTCTGGTTCAACTTCTTCCTCTCACTTGGAAAGTATTGCTTCATTGTCTGATGTTCCTCAAGCTAAGAGACAGAAAACAGTTGAAATAGTGGATAATTTTGATACTGTTTTGCCTTTGGAAATCTCTTCAGTTGTTACTTCTGACACACCTTCTGATGCTACTCTTTCTACTGATGTGATTGTTTCTACTGAAACTTCTTTGGTCTCTTCTGATGTGTTGTCTAGTGTGGAGTTAAGTGATCCTATGAGTCAGGACAATGATCTGCAGCTTGATACTGATAACCTTGTTGATATGGAGCAGCAGAGCTTGGGTACAAGAAGTTCTGACAGATTGGCTAAGAAACATTCTTCACAGAATAATGATTTAGATCTCAAAGCTGATGATTCTACCTTTATTGAAGTTGGATCTGTTGAAGATTTTCCTGAAGGAAATCATGTGGTATTGGTTGATTGGAAAGCTGGAAAGCTTAACACTGTTTCTAGGCTGGATAATACTATTCTTGAGTTCAACTTCTTGAAGGACATTCTTCATTTGGTGACTAGACATGATTTGAAGATGCTGTATGAATATGTCATTCAGTATTATAAGTTTCATTCCGCAACTGGTTCTGGTTTATATTTGTTGGGTGATCTTCAGGTTATGTTTGATTCTAATTCTCCAAATGGTAAAGGATATTCTATTTGGAAGAATTCTCATAAGTGGGAGATTGAGAGTTGGAGATTTTATCCTCTGCCTTGTGTTCATGTAGTACAGACTACATGTGGGATGATTTTGTGTATGCTATCAGATAAGCTTTATCCTTTATCTGTTACTTTTATGGAGAGTTTGCTGAGACACAAGTTGGACGTGCCTCCTAATCCTGTTGGCAATGATGAACTTCATGCTTCTTAATGTGTTGGTTTGATTAAAAATCAGCTTCTATCCAATACAGGTTCATCTTGATTGTACAATTTTGTAATAATTGTTTTCTTTCTTTATTCTTTAGTTAAAAAAAAATAAAAAAAAATAAAAAAAAATAATAATAATAAATTATTTTTCTTGGTTTATCTAACTTTTCTTGCCGGTTTGTTGTATACTTTTCTTGGTTATTGACTCACCAGATATACTTTGTGTATATTAAAGAGTTGGCTAGTCCAAAGGGTACAGCTTTGGTAAAGACGCATCAAATCTGTTGATAGCTGTAATGATTTGCTAAAAATCATAGGGTATGCAACCACCTATGCTTTATTGCTGAGTGTTGTATGGTTTTCAATTCACCATGGTTTATTCCTTTTTGGAATTCAAGAATTGGCTAGCCCACATGTATATGGATTGTGGTAAAGGCAGTGGCATTCCATATTTGGTTCTCAATTCACCAATTCTAAGAATTGACTAGTCCTGAGCAAACGGCTACAGGTAAAGACATTTCAAATCCGTTTATATGGTTGCTGGTTTGCCAATAAATCAGATGGTTATCAGTGTACCATTGTTTACGAACTTAAACATATGGCTACTCCAGTAGTGATGGCTATTGGTAAAGAGACATCAAATCCATTTATTTTCAATGATTCACCTCTCACAGGAGTTCACACACCTGGATGTGATGAGAATAGTATGTAACTAAACTGTTTTGATGTATCTATTGTCATTTGTTGCTGCAAAGATATGATGTTTCAGATTTTCTTCATCATAGAGATGTTCTTATTGGGATTCTTTGCTGTTGCTGTTGTTCGTGCCCAATCCTCTGGTGCTGTAAGATCTATCAAGAAACTGGAACTTAACCAAGTCAAATTCCAGTTTAGGGGAGGATTGTTGGGAATTATGTGAAGTCTGGATTATGCTGAATTTAATGCCGAAGTGTTTCTACTGAAGATGAAGTGGATTTTGCCGAAGACATAATCTGCTGAAGTATAATAGTTAATAGTCTATTTCTGCGGAAGTGTTTATTCCGTGTTTAGTTTATTTAGTATGGATATACATGAGCTTTATTAGGAAGTGATTGTGTATATCTTATTTAGTTTTATGATTATACGTTTCTTGGGAAACGGTTTAGCGATATTGTTTAGGGTTCCTTGTCTATAAAAGAAACACATTAGAAAGAGTTAGGTACCGATTGGAAAACTCAGTTTTAGTTAATATAAAGATCCATAGAGGATCAAGAAGTTCTTAGTTAGTTGTTACTTGTGTTTATATTCCGCTGATAAACATTAGTAGTAGAGATTGTCTTTTATTGTGCTTGTGATTACATAGGCATACATAACGATCCACGAGCTCAAGATCTATCAAGATCTTTGTTTGTTTGTTTGTTTCAACACATACCTTTTATATATTTAGATTGGTTAAAGAATATGCCATCTTCTAGTTGTTTAATTTGGAGTCCTAGAAAGAAGTTTAATTCAGCCATCATACTCATCTCAAACTCATCATGCATGATTTTAGAGAAATCATCACATAATTCTTGACAAGTTGATCCGAATATGATGTCATCAACATATATTTGATAATATGTGATTCCTCTTTCTTGGTAAAAAGAGTATTATCTACTAATCCCATGGTGTATTTGTTTTCAACAAGAAAAGTCTTAAGTCTATCGTACCAAGCTTTAGGTGCTTGCTTAAGACCGTATAATGCTTTCTTGAGTTTGAAGACATGATGTGGTTTCTCAAAGTTGGTAAAACCGGGAGGTTGAGCAACATATACTTCTTCGTTAATAAACCCATTAAGAAACGCACTCTTAACATCCATTTGAAATAATTTAAAGTCATAAGCACATGCATATGCAAGTAAGATTCTAATAAACTCGAGCCTAGCTACCGGTGCATAAGTTTCATCATAATCAATTCCCTCTTGTTGATTATAACCTTGTGCGACAAGCCTAGCTTTGTTTCTAGACACTAGACCATTTTCATCCATTTTATTTTGAAAAACCCATTTCGTTCTAATTATAGTTTGATCTTTAGGTTTTGGAACTAATTTCCAAACATCATTTCTAACAAATTGGTTTAACTCTTCTTGCATAGCAATTACCCAAGATTCATCTTTTATTACTTCATTTATGTTTTTCGGTTCGATGGTAGACACAAAACAAAAATGATTACTTTGATTTTGGGCTTGTGATCTTAAGGTTCTTTGATTTAGTTGTCCTATGACCTTTTCTAAAGGATGGCTTTTGGATTCTTTGATGTTTATAATCTCATTATTTAATGGTTCATCTTCCTTGTCATTTTCAATTATTTCTTGACTTTTTACAAGTTGACTTTCAACTAAGTCATCATCTACCAAAGGTGATGTCTTAGAGGGAGGTGGACTTTCGTCGAATGTTATGTTCAACGATTCCTCAACTCTCATTGTTTCCTTGTTTAAGACAATGTAAGCTTTACTAGTTTGAGAATAACCAAGAAATACACCTTTATAAGACTTTGGGTCAAACTTGGTGAGATAATCTTTAGTATTAAGAATAAAACATTTACATCCAAATACTCTAAAATATCCTAAAGTTGGATTTTTACCTTTATAAAGCTCGTATGGTGTTTTGTTTAAGAAAGGACGTATTAGGACTCTATTTAAAATATATGTAGAAGTGTCAACGGCGTTACACCAAAACTTTTGAGGAATATTTTGTTCATTAAGCATTGTTCTACTCATTTCTTGAATGGTCCTATTTTTGCGTTCTACAACTCCATTTGATTGAGGTGTTCGAGGAGCCGAAAAGTTATGTGTTATACCATTTGTATCACAAAAGTTTCCAAATTGTGTTTCATTGTCAAATTCACGACCATGATCCGTTCGGATCGACACAATTTTAACACCTAGTTGATTTTGAATTTTCTTGCTAAGAATTTCAAATTTATCAAAAGCTTCATTTTTGGTTTTCAAAAACAACGTCCAAGTAAACCTTGAGTAATCATCTACTATGACCAAATTGTATAAGTTGCCTCCATTGCTTCTTATAGCAGATGGACCAAACAAGTCCATATGCAAAAGTTCTAGACACTTAGATGTGGACACCATGTTTTTAGCCTTATGAATACTATGGGTTTGTTTACCAATTTTGCAAGCGTCGCAAAAATGTTGGTCATATTTAAGTTTTGGTAAATTCCTAACTAGCTCTTTTGAAGATAGGTTTTGTATAAGTCTCATATTAGCGTGACCTAAGCGTCTATGCCAAAGAGTTGAGCTATCATCTAATGTTGTTAGACAAAGTTTGTAATTAGATGTTTTATCTATTTTCATGACGTATATGTTATTTTTCCTAACTCCTTTAGCTATGGTGATACCATCTTTTAGTATTTTACTACCATTTTCTTCAAATAGTACTTTATACTTTTTATCACATAATTGGCTAATACTAAGTAGATTAAATCCTAACCTATCGATATGAGCAACATTTTCAATAGTTAGGGAGTTATGAGCGATCGTACCTTTGCCAATGATTTTGCTTTTGAGATTGCTACCAAAAGTGAAATTACCTCCGTCATACTCTTGGTATGTTGAGAAGAGACTTTTGTTGCCCGTCATGTGTCGTGAGCATCCACTATCTTTTATCCACTCATCAAGTTCCAATCCAACTTTCAAGCATACCTAAGAAGCAAATAACTCAAGCGTTTGGTCCCCAATATCTCATGGGTCCGTTTGGGTTAAACATACCATTTATTTGATTCATGTATTGAAATGAGGGGTAAGAGTTCCATGACATGTAATCTGGAGTTTGATATGGTCTAGGGAAGTTTTGACTCCAACCTTTATGTTGATAGTTGGGTTGTATGTTGTGGTTGCTCTTAGGAAAGGGGCGTTTGGCAAAAGGTGTTTTATGTCATTTTTGAGTAGTTTTTTTTATCTAAATTCATTTTTAGCAAGTCCTACTCCTGATGTAACAACAGGTTTTAGTTTAACACTATCCTTGGTTTTCTTTGTTACTTTGACAAATTCGCTACGGTCCGTATCACAAGCATTCTGTCATGCTGCAGTTCCCACGGCACCATTTTTTTCAACGGACGGAGCCCTTATTTTGGGTCCGTCTGGTCCGTGCTGCACTGCAGCAGTTTTGACAGTTTGTTTGTCTTTTTCGGCCGTTTTGTTTTGACTCTTTGGAATTAATACCTCATTAAATCCTAGCCCATTCATGTTTCGTGGTGTTTTTTGAATTCTAACTATTTCATTGGCACAAGCGATGTTTTTGTTAAATCTTTTAAATTTCGAATTATGTTCGATTAGAACATCTTGTGTGAGCTTTAGTTTTTCTATTTCAAGATTAAGCTCTTGACATGATTTAGAACCATCGTCATTTGCTTTTCCCTTTTCTAATCGTTTTGCCTTTTCTTTTAACTCATAGACTTCATTTTCTAAAAATTCTTTTTTAGTCTTTAAAAATTTATTTCTAGTTATGATTTTTATACTTAGCTCACACAATTGATTATATTGTTTTTGCAAAGTGTCATCATCAATAAAGGAATAAGATGAGTCAAAATGTACCTCATTTGACTCATGTGCCATTAGAGCGATTTCCTCCTTGCTTGACTCTTCATCATCTTCACTATCACTCCAAGCACCACTTACAAAAGTTCGTTGAATTTTGCTTTTAGGTGGCTTGGGACAATCTCCTATTCGATGACTTGCATCACCGCATCTAAAGCACTTTCTTTCACCTTTACCCTTTTTTGTCATCCCGATCTTTTCGGAATGGCTTCTTTTCTTCTCGAGGTTGTCTTACAAACTTTCCTCTTCTTCTAAAGAACTTTTTGAAATCTCTAACGGCCATGGCATACTCTTCATCTTCACTACCGGAGCAAGATTCGTCATCATCACTTGATTCCGTTCTTACTTTTAGAGCAATGGATTTGATTTTCTCCTTTTTTCCTTTGATAATATCTGAATCTTTCTCCATCACCATTTCGTGTACTTTAAGGTTTCCGATTAGCTCGTCTAGTGACATTTTTTAGAGATCTTTTGATTCTTCAATATCCGTCACTTTAGCTCTCCACTTCGGATGGAGTGCTCTAAGAAATTTCCTGACAAAGTTCTTACTACGAAAAGATTCATCAAGTGCTTTAAGTGATGTAATAATAGTATTAAAATGAGCAAAGCCACAATCAATGGTTTCATCTTCAGGGATAACAAATTGTTCATATTGTTGAACAAGAAGATCAATTTTGTTATCCTTGACTTGTGAATTTCCTTGATGTGTAACAATCAAGGACTCTCAAATATCTTTAGCGGTTTCACACATAAAAATTCTTTCATATTCTTTTCTAGGCAAAGAATTATAAAGCATCATTTTAGCTTCATTATTTTTAGCAATTAATTTCTTTTGTTCATCAACAGAAATATCTTTTGTTGTAGAACTAAAATCCCCTTTAACAATAACAAATCAAAAGAACCAAAGATCTATATCTTTTGATTTTACATATGTTTCAAAATGGTTTTTCCAATAGATAAATCCATTGGTTTCAAAGAGTGGTGGTCTTTGCATAGATTGCCCTTCTTTAAAGTTTTCAGAATCCATGGATCGTTTCAAGTTTATAAAATACAATATATTTTAGAAATTCTTGAGCAACGAGGCTCTGATACAAATTGTGGAAAACTAGAAAGGGTGGGTTTAATAGTTTACCAATTAAAAACTTTGTTTTGAAACTTATTGAAAGATCAATTGATGTTGATCTTAGATATGTTAGTGAAAATATGTAAACAATATATAAAGAGTAGATAAGGAAAGAAACAATCAAACCACAACAAGTTGTTTATAGTGGTTCGGTCTACAAGGACTATTTTTCCTTGCCCTACTCCACTCCCCGAGTCTTACACTCGAGAGTTTAACTTCACTAGGCAACAAGCTCCTTTCACCGGCGGAGAAACCTTTACACTTCGCTTACACACTATTTCCGACACTAAGCTAAATGTCGAGTTCTTTTCAAGGGTACAACCACTACCACACACAATGTATTTTAAGGACTAAAATACTAACCACTCACACTCACAAGATTATGATGGTTTGGTACAACAATGAAGTATGAATCAACACAAGATCATACAACAACAAACAAACAAGACTTCCAACTTCTCGTTGAAGCTTGAATGTGACTTGATCTTCTTTGCTACAAAAGAGATCACTAATATGATATGAAACTGAGTTAGAAAGGTTAGAGAGAAGGAATGTATGAGTGTATGATAGAAAGGGATCAAAAAACTACTTGGTTTGGCTTTGCTATTTATAGCCAAAACACTCGGCAAGCACCACGGACCATGGAACCCTTGAAAGGGTTCCACCCGTTATAATATTTGGTGCCGCCGAGGTCTGACAGCAAGATCTCAAAATCTTACCAAAGTCAACCATATCTATGCAAGATTGTGTAAGATATGTAAAGCCTAAATCTACACAAAGTATCTAGTGAAATCTTCTAAGTATTTCAATGATGCACCACATGATGTCATGTGTTTGTTTTCTATTTTTAGAAATATGCAAATACATATGTAATGTTTAGTTATTAAGAAACTAAAACATTCTAAAAACTACTATCATACATTATGGTTTAGAGTCATATCAAGATATGATTAATCACAATGTAAATGCTTGAGTGATGAAGATAAAGCTTCTTTTAATATCTATTAAACTTGACAAGCTTTAAGCTTTATAAAAATTAAATTTACTTTTGTCGTTAACAAAACTTAGGTAAAGATCAAAAATATAAGTAACGTTTAATGACGAAATATTTGTATTAACAAAACGAAATTCACATCTCATCGTCGTTCAAATATATGTTGACAAAATTATATTCGGTTCAGCTTGTCAAGAACTATGCGATGATTTTCTAAGATCAGGCATGACGAGTTTGAGATGAGCATGATGGGTGAAATAAATATCTTCATTGGTCTACAAATAAAACAAATGGAAGATGGTCTCTTCTTTAATCAATCTAAATATATTAAAGAAATGCTTAAGAAATTTAGTTTAGAAGAATCTAAACCGATGAAAACGCCCATGTCCATGGAAATGAAACTCATGAAAGATGAAGAAGATGACTCCGTAGATAGTACTAAGTATAGGGGCATGATAGGTATTTTATTATACCTAACGGCAAGTAGGCCCGATATCATGTTTAGTGTTTGCCTTTGTGCTCGCTTCAAAGAGGATCCCAAAACCTCTCACCTTGAAACGGTTAAGCGTATCTTCCATTACATTAAAGTCACTATGCACTTGGGATTGTAGTATCCCAAGGGGACTAGTGTAGAAACTATTCTCTATGCCGACTTTGATCATGCGGGAGAATATGTGGATCAAAAAAGTACTAGCGGTGTTTGTACCTTCATGGGTTGTTGTCTAACTTCTTGGTTCTCCAAGAAACAAACGGCTCTTGCCATCTCCACGACCAAAGCCGAACATTTAAGCACCGGAAAGGCATGTTAACAAGCACTATGGATGAAACAAGCTCTAATCGAATATGACATCCATCTCGACGACATCCTTATTATGTGCGACAACAAAGGTGCAATTGACTTGAGAAAAAACCTCGTTCAACACTCTAGTACTAAACACATCGAAATATGTCATCACTTCCTTCGCGATAACGTTAAAAAAGGAAACATTTCTATTGAGAAATTTCCTTCCCATGACAACATCGCCGGCATCTTAACTAACCTCTCAAATGAGAATCCTTCAACTATCTCCATCTAGGTCTAGGAATGGTGGAACACATTCCGTAAGTCTCGTCTAATGACTACTCAAATATTTCATTGAAAATATTAAAGTCATCCATTTAGTCACGTCTTATGACTATTTAAATATTTCTTTAGAAATATTAAGGTCATCTCAATTCTTCTAGTCTCGTTAGTCAAATCCTATTAGACTTATCCCGTAAGAGAATTGGTTAGGTATAAATTCTCTCATCGTGTCAAAAAGTCTCAATAAATCAGCAAGATTTATTCGTCAAAAATCAAAACGAGATAAACATTCGTCTCAGCAGGTCACGGCACCACTAAAGTGGGCACGAAACCACTAAATTTAGTAGTATCGTAGTACCGTGACCTGACATAACCCATTTTCTTCTTTCTTTTTCCCACTGTTTACTCATTCAAACCAAACACCACTTCTGCAAAAGCTGTCAAACCGAACACCATAACTAAAACTTCAATTCCATTCATTTTAAATCAAATCGAGGCATTGGATTTCAATATTATCAACCACTACACTTTTCTTAACATCAATTTTAAGTCAATTAACTCTAATTTTCTTTAATTTTAAGTCTAGGGTTTGTTCATGCATACAAAATCGAATTGGGGCTTTTCACTTTTGATTGAATCCTTATGCAATTAGGACTAGGATTAGACAATGTATAACTATAATGATTCCCTAAACATAGGATTTGCATAAACCCACTTATACCACATATTTTAGGTCCGAATTTTGCTTTCAAAATTCGAAAAAGATTAAATATGTTTAGTGGAATCATGTCTACGATACTTGAAATTGGATTAGGAGTCATTAACACTCAAGATTTTCAAATTTGAAAAATTATGGCGCAAAAAATGTCGAATTAGCCAAACACCCCCCAAATCCATTATTTTTGAAAAATTTCACATAACTAGGATCATGAAATACTTTTCGTGCATTGTTGATACAAACTAAAAATGTTTTCTCATGCATAAATGATCTCAAAAATATTGGTCGAATTACATAAATAATATGTATTTTTTGACATATTCTAATGAGCAATAGCAAATTTAGGAGCGTTTGGTTAATCTTATTATTTTCATTTTAGAGTCGAGATTACTACACCTCCGTATCGTATGCATATAGGCACACACTAGGGACGTGTTCATGAATAATACAAAAGTTAACATATATTTATATATACTTATGTATATTTGTAGGTAAAAAGGCCTCGTAATGATTATCAAGAAACCAAATCCTACACCCCTATACTAATCGATGATCCAAACATTCCTCTCAACATCAAAGCTCATCTACAAAAAGTCCAACATCGTTACATACGCAAAGGTCGTGTGGTCGATGCTAACTTTGTTCCTTTGAATGGCATCAATGTATGTTTTCTAACAATTGCATTTGATTGTTTATACAAAATAAACGATCAAATATGTCCTTGTTTCGTTCTTGAATTCTATAGTCGTGTTCGTACTTTTCAATGATCTTGAAGGTAATGTCTATCTTGATTTCTGGATCCAAAATGAGAGAATCATTTTGTCTGTTTCTGAGTTTGGTGACATTCTTGGCGTACCCGCTCATGGTCAATGTGCTTACACAGAAGACCACTCTTTTGAGTCTCTTTTCTATCATCTAGAAAATCAAGGTCCATATCTAACTGATATTCCCAATCCACAAACCATCAAACAACATATTCAAACCCCTCGTGTGACCAACACGTACCAAAAACATGATGGCTCAATAGTCTATCTCGACCCAAAAAAAATTTATCTCAAAGAAATCCTTACCGATCTTAAAAAACGGGAACCCCTTCTACGAGAGAATGTCTTGTCTCTAGCGGGCAACCGGGATCATGTTCCGGAAAGTCTAGCCCATATGCTCTATTTTCTTAGTACTGAAAGTCCATACAATCTTGTGTACTACATGGAAAACCAAATTGTCAACATTCATGGTCGGTCTGATAAGCTCATGCCATACGGTATGTTGCTTACTCGTCTCTTTAGTTGGGTAATGGCCAATTATCCACACCTCCAAAATGTTGATTACTTTCTTGTCCAACCCATTATGGAACCTCTTGGTGGACCACAACGTCGCACAAAGCAACGTAAAGATAAAGGGTCAAAACGTGGTCGCAAATCCACCGCCGATGCTACTTCCTCTTTATTCCATCATGGATCGTCATCTCAAACCGTGGATGATGATGATGTTGAAATGAATGATGAAGGAACATCTCGTACTCGTACTCCCTCTCCTGACACTTACATTTGTAATCTCGATACATCATCCTTCACCCAACAACTGACCTTTCATTCAACCACACCAACTTAACCTCCGTAATGCGAAGGCAAATTGTGATGTACAATCGACAAGTGTCAATGCACATGTAAATGATTGGGGGTTCAAGTCAATCGGAAAGGCTATCAAAGGGTTTGGCAAGGCAATCAAGAATGGGTTTAACAAGTGAGGTCGAGAGTTATGAACCATATTAAACTATCTATTAACTAGTATTATTAGTTTATTAAACTAACACATTATGAGGTATAGGCTACGGCCTCATGACAATTGAAACTTGGTTGCACTAACTTTAGCACATGTTGATTTAGGTATGTCGTTCAATTGTACCACCCGACAATGTACTTTTTAATCAAGCTTAATTCTTGGTTATAATTTAGCTTCTCTACATTATTTGGTTTTTATTCATGCATACGTATATCTAGATAGCTACTTGTCTCACTTGCATGCTTAATAGTAGCCTAAGATTTAGCTAATCACATGTTTTGCTTAGTACTAGATGTTGCTAAAGTGATAAAATTCATGTGATTATTCTTTAGTGACTTGAGGCAATAGGATATGCTGCAAATAGTACCTCTAGAATTACCCATTTAGGCAGCCTAAATCCTGCAGAACTGGTAAAAGCGTCTTCAACAGCTCATAGCACCACTAAATGTGCCACAACACCACTAAATTTAGTCGTACCGTGGGTGATTTAATGGTATCGTCCCCTGGGAATACGATTTTTACTATTCACTTTCACTTTTTGACCTCATTTCCCTTAGATTCTGCAAACTATAACTGATTCCAACACTCATCAATTTCCTAAACTCATCACAACCTATCATCTTTAGCAACCTAAAAACCTTGCATGCTTGTGATTTGGCTATTTAAGCATTTCTCATGCATTCATCCTCATCACCTCTTCAATCATCCACCACACACTAACCATGTCTTCCACCATTGCAACCACCTCACACAAAGCTAAGAAACCAAGACTTAACATCAAACCACCAAAGGAGATCATTTTCATTGATCTTACATTGGATGATGATTAGGAGATACATACACCACCACCTTCCACCAACTTAACTTACTCTACTTCCACACCAAATGCTCCTTCAAAAACCATCTCCACTAGAGCACATTCATCTTCCTCAAGCCTATGGTAATCTATGTACTATGGCAGGTAGTGAGTGTTCATCTTCTATCCTTACATGTTATATTTCATATAAACCCGAGAGATGAGAGAATTCAAACACCAGTTGAGAGGTGCTAGTATATAATCTCCGTGCTTGTTTTGACTATTGTGGCACTTGTACTTGTTGTAAACTATTCTAAACCAATGCTAAATGACCCTTAACTTATAAATTGATTGGCCAAAAGCACATTTTCTTGAGGACAAGCAAATTCCAAGTGTAGGGATATTTGATAAGGACTTAAAACATACGTTTTTATGTGGTCATTTAAGCCATAAATCAATACATTTTATATCTGTTACTGCTTAAAATCGTTTCTTTTCACATTTTAGGTTTTTTGGAAGCAAATTGCTGGAATCAAGCACTTTTGGACGAAAAGAAGTGAAAATATGAAGAAAACCAAAAAGTTAAGATGTCAAGGCTGTTTTTCATACCTGACGGCGTCCCAACCCAAAGGGTGAAACCGCCGCTCACAAGGTTTTCTAAAAAGTCTCAAGCAATGGCTCAAGTCATATTTTGGTTTTACAACATGACGGCGTCACGCCTTATTCCAGAAGGGTGTCGCCTTTACTTTTTCACCACACGACCAAGACTAATTCCAAGACGACGTATATAATGAATCCAGAAAGCGTCACACTTCCTCAACTGACGTCATCCCAACGATGACTTGTCCATAACGAAACCCTAATAACGGCGACGAGATGGCGTCACCATCAAAAGGTGACGTCGTCGCAAGTGTAAATCTCTATCTAAACTTCGAATTTTCTTTATTTTATGTGTAGTATTTTGGAGAGCAAACCCTAGTTCGTTAATAGTCCAACTTGGGCAGTATTTTAGGGTTCCAAACCCTTTTTTACAGTCAAAGATAAGTTTTTTTATCCAATCTATAACCATGTTTGTTCTATGTTCAATTGTTTGTTTGTGTTCTTGCTTATCTATCATGCGTAGCTAAAT
This sequence comes from Chrysanthemum seticuspe, assembly GCA_019973895.1. Taxonomy (NCBI): domain Eukaryota; kingdom Viridiplantae; phylum Streptophyta; class Magnoliopsida; order Asterales; family Asteraceae; genus Chrysanthemum; species Chrysanthemum seticuspe. The sequence goes on along the minus strand of BPTQ01000008.1, from coordinate 285,455,864 downwards.
TAATGATCTATGAAACCTAGTTGTTGATTATTGTTAAGTTATCTCTTGTTTTAATTGGTAGACGCTAGAATAAGGAAAACTGGCTTCTTCTTTAATTGTTGCGAGCTTGAACATCCTAAATAGCAGAAAGCTTGAGAATGCACTTAAGCCATCATTTTGTTTGTTGCATGAGTTGTAGCTTTAGGATAATAGAGTATTCGAGGGAGATACTACAGTCCTTGGCGATCCCGGATAGTCTAGAGAAGAGTTACAATTCATAGAGCTAGGGAATTAGGCACCCCCATGACTAACACATAATATAATGCACCAATTAGAATGAGGATGTGACAATTCAATCGACCAATAAAAGATAACTAAAGAGTAAGAAAATCTTAGTAAACACGCTTTCAATTATCATAAGAACTCACTCAATCAATCCATGGCTTTTATCCTTTTCATTATTATAATTAGTTTTTAGTTTAAATTATTAAGTAGTTAAAATTGGTAGAATTACCACCCCCACTCTTCAAACCATGAGATTTTACTTGTTTTTCTAAAAGATATAAAAAGAATCACCCGCAAGCTTACCTTTTTATCATACATCTCTACTAGCATCTCTATTCCCCTAGAGAACGATCAACCCCCTGGGCTTAACCATACTACACTATAACGATTAGGTACACTGCCTAGTGTGTTGTAAAGCTTGCTCGTGGAAAAGAAATGTTTTGACCCCGAACCACGCATCAAACACCCTTATTACCACCTAGTCTACCTCAACCTTTGGCATTGACATTCACATTATCACCAACAACTCCACTTGAACTTGCTTACACCATAACATCATCTTACACCTCTCCATCACTACAACCAATCATGGGTTATCCTATTCTCTACCCACTTAAACCACATAGCCAAAGTTGTCCATGTTGTCACCACAATCAAAACCTCATCTTCAACCTTAGGGATGAATTGAACTTTATGTGCTCCTACCTTTCACACCTCTTGACACCACCACAAGAGCCCATCATACCACCTCCTCCACCAACTAATAGCCCAACCAGCTAAACATGTTCATGTTTAGTCTTCAAGAATACATGTCTAGGATCTATTTTGAATTTGAAGCAAATCTTAGGGCCTCTCAAGTCACTATAGATTATTATATGCTTCATGTAGTTTTTATTTTCTTGATTTTATGTTGTATTCACACTTTTGTATGTCATTTGTTTTATCTATGAATGCATGTGCTTGTTTCTTATTTTATGGTTGGATTGTCTTTTTCAATTTTAAGACTACTTAGTCTTTTTATTTATGGTTGGATATTTGTCTTAATTGCTACATGTTAGATATTGTATTTGTGTCATTTAACTTCGTTTTGTATCAAGAACCATTGCTTGATTCCTTTGTGTCCTCCAAGCGAGGGGGAGTATACATCGAGGGGGAGCCTTAGTGTCGTTTTGACAATCTTTTCGCTTCGATAAAATGCGGGAGAAGTGGGATATAAACTCTAATTAAAAACTTGTTAAAATTAATTTTCACCCAAAATTAGTTTATGTTTTGTCATCATAAAAAAGGGGAGATTGTTGATGCAAATAATGTTTAAAAATGTTATTTCTATCTTTCGATATCTCTACGTTTTGATGATAACAAAATGTAAAAACACATTATGTCAAAATTAACGTAAACAAGTTTTTAGTCAAAATATCCCGTTTTTACATATATCACTCTAGGTATGAATGAACAAATTTACAACTTGACAAATTGTTGGGAATTAAAAAATAGCAGTACAAATTGTGCTTGATACTGCTAAGCATACAGACTAGACTAGTGAAGAATACACTAGCAGTACTAACTAACTTAGTACTACTAGTACATATGGTTTGTACTGCTAATAGGATATGCACACGCTTTGTATTTTAAGAATAGATATTGTATATCTTATATGCTTTTATTGTGATATTTTTCTTGTAAAGGACTCCTTGTCCTATAAAAGGAGGTCCTAGGTTATATTGTAATATACACCAATATACACAATCAATTAGAACAGTCATGTTAAGAACTTCAAGGTTGTATAGCCTGATACTAGCCAAAGTATCCGTATTATTGCTTAATAATATTGAAGTGTTTTGATTATTACTTTGTCCATTGCATATTCACTGTTCTATTGATTATTCTTCTAAGTGTTACTAAGTAGATTCTGCATACTTGATTAACATTAAGCTTTGTTTCATTCAAAATTGTTTTGGATTCATCCAAGGCAATATACTTATACAAGCTAAGTAGATCTAAGGTTTGGGACTCACAAGTGGTATCAGAGCTTGTGTATCTGAAACTCTGAATTAGAAGAAGTTCATTCCAACCAAGAAACAATGGAAACTGAAACCAACCAAACACATTTTACTCCAAAACTCCCCAAGGTGAATCAGGGAGAATATGATGTGTCAAGGATAAAGATTGAGAAATATTTTCTAATGTTGGACTACAATCTCTGGGAGATCATTGAGAATGGAAACTCCTTTATTGCAGTGTCCATTCCATGCAAAGAAGGAGAACCTCCAACCATTCCAAAGCCAACATCCAATGATGAGAAGATTAGAAGAAAGAATGATCTAAAGGCAAGAAGCTTGTTGCTAATGTCTCTCCCTGATGAACTATTATTGACCTACTCCAAGCATCAGGATGCAAAGAAGCTGTTTGAAGCTATTAAAGATGGTTTTGGTGGGAATGAAGCCACCAGAAAGACTCACAAGACTCTGCTGAAACAACAGTTTGAAAAATTCTACGCAACCAATGCAGAATCTCTTGATTCCATATACAATAGGCTTCAAAAGATTGCTAGTATATTGGCTATTATGGGTGTGGATCTCTCTTTGAATATATGAACTCTAGTTTCATGAGAAGCCTACCAAGTGAGTGGAATACACGTGTAGTGGATTGAACCAACAAGCCAGACTTTGAAAAGTTGAAACTTGTTGATCTATACAACAACTTTAAAATTGTTGAGCATCAAGTTAAGAAATCCACTACAACTGCCAACTCAGAATCACCAAATCTAGCATTTGTGGCTCAACCAAGCACTGGCAGCACCAATGATGTTCTTGAAGTTGGTACTGCCAGTACTAATTTTGGTACTGCTGGCTCACATGATACTTCTGGTAGCCTGAGTAATGCCAATATTAGTGCTTTTCTAGCTAGTCATCCAAATGGATCTCAAGTTATTCATGATGATTTGGAGCAGATTCATGAGGATGATCTTGAATAGACGGACATTAAGTGGCAAATGGTTCTCCTGAGTTTAATAGCAAAGAAGTTTCTGCAGAAGACTGGAAAGAAGATCATCATCCACTATGATGAAACTGCTGGATTTGAAAAATCCAAAGTAGAATATTACAACTGCAGGAAGCTTGGACACTTTGCTAGGGAATGCAAGAGCCCAAGGTCTCAGGATGGAAGAAACAGGAGCAGAACAGTCAATGGAGAATATTCATCTTCTAATGCTATGGTGGTTGTTGATGGAGTTGGGTATGACTGGAGCTTCTTGGTTCTTGATGAAACAACTCCTCCCAACATGGCACTAATAGCATTTTCAGACTCTGAGATACACAATGATAAATATTGTACTAAAACTTGTCTGAATAACTATGAATCTTTGAAAACTCAGTATGATAAGTTAAGGATAAAATTAAATCAAACTGAGTATAACTTAGCTAATCATAAGAGAGGATTAACCTCTATAGAAAAACAGTTAGAATACTATAGACAAAATGAGGAAGCTTTAAATGAACAGGTTGTTGTTCTTAAGAGGGACATGTTGTATAAAGATGGTAAAATATCCTTGCTTAAAACTGACTTAGATAAAATCAAGTTATAAAAGGATAACATTCAAGCTTGTGTGGACAAATATGCTTATTCAAAAGATTGTTCACATGGGATCATAGAAGTTGGTCTTCTAAAACCAGGAAAAGGTTTAGGATACAATAGTGTTGCACCACCCATTTCAACTTTATACAAGCCTCCTAAATTTGAGCTTTCTAGCACAGGAATAGAGGATTTTAAAGAACCTAAAATACAATATGGCTCAAAAAGAATGAAAAATTAGTGACTAGTGAGGTTAAGGACAATTCTGATACCTCACAAGTTAAAACTTCTCATTGTGGTGAAACTAAATCTGTCCCAAAAGTAGAGACTACTCAACCTAAACAAAAGGCTAAACCATTAAGGAAGACAGTTAGGTATGCTGAGATGTATAGGTTTAAAGAAAGATCACCCACTCCTAGTGGAAGCTAAAGGAGTTGGAATAGACAACAATCACAACACCTAAATATGAGTTTGTTAGGCACAAAAAATCATGTTTTGAATGTGGAAGCCTTAAGAATCACCAAAGGGGCAGTATGATTCATAAGAACAGTTTTGCTAGGAAGGATGACTATTCTCAATCAACCTATTTCACTCCAAGAGCAGTTCTCTTGAAATATGGCCTTAAAACTGTCAATACCTCAAGGCCAAATTATACTACTTACCCCTAATCCACTGTTTTTGGTACAAGACCCAAGAAATTTTTTGCAAAACAAGCACCATTAACTGACCCAAGACCCATTAAAAGAAAAACATTATTATCCTTTCAAAACTTTAATCAACAGATTGAATTTTATGAAAGGAAGTTTAGTACCATCAAACCAATAGTTTGTACTGGTAGGCCTAAACTTGATACTACTAGACCAAAATCATCTTTCAAATCTAAAAGTAATGTTGTATGAGGTAACAAAAGGAAAGTTGCTAAAACCACATCTGTTTAGGTGAGAAAGATCATCAAACCCAATTGTGCATCTGTTAAATTGAAGAAAAATGCCCATCATTATGCACATAAAAGATCCAATCCAGTAATGGTTTGGGTTCCCAAAGGAATCTAATTTCCTTTCTTTTGAAATGTTAGTCATATTTTGTCCTGTTAAATTTTGTTTTGTGTTTCTTTGGTTTTAGACTAACATTTGCAGGTAAGGCACAACACTTTGAATGGATTAAGATAAGTGAAACCTTGGCAGTCGTAGCCAATGGGGTGGTATAATCAGAAATCTACTATGCTGATAATCATGTAGATGCCAAAGCATTATGAGGCATCTGGATCCATATTGAAAATGAATTGATAGTTATAGTTAGATACTACCTCCGTCCCAAAATTATAGTCCTCTATTGACTTTTTCGATCTTTCTTTTTTAACTTTGACATTAAATATTTTTGTTTGTGTTATACAATAGTTGATGAAAAATATACTAATGAAAAATACATTTAAAGCACAATCCATTCATATAATTTTGCATCAACTATAATATAACACAAACAAAAATATTTAAGGTCAAAGTTGTAAAAGAAAGACCAAAAAAGTCAATAGGGGACTATAATTTTGGGACGGAGGGAGTAGTTTATTCTGATCTAACCCACTCTTTGCCAGTTTATCATGTTTCATGATAGTGGGTTACTCTAAGGAGCTATGGCATTGATAACAGCGAGCAAAAGTGAATTTAACACTTTTGTATTTGAGGTAACAACTGCTACGAGCTAGAAACCCTGTCAAGAAGGCTCTTTGAATGAGTCTATCTGTCAGAGGCAGTACTAAGTACTAAAACTATTGGTTTTCACACAACCAGAGATCAAATAAGACCGAACTTTGATTAAGTGTCTTCCTTTACACTTAATCCCTTCATAAAACCCATGCAGTATTGTTTTTGTAAGAAAATTGAATTTATACTACTTAGAAAATGCTTTGGAAAAGTTTGTACTGCTAGGAAATTGGTACTGCTAGCATAACTTTGTACTGCTGGAAATTTTATAACTACTTTTTGAAAATAGTCGTTGAGAGTTTGTTATCTTTAAAGGGTTTTTAACGTGGAAAGTATTCGCTTTCTTTAAACATATTATCCTTCTCTTAAGTTTCCTAATAATTAGAGTAGGTTAATCTTGAAACCCTAAATCTTGTCTATAAAAATTCAATTGGCTATCAGAAGTATCATTGATTCAAAATCGATCTAAAACCCCGCAGTTAAAACAATCTTTTAACCATAAAACCTTCTTTCTCTTTAATGGAACCTCTTGAATTTGCTGCAAAACACAACCAGGTGGCATTCTTGGAGAAAACCAAGGAAGCATGCGACTTCCATCAGATAGTGGATTTTCTGAATCATACCCACATTAGGTATGCTCTAACAGTTCATCCAACTGTCTTTGTTTCCTAAATCAAGCAGTTTTGGCAGACTGCTCCTGTCAATACTTTTGAAGATGGAAACAAACAGTTTAAAGCCAAATTTGATGGCATTATTATCATTCTTACTGAAGCATTTCTTAGGAGGCATCTGCACCTAGGTGATGTATATGGTATTAGTGATATGCCAAATAGTGAAATCTTTCAAAACTCAACCAGAATGGGGTATGACACATCATCTAAAAACTTATCTTTTCTTAAAGGTTGTTTTGCACCACAATGGAGATTCATGATCCATACTATTCTGCATTGTTTAAGTTCTAAGAAAACTTCATGGGAGCAGTTTAGTAGAAACATTGCTATTGCTCTAATATGCTTATCAACTGGTAGAACTTACAATTTTTCAAAATTGATTTTTGATAGTATGGTGAAAAATGTGGATAATCAATTCAAGTTTTTAATGTATCCAAGGTTTGTTTAAACAGTTTTGAAAACCACTAAGTTAAACTCAAGTTCCATGTAAATATTTACAAAACTCCTTGCCTAACCCAAAAACTTTTTAGTAATATGAAGATGGCATCTAAGGGGTTCAATGGACTTGTAGTACCCTTGTTTGAAAACATGTTACATAATCAAGGTGAAGGATCAACAATCCTGTTAGGATTTAGTAAATCCAGTTATTAAAGAGTTGGTCACCTCAAGTATATGTAATCATTAGAAAGCTCGTAGTCGTAGAATATTATAAGTTAAGTAGTATTTAGTTTTAGTAACACCGTGGAGGACGGACGGGTCTTTACCCACTGTATGCCTAATCCACAACCCGATAGGTGGCGATTTATGTAAAGACTATAAATACTCTCTACCTTCCAAGGTAGAGAGTTGGAGCTCATAATAAGATTTTTCTTTCTCTCACTAAAGTTCCCAAACCTCTAACTTTCTCTCTCTAGAATCGTATTGTACGCCTATTTGATCTTATGGTATAGTGTGTTTATGAAATCCAATATGTTACAAATGGTATCAAGAGCCATGGTTTGATCATCTCTTACATATCTTTGGATTTCTAGTGACTTTTAGGTGGTTTTAGAGTTTGAAAAAGTTTAGTGGTTTTTGCATCATTTGGATCATTTCTAGTGTTAAAGTTTGAAACTTGAGTGTAGTTTTGTGTTTAGAATCATTGCATGTGCTTGGCTTTTGATTTGTTAAGCTTGAATCATCGTGGTTGGGTTGTTTTTGGATTGAAAAGTGGTGTTTATGTGTTTTTCTTGCTAGCGACTTAAGCCACGGATAAGTTATCTTGGTAGCGACTTACTTTGTAATTTGGTAGCGAGTTGTAGTTGAAGGCCTTAGCGAGTTGAGCTAGCGACTTTTCTATTGAGACAAGTCGACAAACAGTACATTTAGTGGAGTCTCCACTACGGGTAGCGACTTGGTGAAAGTTAGCGACTTGTACTTAAGTTTGTTAGCGACTTGGTGTTAGCGATTTGGTGCTTAGCGAGTTGCTCTTTAGCGACTTGACAACTTAGCGACTTGGTGCTTAGCGACTTGCTGTCAAAATTTTGCTAGCGATTTGGTGCTTAGCGAGTTGCTCTTTAGCGACTTGACAACTTAGCAACTTGGTGCTTAGCGACTTGCTGTCAAAATTTTACTAGCGACTTGGTGCTTAGAGACTTGGTTCAGGTTTTCTTAGCGACTTGGTTGACTCTGTCTGTAATACGGTTTTCTCTTGATTTAGTAAAATCCTGTGAAAGAATCTATTTCCCGATTTAATCAGAGAGTTATAAAATCCCGTGTAATCTGTCATCATGTCTACCAACGTTCCTACAATCATCTCCACTGTTGCCGAGGATGTTCAAGCAGCTGGTTCAGATACTCGTCCACCCATGCTTGATAGAACTGACTACGACTCTTGGGCTCAACGAATCATATTGTACTATCTTGGAAAGGAAAATGGAGTCAACATTCTCAAATCCATTGATGAAGGACCGTATCGGGTTGAGACTACTAGAGACTTAATTGATACAACTGAAGATGGAACAATGATCTATGGAATTGACAGACCAAAGACATATGATGAGCTCGATGATAAGGAGAAAAAGAGATTCGATGCTAATATCAGGTCTTCTAACATCGTACTTCAAGGTCTTCCAAAAGATATCTACAAGCTGATCAATCACAACACCGAAGCCAAGGCAGTGTGGGATAATGTCAAGATGCTTCTCTCAGGTTCTGAATTAACTATGGAAGACAGAGAATCACAACTCTATGATGAGTTTGAACACTTCAAGATGAAACCAGATGAGAGTGTCTATGAGTACTATGTGAGATTCCAAAAGCTTGTTAATGATATGAGGAACATCAGAATAACTATGCCAAACATTCAGCTGAACTCAAAGTTTGTGAACAACATGAATCCCGAATGGCACAAGTTTGTCACCTTTGTAAAGCTAACCAAAGGATTGAAGAATACAAACTATGAGCAACTCTATGCCTTCCTCCTTCAGAATAAGAGACATGCTATGTTTGAAAAAAGGATTCTTAATCAGTTCAAAACCAACCAGGGAGAGACAAGCTCATCGAATGATTCAACTGCCTTCTACTCAAACACTGGAATCACAACCAAAGCCTCACAAGTCATACCTATGGGTAATGGTAATCACAAACTCATTCCTGATCCTATGTTCAAACAAGCTGATGCTGATGCTGATGCACACGTGGGAAACTTCATTAATCAACTGGCTCTCCTGATTAGTCAAAACATGAACTCTCTTCCACACACCAACAAGAATCTCATAACTGCATCCAATTCACACAATCAAGCCACTGTCAGAGATGGGAAGGTTATGGTGCAGCCAGTTCAAGAAAGGCAGTACGAACAAGCAAGAGGTGGAGTTGGTAGAGGTTATGCTGCAAATCAGAATAGGGGAAGGAATGGAAACCAGGGTCAAGAAACCCAATCAAATGTTACAATTGTGGAGGTGAGGGACACATTGCAAGGAACTGCACATCGCCAAAACGCCCTCAGAATGCCGAGTACTTCAGGGATAAGATGTTGCTTGTACAAGCTCAGGATAATGGTGTAGCTTTGGATGAAGAGGAGTTGTTGTTCTTGGCTGAGGGAAATGCTAAGACATATGATGCAGATGTGGATGAACAACCAATTCAGGAGATAGGCCATAATCATCAGAATACCTTTCAAGTAGCTGATTGTGATGCATACGACTCCGATGTTGATGAAGAACCCACTGCACAAACCATTTTCATGGCTAGCATTTCTCCAGTGGTCTCTCCTAAAGTCTCTTCATCACCACAAGCTGGTCCATCCAAAGACAAAATCATTTCTGAGGTATTAAAATTATACGATGAAGTTGATGAGCAAAAGATACATAACGAAGTACAATCAACTGTAATTATTGAGTCAGATATTGAAAATATGGGTAATATCAATGTTGTCCCATATGATCAATATGTGAAACAAAGTGAAAGTGAGATTGTACCAAGTGATGCATCTTCTGTAGTCAACAATGATTATGTTTTTGATGAATTCACTGCATGTGCCCCTGATGATTCTGTCATCTCTGAACTGAATGCCTATAAAGAACGTGTTGCTATTTATGAACAACGTGCAAAATTTGAGTTGACCACCCGTGAGCAGGAAATGGATGACCAAATGCGTACAACTATTAGAAAAAGTAGGTTTAGAGAAGAAGTATTAAAACAAGAGTTAAACTCCTTACAAGAAAAGCTTTCTAAAACTGCTAAGCAAAAACAAGAACTTCAAGAAAATGTTAAAATGCTTAAGCAAGAATTCAGTGCTAAGGAATCAAAACTTTTGAATGATTTTTCTAATCTAAAAACCTTGAAAAACAAGCTTGAAAATAAGTTGTACGTACAAGGAAATACCATTCAGACTGCTCACTTAATCACTAAGCATAGAGTCTTAAGCGATAAGCATAGCATTCCCCTTGTTGAGGAACCAAATCCAGAGGTCATTAAAAAGGCTAGAAATGCTCATAAGGTTCTTTATGATGGCAATGAAATCCTTAAGCCTAGACAGAAATCTAGTTGTGTTGAGTGCACTGAGGAAGATAAGAAATCAGATGAAGTCACTAGGGAAAAGATGAACAAGAAACTAGATGATCCTAAATGTAAAGAGAAGAAAATAAATATCACACCCCATGATTACAAGAAGGAGAATTAGATTTCCTTGAACATGTTTAAGCCTCAGACGTTGTTAACACCCGAACAAGTGTTCTGGAAAAAGGATTTAGATAAGCAAAAAGCAGAGAATCTTGTTGTAACAAACCCCCCCCTTTAGGAAAATGCCTTCAACGACTGTGTATCCTCCCAATACACCAATGCATTTAGTTCCTAGGACTATTGCCACTAAAAGCAAGACCTTAATCAGTCAATATGTTATTTTTCAACTATTTGTTGATTTTGAGAAAACTTGTAAGAAAAGGATCACACCCACTGGTATAACTTAAGAGGAAAGGGGTTTTAACTGAAGTCATGCCTTTCTTTAAACAACTAAAAGATCATTTTGAAAGTCTTAAAAAGGGAATGAATTTAGACATTAAAGTAATGGAAAAGGAATTTGATGCAATGATAGTTGAGGTTAGTGACTATGAGCGAGCACTAAAATATAATGAGATTGAGAGGAAGAACTTGCATACATTGAATGAGACTCTTATTACTGAATGTGTTGCTCAAGATGTGTTTTTCACTGCTACAAATTGTTCCATTAATGCATCTCAATTTCATGAATTATCTGTTGCCCTGAAAGTCTCCCATGATCGTGTCATTGAGCTTGAAAAGACTAATTCTAAACTAAATGAGAAAATTGAACTGGATGATCATGACAATTTGGTTAAACATTTTTCTAAACTAGAGGTTGAGCATTTTAATTTACAACTAAAATATCAACATCTTAAAGAAAATGTCAAAACTTCAAATATTAAGACATCCTCAGATGCTCCAGAGTTTGATGCAGTTTTTCAAATTAACAAACGTGATGAACATATTCAAGCTCATTGTAACACGATCAGAAAGTTGAAAGCCCAAATCTCTCAATTAAAGGGTCAAAAGAACAATGTGACTGGCTCCCAAATGCCTCCTCCTTTAGATTCTCAGAATTCTCAAACGTTTCATCTTCAAAACTTAGTAAATGCATTACAAAAGGAAAACGAAAGTTTTCTAGAAGAAAATGAAAAGGTTAAACGTCATTTCAATGAGTTATTTGAATCAATAAAGGTCACTCGTAACAAAAATAACGAACAAATAGCTTCATTGCAAAAGGAAATTGAGAATCTGAAGAGCCAGGTAAAAGGGAAAATACCAATGACCAATGGGGAGAATGGTGTATCAAAGGTCTCTTGTAATAAATATGATGTGTCAGTGAAATATGTTCCCCCTCATCTTAGGAATAACAAACTTGCAATTCAAACATATTTCTCATACCTTAAGGATTGTCTAGAATGTCTCCATGAGATTGTTGAAGAGGATAAGTTAGAGAAACCACTTGATAATGCAATTGGGCATGCATGCTTATATGCCGAACGATCTCAAAAACTTCTAGAATGCTTTATCACAATATGCCCTAAGTCCTTAGGTGAGAGAGTTAATCCTTTGATTCCTTGTTCTATGCCTAGTGCCAAGCATGAAATCCATTCAATGCCCAATGTTATGAATGTGAACCTTAGTGTGCCTTCAAGTAGTTCAGATTCCAGATCTGTTAGTGCTAAGAAAGCGAAATCTAGTGTGCCTTCTAGGAGTACAAATTTCAACACTTCTAGCGTTAAGAAAGTGAACCTTAGTGTGCCTGCATGTAGTTCAGATCCCATCACATCTAAACAGGAGATGCAAAGAGTAGCAAAACCAACTAATGTTCCCATTCCCTCTACAGGAGTAATCAGTGACATTAAAGCGAGCAGGTTAAAGTCTCAAGACAATACAAGGAATGATAGGACCTCACAAGCTAAGAATGTGCATTGGAAGAGAGTAGAAGACCAACCTAGGAACTTTAAGTTTGAGCCGAATAAAATGAATCGTGTTGATTCTAGTATTAGCCATAGGCGTACTGTAATTAATTCAAATTATGATACTATTTGCAAACCTTGTAATGATGTCTGCTTGAATTCTGCTACTTATCATGAATGTGGTGTGAATGCTTTATCTAATGCGGTCAAATCCCAAGTTAATATTGTTAATGCAAAAAATCATTCTAAGAAGGCTAAAAGGCAAAGGCGAAAGAAAGTTAGAAAACAGTGGAAACCCACAGGAAGAACATTTAGTAAGATAGGTTATCAATGGATACATGTTGGCCATAAGGTTAATCAGACAATGCCCACTAGAAAATGGATGCCTACTGGTAGAACTATTCCCTTAAGAATTGAACATACTTTGAATAGGGCTAATACAGACACTAGCACTGCATCTATTCATAATGATTCCATTGCTTCTATTTCTGATGTGGGTGTTCCAATCACTGTTACTAACCAAATGGAACCCATTCTTGCATGGGGATCCCAATTATCCAGTTATCCATTCTTGTCTGTGTTCAACTGCAGATCGTTCAAATCGTTCTGTGGTACCTGGACTCAGGCTGTTCCAAGCATATGACTGGAGACCGGTCGCGGCTCATGAACTTCGTGAGCAAATTCATCGGGATAGTTAGATTCGGGAACGACCATTTTGGAGCTATTATGGGTTATGGAGATTATGTGGTTGGTAAAAGTGTGATTTCCAGGGTATATTATGTGGAAGGTCTTGGTCACAATCTGTTCTCTGTTGGTCAATTCTGTGATTCCGATCTAGAAGTGGCTTTTAGAAAACACACTTGCTTCGTTAGAGAACTTGATGGTGTAGAATTATTAAGAGGAACTCGAGGTTCTAACCTATACACCATCTCTATCGATGACATGATGAAGTCCTCTCCAATCTGCTTACTATCAAAGGCTTCTAAAACAAAGTCTTGGTTATGGCATCGTCGTCTCAATCACTTGAACTTCGGCACCATAAACAATCTTTCCAGAAAGGATCTTGTCAGAGGCTTACCCAGATTAAAATATGAAAAATATCATCTTTGTTCAGCTTGCCAATTGGGTAAAAGCACGAAATATGCCCACAAACCAAAACCCACAAATTCTGTAATGGAAGTTCTTCATACCCTTCATATGGATTGTGCGGTCCAATGAGAGTGCAAACTATTAATGGGAAGAGATATGTGTTAGTAGTGGTTGATGACTACTCCAGATGTCATCATTAAACTCATTAAACAACTTCAGATCAGACTCAACAAAATAGTTCGAATCGTCCGAACTGACAATGGAACTGAGATTGTTAATAAAGTACTCAATGAATTTTATGAAAATGTTGGAATCAGTCCTCAAAGAAGTGTTCCTCGAACTCCTCAACAGAACGGTGTAGTTGAAAGACGAAATCAAACTCTTGTAGAAGCTGCAAGGACAATGCTGATTTACTCAAAGGTTCCAATGTTTCTATGGGCTGAAGCTATTGCCACTGCTTGTTACACTCAAAATAGATCTCTAATTCACACATCTCATGGAAAGATTCCATACGAACTTGTCCAAAATCAAAAACCTGATCTATCATACCTTCGTGTGTTTGGTGCTTTATGTTATCCAACTAATGATGGTCAAGATTTAGGAAAAATGAGAGCCAAAGCAGACATTGGAGTATTTGTTGGCTATGCACCAAACAGAAAAGGTTACCGAATCTACAATAAGAGAAACCGAGATATCATGGAAACAATTCACGTTACGTTTGATGAGCTAACCGGTCAAATGGCTCCTGGACAACCCAGTTCAGGACCCGCACTTCAAAACAGTCCCATTGGTTCATCCCTTGTACAAAATTCTTCTCCAGCAACTCCATATGTACCTCCATATGAAGATGATTTAAAAAAATTGTTTGATCCTATGTTTGATGAACTCTATGAGCCAAGTGTTATTGAACTATCAATTCCCACAACAGAGGCTGCTCATATCCCTGAGAATGAAGTCAATCCTACAGTCTCAATATCATTAAGTCAAGAAGCGCCTGCTGCTGATCACTCAGTCTCATCAACAAATCATCAATCTTCGAATGTACATCATGGAACTATTTCTGGCACCAATGATGAAGTTAATCCCTTTGCTACTCCTGAAGATGCTCCATTTGAAAACATATTTGCTCCTGAATCATCATCAGAACCATCTTCTTCAGGAGACATCGACTCTGCTACCTCGGTCCCTCAACAACTGCCACATGAACACCTTAGAAAATGGACTCACGATCATCCATTAGAAAACATCATTGGAAATCCCTCTCGTCCTGTATCAACACGGAAACAACTTGCAACCGATGCCTTATGGTGCTTCTTCAACTCCGTACTCTCTAAGATCGAACCAAAAGATGTTAAAACTGCCATGAATGAAGACAGCTGGTTCAATGCCATGCAAGAAGAAATTCATGAGTTTGATCGACTTGATGTATGGGAATTAGTACCTGCTCCAGATTGTGCTATGATCATTGCTCTAAAATGGATCTTCAAAGTGAAACTTGATGAGCATGGTGATGTCTTAAAGAACAAGGCTCGATTGGTTGCTAAAGGATACCGTCAAGAGGAGGGTATTGACTTTGAAGAATCTTTTACTCTCGTTGCTCGTATCGAGGCAATCAGAATCTTCTTGGCTAATGCTGCTAGTAAGAACATGGTAGTTTATCAGATGGATGTAAAGACGACATTTCTGAACGGAGATCTTAAAGAAGTCGATTACGTCAGCCAACCCGAAGGCTTTGTGAATCCAAAGCATCCTACTCACGTCTATCGTTTGAAGAAGGCTCTGTACGGGTTAAAGCAAGCTCCAAGGGAATGGTATGATACGCTATCAAAGTTTCTTCTATCTACCGGTTTCAGCAAAGGAGCAGTTGATCCTACATTGTTCACCAGAAAGTCAGGCAAACATTTAATTCATGTTCAAATTTATGTTGATGATATCATCTTTGCCTCGACTGACCCCAATGAGTGTGACCGTTTTTCAAATGAAATGGGTTCAAAATTTCAAATGTCGATGATGGGACAAATGTCATTTTTCTTGGGATTACAAATTTCACAAAGTCCCGGAGGCATTTTCATAAATCAATCTAAATATGCAAATGAGATTTTAAAGAAATTTGGATTCGATTCTAGTGACCCTGTTGACACTCCCATGATAGAACGTACAAAACTAGATGAGGACCACTTAGGGATCATGGTAGACCAAACGAAATATCGTAGTATGATCGGATCCCTGATGTACCTCACAGCTAGTAGACCAGACATCTTGTTCGCTGTTTGCATGTGTGCTAGATACCAGGCTAAGCCTACTAAAAAGCACCTTGAAGCAGTTAAACGGGTCTTTCGATATCTCCAAGGAACCATCAATATGGGACTTTGGTACCCGAAGGACACCGGTATGTCACTAACAGCCTATGCAGATGCTGATCATGCAGGATGTCAAGATACTCGTCGAAGTACGTCTGGAGGTGCTCAGTTTTTGGGTGATAAGCTTGTAAGCTGGTCTTCAAAGAAGCAAATGAGTACTTCTATTTCCTCTACAGAGGCGGAATACATAGCCATGTCATCTTGTTGTGCTCAAATCCTATGGATGAGATCCCAACTATCTGACTATGGTTTTGAATTCAATAAAATCCCTCTGTACTGTGATAATAAAAGTGCTATTGCTCTCTCATGCAACAACGTACAACACTCAAGAGCAAAGCACATCGACATTCGACATCATTTCATCAGGGAGAAAGTTGAAAATGGTGTGGTGGAACTTTACTTTGTGAGGACTGAATACCAGTTAGCAGACATCTTCACCAAAGCTCTTCCTAGAGAACGTTTTGAGTTTATTCTTCCACGACTGGGTCTTAAGAGCCTACAACCAGAAACTCTCAAACGTCTTCAAGAGGAAGAAGAGGAGTAAAAAGTTTCCTTCATCTATCCCTTGTAAATATTTATTTGAAAAACAAAATACAAAATTATAAAACCTTCAAAAAAAAAATTAGAAAATTTTCGAAAAATCTTCAAAAAATATTGTCATTTTGTCATATTTCTCTCGATTTGATTATATCTACGGTCTTGATGTTGTCATTCAAAGAATGACACGGGACTTTAGATGTTGTTCGAATTTTAACAAAAAAAAAAATCAAAAAATATTTTTGGGAGAAAGAGAAACAATGGTTTATTGTCATTGCAGGCAGTAACCCGTTTTTCAAAGATAGAACAGAGCCATGCTTTTGATATTTTCATATTTCTTGCTCTGATTCTTTAAACTAATCCTTACTATCTAATGAAAACTAGTTGTTTTGAAAAATAACTCGGACTCTAATTTTTGATAATCATCTGGTCTTAAAAGTTTGTCAAAGTATCTATCTCTCAATCAACAACTTATGTCATTGATTGAGGGGGAGAATGATTTCAATTAAATCAAAAAGTTATTTGTCATACAATCGTTTTCAAAAGATAAACATGCATGTTTATTCAATGGAGTTTAAAGTCTTGATAACGTCTAAAATGAACATGTTTTTAGTAGCGTTATTGTCAGTTTTGTGCATGATATTCGGCTATATTTACTCATAACTGTTGCAAAAGTGCAAAGATGCGTCTTGTGTATGTATATGTAGCCAGGTATTGCGAATATTGAAGAAATGAAGTTTTTATGCACATTTGGAAGCGTCTAAAGGAAGGAAGTTGAGATTGGAGTGATGCGAAGGTATAGTAACTCAGGTGTTCGAAGGTTAGAGTTGAAGGAAGGAAATCTGCGAAGGTTTACACGTATTTTTGAAGTAAAGAAGTTATAAGCGTTATGGACCGATGTATATGTATGTGTTCTGCGTAGAAACGTGAAAACGTTGTCAATACTCATTTATATCGGCTTATAGTACGTGTTTTGACTGTTATTGCGATGATTTTTGTACAAGTAAAATCTGCAATAGTTCTGAAATTTGAGGTAACTTATTTGTACGTACAAATAGAAAACTTTTGCTAACATACTGTTTATTGAAAAACTAAATTAACTTTAGTAAGAGGGGGAGTTAGTTACTGTATTCAACAACTAACTCTCTATCTATGAAACTGTTTGAAAATTCTGGTCTACTAATAGTTTTTAATCTCAGGCTCAATAAAAAGTTTTGTTGATCAAA